>CM046036.1:17835386-17850386 GCA_025215565.1 Flaveria ramosissima | reverse complement strand
AATGCTCTCATAGGCGTTTTCTTTTTTAGTTTTGAAAAATTCCATTTCTTCACATTATTACTGTCATTTCCAAATAGAAAAAATCATATATAATAAAAAAATACTTCTCAATAAAACTAACTACTTCATGTTTTTACATAAACATAACTAAAAAATATACTTATAAACAAGGTTTTAACTGAAAATATAAAAAATTGTCAATGGAACATGATATAGTATTGGTGAGATCAGATTAAAAAAATAAAACTAATAATTATAAGATAGACATGCTTTAATCGACTTGAAATTCCATGCTTTAATCGACTCGAAATTCCAAACTTTTGTCGTCAAATTCATATTATACTTTATGTTTTTTTTCATATTTGTTCGATTGCGTTATTCATAATTTCTTTTTATTGTGCCATCCATTGTGTTTGTAAAATTTCATAGCAATGGCTCGTAGTCGTGATCGTCAAAGCAGGTGTATATGTCAAGAGATGAGATCTGTAGATGTATAAAAGAAAAGAAAGCAAGGACGATGACCGTTGGTAGATTGTAGTCTCTTGGATTTGTAGATCTAGTGATGAGATCCGTAGATCGAGATCTAAAAAAAAAGAAAGCAAGACCGGCGGTCGTGGTCAAACGGTAGTCTCTTGAATCTGTAGATCAAAAGATGAGATTCATAGACCTAGAAAAAAGAGAAATTAATCAAACCATATTTTGAGATCGATGACCTTGGACCTTGGTCCTTTCTACTCCTTAAAACCAACACATAATAAAAGAGAAAAAAGTGACGGCGTTCTTGGAAGGCTATTCGGTTATAGCAGTTCTAATGGTGACGAAGGTGTGACATAAGGACGTCTCAAAAAATTTCATTTTGATAATAAATGTTTGATTTGTTTTTTCCGAGAAGGTATACAGTTTGAGTCTGTATTACCTTAGAGCCCTGGAATAAAGAAAATCATATCAAAAATGAATATTAAAAAAAAAAACATATCGTTTTTATTTTTTAAATTTTATCGTTATTGTTTTCATTGACTGATTGCTTCATCAAAAGACAATCAATTGGGTTCGTTTAAAGTATAATGTGAAAGTAAAAGCAAAAAACAACCTGATTGATCTTTTCTAGCTGTAGTTAAACAAACCAACTCTTCTTTATAACTCTTCCTAGGCACCCAACGAATTAATTATACTCCCTTCTTTGGTATTTGGTATAGTCAATTCTAGTGAATTTTTTAATCATAACATGAGTTTGTTAAAAACTCCAACCAACCCAACCCAAATAACGTCTACATATCTACAATCATTTCTACAAATCTAATACTATTTGTGCACAAGATAAAGTTTGAAAACTAATCTTTGTGCTACTACTAACTTTCATTATAAACATTGTTAACGACGTAAAATGAGGCTGTAAAAATAAACTTTTTTTGCTTATATGACGCCTACATATCATTTTAATCTGAAGATTAGCCAAAACTAAACTATTAATTGACAAACTTTATCAATCCGAACTGCACGAAATATACGCAAAAAGACATATGCATGGTGTCGAGCACATGGATATATTGCACGTATCTGTGGTGCTACAAGGGACTACTAATGCAAACAAAATGAAACTACCAAATACCGATCGACCTGTAGATGGAAAAGGAAACTCACATAATAATGATTTGATTTTATTTCATTATTTTACAAACACACACATAATAGATAACATTCAGACATATACTAGCAAGGTATAATTTTATTGTTGTTCTCGCTCTTGTAGAAGCAACAATCTTAAGGGTCGGGTCTTGGAGTCCTGCAAACCGCTACGTTAACTTAATTACTCGGAGGGACAATGGTGATGCCTTTCGAATTCTTCGACTTGAAAAGTTGTACGGCTTCTGGAGTAACATTTAAAGTCGCTTGTAAAACCACCGGAGACAACGCCTTCCATACTGATGTATTTCCAGCCAGTTGTCCAAAAACAGGTCTGCAAAATAAATATTATAAACGTTAACAAAGAATTGAAACATCCTGATAGCACAACCAAAAATAATGGGTTCAAATACACAACGCTTATGTTTATTTTTTTGTTGTATAGCGAAAATTCGACTCACTTTGAACAAGTTATGACAGATAAAACTTCCAATCCACAATCATCTGCTACCTCTGAAGTAGCAAAGAATTGAGGGACAATGAACAAGTCACCTTCTTCAACTTTACTATCCAATACTGGCTTTCCTTCACTTCCAACAACCTTAATCCAACCGCTTCCTTTGACGACATAACAGATCTCAACTGATCCATTGGCTACATAACTCGGTGCCAACATAGCATTCCCCTCCAACTTCACAAACTTTGCACTCAAACCAATCTCACTGAGCACCAACATGTTCTCTTCTGTTAATAAACTGATAAAACCACCATCTTTCACAACAACATCACTCGATGGATCATCTATAACAGCAACTAGTTTATCTCTCGTGTGTTTATTTGGTTGTGGAAACTTGATTCCTTGATCAAGCTTAACAAGCAATGCACCTTGTTGGCTGTTTACAAGATTTGCTGATTCTTTTTGGTCTAGACCAAAGGTTTTACTAACAAAATCAGGTTGAAAGCCAGCTAAAAGCCCGAGAACTCCGGCCACAAAAAAGTATGTGAATTGGCCGGGGACTCGGGCTTTGCTGCTTTCACCCAAGAATACGATGACTGCATCAGTGTCGCCACCGTTAAACCACCATGAGACCACCCCTGCTAAAAGTGGAATTGCATCCCCTTTTTTGACCAACAAAACCTTTTCTTCTGGACTGTTTGGTGCTACCAACCCAACTGTGATATTACCTAAGAGAGAAGCAAACGTACTAAGTAAGATCCATTTAAGGTTGGGTGATAATACCTATATATGTGTGGGTGTATATTCATACAAAGAAGGAACTATACAGAACACTAAGTATGATAAGAATGCTTAACAAAATAAATCATTCATTTCACAATAGTTTTTAAAATTAATGAAAATGATAAAAACCTAGTGTTTATTTCTCTCTTGAATTAGAACTAATTGTACAAATTTTGTTATATAAGTAAACGGTTCAAACTTAAAATACATATGAAAATTTTAGTTTAATGTTTTTATGTACATAAACATATGTATTTGTACGTAATAAGTGTAAAGTTTAAAAATCAAGAACCATTTATAAAAATTTTAAATGATTTATTAGGGTTCTTCTTACAGTAAATTAGTATTCTTTATTAAAACACATGTACATATATATGTATTCCAATGATAATCATAATTCTACAGTTGCTAATACTTGTTGATAATATTATTAAATGTACTTATGTGTGTCATGTAGTAATTAAAAGTACCTTGAATAACAAAACCAATTTTGTTGCAATCAGCATAGTGGGGAAGAGCAAAGCCAAGAGGGTGGAGGAGAAGTTTTCCGGCAGCGAGTTTTAAGTCATTTAACAATGGTGTTTTCGAGTTCGACCATACGTAATATCCACCACTGTCTCCCTCAAAAGCCGTTTGATCGGCCTTCTCCACCGCCATTTTTGCCTCCATCTTATCACCCAACGAAAATCTCAGAGAGATAGAGAGTATGATTGATACATCAAGTGCACTCACGTTGGCTACTTATAGAATGTAAGTTACTACACTTGTTAATAGTGATTGACTAAATATACCTAATATGTCTTACCATACTGTAAATCTTTTTACATTCAAAAGGGATACATGAGGGCATGGTAGGGTTAGACTAGCATGACTTACGGGTTGATCAGTGGACATTGTTATATAAACTCATCACAATGTTTACTATAAATGACAATCATGCAGACACGTAATATGTTGACAGCGAATTAAAAGATTTAATAACTAGATTGCAATCTTCTATGATATCATATTATATTTCTTTATAATAAAATATAGTTACAATAATTCATGTAATAAGTAGCGTTGGCTACTTCTAGAGTAAAAGCAACGATTCACGATGACTTTTTATTATCCACGTTTTCAGATTGCTAGGTATTTGTTATAATAATCTTGATATTTACTTGATTAAGATCGTATCTAATTGATAGTGAATAATGAATTAAATGACTAAATAATTAGACTGGAATCTTAATTCTATTCTTTAAAATTTCTTTTAATAAATAGAGTTAAAAACTTTATTAGTTTTACTATAAACATGTTTGAAGTGTTTTCCATAAATGCTTCATGAGTTATGTTTGACACCTACTACACCTTAGGATCAAGATTGGTTGAATAAGAAGGTACTACTAATTAAGTTTAGATCAATGGAGTCAATCAAAACCAATTCGCACAACGGATAACAATCCAATTTGTAATTGAAAACTTAAAAAAACAAAAATAAAAAAACATGAATCTAGAACATGAATATCTAGCCCTAAACGTTGCAAGTACATAATAGATTTGACAAAACAATATACATATGGAGCTGTATACGTAATCTCGAAACCACACACTTCGTGATTCTCGCAAATTTGTTAATTAACAACCTTGTATAATTACAATATAGTACATGAATGGAATATATCCAAAAAGACAAAATTAGAAATTTGACTTGACAATTGTACCTCGTCATCAATAGAGTTGATATCCAGTAGCAAAAGATGCCTTGGTACCAAAACATATTTCCGGTATGTAGCAACTTCTTGATTAGTAGTAAACATTAATCTTTAGTATCAAATGATAATTAGTAGCAAAGGTATCATTAGTCAAGAAACTTGTTAATTAATAACAAAGATGCTTATTATCTTAGTTATGTTTGTAGTAACATCAACCTCATTGCTCCTTACAGAGAACTTGAAGATAACTAAAACCACACTTCATCATTATATAAATAATAAGTTATATATTAGAGTAATTATTAAAACTAAAAAACACACCATGCAATTTCATATATTAATAAATGACACATTTTGTAATTTACTCTATATATTATTTGCACCCTCATTAAGACATAAGCTAACATGTTTATTGTCTTTTTATTTGAAACAAAACCTGATAAGATTTTTTAACTAAATGGAGTTGAACTCACATTAACCAAATTAACATAAACGTGTTTATTAATAACCGGACTGCATGTTAGAATGATACATATAGTATAAAAACCTAAAATTCAAATCACGGATATGATTACAGATTTAGTTTTGGCCCATTTGCCTAACTAAACAAACAAATGTCCATCCCTAGTTTCATATTAGAAGCTTAATTTGTGATTAATGGACAAATTGAAGTAAAAATTACAAATTATCATGATTCCTTGGTGAATGATATGTTAGATGAATCAATTTTAACTTTCTTTCGATGTCATTTTAAAAGAAAACCTTAATCAATCAGTCAATACTTTAGTAGTGATCATTTTTTTGTTTTTCGTCCATGCCATATCATCAAAACTGATACAAATAAGGATTTAAAATTTACAGCTTTGCATAGGTATGTTATTCTTAATTTTTCGTGTCACATCCCGGCGGAAGCGTGAAATGCTTAGGGTGTGACTTGTTTGCTCAGAACTCATTGATATTCGATTGTTACTAAATATCACATAAAAATTATTTCATGATGAGGCATATTAAATATATATAACATCACATAACATAACCAGATTAATAATAAAGGAGTTAGAATTACATTAGTCCATCATAGTCAAAATTTGAACTAACATAACCCTATTACATTAAAAGCCTAACAGCAACATCTTCAGAGACGATGGAAGTGAGCATCCACCGAGACACTGAGATCATACAAGTTTACTGTCAGGTTTACATAAACTTTCCCCACCTCTCCCCAGCCATTATAAACATCAAAGAAGAACATTAAGCTGTTAGTCATGGTGAATTCCTAAAAAAGCATACTCAAAACAGTCAACATAAAGTTAGTGAGCTTCACAGGTTTATCAAACATATTATTGATGCATTATATACAACCAAACCTTACATAGCAATCAGATCATTCGTATCTGTCATAACATATTTCATAATCAGAATATAGCATCACAATACTCATCTTATTGGTGCAGGAAATATTTTCCTAAGTAGCGCTACCAATATTATCTAACGGTTCCACATCCGAATTAATGGTTGTAACATAAACCTCAGAAAATAATGCATCAAATAGTATGCTTTTTCCCCAAAACTTTTACAAAACAAAATGGGCCATGAAACTCACCTTTACTCCAAATGGTAACCTATAACAAGAAAATATTTATAATTTAGAAAATGTATATTTCTTTAACATTTTTAGTACCTCAGATTGAAGAATTTATTTCATAAGTTAGGTTTTAGTATAAATTCCGAAATTTTTACAGTAGATGTATCTTAGTGTTAGGTAAAATATACTAAAATTTTATATTCAGATTATTTTCAGGCTAATTTTTATTATTTTTACATTATTCACATAATTCTTTAGAATACCTTCGGCCTCTAAAATTAGTCAAATTTGTCAGATTAATAATTATAATCCGTAACGTTTTTCAGAATTTTCTCATGTTCTAAATTATAGCAGAGTTATTTTTATAATTTTTCCTATTTTACTCTTATTTTGCTAAAAATACCAAATCATGTCCAAAAGTTCTAATTTTACACAACTGCTCTATTTTTATTCTTATATTTTCTATAAATTTCCCATAATTTATTTCATAATTTAAGTATTTTTCCCTATTTTTAGTTGACAGAATATTTAAAAATTAATATTTCAGAAAATGTTTTGAGTTAGGTCACGAGATTTTTCCAGTGGATTCTATAATTCTTAATAGTCAGTATATAATTTTTCTATACCTTTACTAGGATTCGTTTCTTTTAATATAATTTTTCTCTTTTTATCCTTAAATATTGCATATAATTAACTAATTCATAGGAATGGTACCAAATTTTGCAGAGTTCTATTTCCTAATATTCTAAATATATTTTAATATTTGTTCCCACAATCATAATATTTTATATGCAGAATCAATTTAACAAACTATGACTAGATTTTAACCCTTTATTGATAATTTCTTGCTATAAATTTGATTTTCAAGATTGTTTTACTTATTTCAGATTTAAAATCTTTCTTTTTGTCTGAAAAATAAGTTTGATTTTTATATGTTTTTTATAAAACCTTGAATGTTTAATCAAAAGGGTTAATCACATGTGTTTATTTTAACACATGTTTGATTTTCATAACCTTAATCTAGTAGGGTTTTAGGGGTTAAAACCTTGATTTTGACAGAAGGAGAGTATGAGAAGAAGGTGAGGATGGTCTAAGCTTGCTTGGTTTTGGTGTTCTTGATAATCTTCGGAGATGGTGCTTCCACGAGGCTTGGTTTGTTTATGTGCGTTTGGATCCGTTCCGAGGTGTGTGACCGAGTGAAGTTGGGGGTTGTATTTGTTGAAGAGATGGTGACCGAGAGGGTTGAGATGGTGGTTTGTGGTGATGTCCGAGTGTGTGAATAGCCGAGTGGTGGTGTGGTGGTCGTGGTATTTAGTGATGGTGAGTAACCGAGAGTTTTTAGAGAGGAAAGTTGCGGTGGACTTCATCAAACCGAGAGTTCCTTATGTAATGGAAGAGGTAATCATTACTCCTAAGTCTAGGGTGATGATGTGTGGTTTATAGAGCTCTTAGGTGGCTCTACTAGATGTTAAGGTGGCGGGTTTTGTGGGTGTGTCTAGATGGAGCCGAGGATGTGGCGGTGGTTTGTGTCCAAGTTGAGTTCCAACCGAGAGTTTGCAAGTAAAGAGGTGGAGTCGGCTGCTATTAAAGAGCTCCATCATTACTCTAGGATGCTAGACTCTCAAGGTGGCATGCATACACATATGTTTGGTGTTTGAAGAGCTAGGTGGCGGTTTGATGGATGGTGAGGTGTCCCACCCGATTTGAGGTGTTAATCATCTCTTAAGTCGGGTGTTTTAAGGTTAATGAACCGGTTCTCAATCTTAGATGGTACTTTGATTTGGGGTTTATGTAGAAGATGTGTTTAGGTTCGTTTTGATGTTAAGTTTCTCTTGATGTTATCTTGTGTTTGTGATGTTTGGTTGAGTTGTGTTTTGGTTTGTTTGATGTTGTATGATTGGTGTATCTTGATCATTTATCATTTGGTATCATAAGGTTATGAATATGGAGACATGCATACGTAAAGTTGTGCATGCATGTATGCATGCATACGTACATCATACATATACTCACATGGACAAATAATATACATGTGTAAGTAAAATAAAAGCATGCATACGTATATCACACATGTATGTATAAAAAAAAATATATACAAGTTAGCCTAGGTGTAGCGAAGTAACTTAAGCGTATAAAATCCTAAATCTAGGGTTGTCACATTCTCCCCCCGTAAAAATAATTTCGTCCCGAAATTTATTTGGATAGTAATGAACTTATCTGACCATTGTCTTGAAATAGATGGGGGTATCTTCTTCTGATTTCATCTTCTCTTTCCCATGTATACTCTGGTCCTCTCTTAGCGTTCCACTTAACTTTCACTATGGGAATCTTGCTTCTTCTTAGCTTTTTAACTTCTTTATCTAATATGGCTATTGGTTCCTCTGTAAAATGAAGCTTCTCGTCTATCTTTATTTCTTGAACTGGAACTTTTAATGTTTCAATTGTTAAACATTTCTTCAGATTGGACACATGGAACGTGTTGTGTACTTTACTTAATTCTTCGGGTAATCTAGCTTATACGCAACAGGACCAATCTTGTCAATAACTTCAAATGGTCCAATATATCTTGGGTTTAACTTATTTCTCTTTTCAAACCGAAAGATTCCTTTGTGGGTGATATTTTTAGATAGACCTTATCTCCAATTCGAAATTCTAACGGCTTTCTTCTTTTATCTGCATAACTTTTCTGCCGGTCCCGTGCTGTCTTTAATCTATTCTTGATTTCTTTAATCTTGTCAAATGTCTCTTGAATTAAATCAGGACCTATAAGTAGTCTATCTCCTATTTCATTCCAACATAAGGGCGATCTGCATTTTCTTCCATACAAAGCTTCGAACGGGGCGGTTTTAATGCTGGAATGATAGCTATTATTATAAGAAAATTCTATCAAAGGTAGATGCATATCCCAGTTGCCACCAAAGTCTAATGCACAAGCACGTAACATATCTTCTAGTGTTTGTATTGTCCTTTCACTCTGTCCATCTGTTTGTGGTGGAAGGCTGTGCTAAGATTTATTTGGGTTCCTAAAGCTTTTTTAAGGTCTGCCAAAATCTTGATATGAATCTATTGTCTCTATCAGATATAATGGAGATTGGTATTCCATGTCTGGATACGATTTCTCGTATGTAGATTCTTGCCAGTTTCTCTATTTTGTAATCTTCCCTGATTGGCAGGAAGTGTGCTGATTTGGTCAATCTATCTACTATAACCCAGATCGTGTCATAGCCACTTGAGGTCCTTGGTAACTTGGTTACAAAATCCATAGTAATTTGATCCCATTTCCATTCTGGAATTTCAGGTTGTTGTAGATATCCTGAAGGTTTCTGATGTTCTGCTTTAACTTTTGAACACGTATTGCATTTCTCTACAAACTCCCCAACTGATTTCTTCATACCATGCCACCAGTAATGATTTTTCAATCCTTATACATTTTGTTATTTCTTGGATGTACTGAGTATTTTGACTTATGTGCTTCTTGTAATATATCTTCTAAGTATAGCATTATCAGGTATCCAGATCCTTCCTTTAAATCTTAGAATTCCATGTGTATCTGCCTGTAATTCCTTTCCTGTCCTTTTTTTCTATTTTACTTTTCTGTTGGGCTTCCCCTATTTTGTCTTAACAGATCTGATTGTAGTTCCATTCTCATGGCTCGTACTCGTAACGGTTTAACCCTATCTTTTCTACTTAAAGCATCTGCAACTACATTTGCCTTACCTGGATGAATTTGATTTCACAATCATAATCACTCAGCAATTCTATCCATCTTCTTTGTCTCATGTTCAGCATTTTCTGCTCAAATATAGCTGTAAACTCTTATGATCCGTATATATTGTACATTTTGTCCCATACAGGTAATGTCTCCAAATCTTAAGTGCAAAGATTACTGCTCCTAATTCCAATCATGAGTAGTGTAGTTTTTCTCACTTCCCCTAAGTTGTCTAGAGGCATATGCGATGACTCTACTTCGTTGCATTAATACACATCCAAATCCTTGACGAGACGCATCACAATATACTACAAAATCGTCAGTCCCTTCTGGTAATGACAAAATAGGTGCACTACATAACTTACTTTTCAAAAGTTCGAATGCATTCTTTTGTTTTTCTCCCCAGACATATGGCTTGTCTTTTTGAGTTAGTTCAGTCAAGGGTTGAGCTATCCTTGAGAATTTTCTATAATCTTCTATAATATCCTGCTAATCCTAAAAATTGACGTACTTCTGTTGGTGTCTTGGGATCCTCCCATTTCTTAACAGCTTCTATTTTTGCTGGATCTACCTGTATTCCTTCTTGATTGACTATGTGCCCTAGGAATTGCACTTCTCTTTTCCAAAATTCATATTTCGAGAATTTTACGTATAGTTTTTTTTTTCTTAACACTCCAAGGTCAATCTTAAGTGTTGCTCATGATCCTCCTTATTCTTAGAATAGATTAAAATGTCGTCTATAAAGACTATGACAAACTTATCTAAATAGGTTTTACATATCCTATTCATCAAATCTATGAATATGGCGGGAGCATTGGTTAATCCAAATGGCATTACCAGGATTCATAAGTCCATACCTTGTTCTGAATGCTGTCTTGGGTATATCTTCATCCTGTATTCTTAGTTGATGATATCCTGATCTCAAGTCTATTTTTGAAAAGTAACTAGATCCTTGTAATTGATCAATAGGTCGTCTATTCTAGGTAAGGGATCCTATTCTTTATAGTTACTTTATTGAGTTCCCTATAGTCTATGCACATTCTAAATGTTCCATCCTTTTTCTTAACAAATAAAAACTGGTGCTCCCCAGGGTGATACACTCGGTCGTATAAATCCTTTATCCAAAAGTTCCTGAAGTTGGCTCATTATTTCTCTTCATTTCAGTAGGTGCTAAACGGTAGGGTGCCTTAGCAATAGGGGCTGTTCCTGGCATCAATTCAATTTTGAATTCTACTTGACGTGGGGGTGGTAATCCAGGTAATTCATCAGGAATACATCTGAATATTCATGACAATTGGACACATCTTTCAGGTTTACTTTGTCTATCTTAGTGTCAATAATGTGAGTCAAATAAGCCAAACATTTCTTCCTTAGGCATTTTTGTGCACTTTTACAAGAATTATTTTATGGTGCCCCTAGGTTTTTTCACCATATATGCACAGTGTTCTATTCTCATTAACTAAAGGGATTTTGATTCATCTTCTTACCACATATTATTTCAGCTTGATTCTTACTTAACCAATCCATTCCTACACCAATATCAAATCCTCCTAAATCAATAGGAATCAAATCTATATTGAAATAGTTTTCATCTAAATTCATGGTGCAATTAGGAACGATCTCATAAGCTTCGATTATCTTACCATCCGCTAATTCTATCATATATTTTTGATTTAGCTTTTCTGTGGTCAAGTTAAGTAGTGGCCTAAATGTATTTGAAACAAAGCTACGGTTTGCTCCAGTATCAAATAATATAGTAGCATACTCATCATTTACAGGGAACGTACCCGTGACAACTTCTTTTTCGTGTCGAGCTTCTTCTGCCTGCATTATGAATGCTCTCCCCCGAGGGTTGTTCTGATTAGTCGGTGCCTTCCTTTCAGCTGTGGGCATTCGTTTCGGCGATGATTTTCATTCCCACATTGATAGCAGACTGATTTTGGATTTGCAGGGTTTTTGCAGTCTCGGGATATATGCCCCTTTTTCTTGCAGTTGTAACAGATTACCATCGCACAGTTGCCTTGATGGTATCTTTGGCAAGTGTTGCACCATGGCTGGTTTTCTGTCTGGGGTTTCTTTTCCCGTGTCATTCCTAGGTAGTTTCGAGGAGGCTGTCTAACTATTCGTTTCTGAGGGGTTCCCTTAAATCTTCCCCCTGGGTTATCATCACTCCACTTTCTCTTTTCTTCAGATCTAGGGTTACCCAGTGATCCATTTCTTATCATCTCATCTGTCAGACTTCCTGATAAACTTACAGTATCTTGAAAAGTCTTGGGCCTAGCTGATTTTACTAATCCCTTATTTGTGGCACTAGTCCCCAAATATATCTTCCTATTCTCTTTGATTCTGGGGCCACTAGATGTGGTACTAACCTCGAGAGTTCATTGTACCTGTCGGTATATCCCGATGTGCTGCTCCTTTCATTTCTAAAGCTAAAAACTCAGTTTCTAATTTTTCTATTTCATTATAAGGACAGTATTTCTCTATAACCAAATCCCTGAATTCCTCCCAACTCAACTCATTCATAATGTGCCTACTTTAGTGGTCATCTCCATCTTCCACCAGGATTGTGCTTCCCCTTTCAATGAGTGTGAAGCAAACAAGGTTCTGTTGTTATTGGCACATTTGCTGATTTCCAGAGTTGACTCCATTTCATCTAACCAGCGTAGAGCCTGTACTGCTCCGCCTTACCATCAAATTCTCGAGGTCTACATGACATAAAGGCTTTCTAGGAACATCCTTTCTCTGTTATAATCTCCTCTGCTGGTTGTTCTCTTATGGCATCATCAGTTGGTATTTCGTTGCCGGGGTTGTGGTACCGAGGTTCAGGTTTTGTTGAAGTTGAGTTACTAGTATGGGTATGGCAGCTTCCAACTGCTGTGACACTATTCGGGAGATCCTTTCATCTTCATTGGCTGTCGAGTTAACAGGTGTTTCTTCTCCAAGTCTAGTTCTAGGTCGTCCCACTCTCGCAGTCCTCCTTATGGGTTGCGTATTTCTTCTTGGCGGCATGCTTTTCTATAGTTAATTATAGTAAATATTAAAAAGAATTTTAGACTCTTGACAATATTCTAATTAACACATAAGCAAGTAATAGTTCAACACAAAAGATGTTTTTCATTTAAGTTTTTATTCAAAGATTTCACATTAAAAGTTAGCTCCTAATTTCCCTGCACCCATTTCCATATTCTTGAGAAGATGTTTCCCTTGGGTGCCTTTAGTTTCTTAACATCCTTCTGAATATTCCTGATCTCTTGTTGAATTTTCTTGAGCTGTTTAAGGGTTTGTTGAGTGGCTGTGTTTTGATCCTCATCCACCCTTTGTCTTTTGGCTTTACTTTCTTCGTTTCTGAGGGAGTCAGTTTCTTGTATCTCCTTGCCTTCGTCTTGCTTGGTCTTGAATTTGTTCCCGGGTCGTACCCTTTTCCTAGGAGTTTTAATGGTATATCCTCCTACCATTACAGGTGCACGACGGACATAAAATTTGGGCTTAGGGTTATCTTCCTGTTTGGTTGGAAAAGGTTCTAGAATTTGCTGAGGTTTAGGTTCAGGCGTAAGTTCTTTGTGATTATTGTAATCCGAGTATCCGGATGAGTCAGTCTCACAAAAATTGTTATCGATACTCATAGCTGCAAAACAAATCTTTTCATGGTTTGAACCCAACAGTTAGTTACCTATTTTTATATATATAATAAATTCTTTGCAAGGATCATGCTTTAATATTCATGGAATCATGACATGCAAAATCATATATACACATAATTATACAGATATGAGCTTATGGTTATAGTCTAGGTATTTTATGGTACCTAATTCTCTATAACCAATGGCTCTGATACCAACCTGTCACATCCCGGCGGAAGCGTGGAATGCTTATGGTGTGACTTGTTTGCTCAGAACTCATTGATATTCGATTGTTACTAAATATCACATAAATATATATTTCATGATGAGGCATATTAAATATATATAAGATCACATAACATAACAAGATTAATAATAAAGGAGTTAGAATTACATCAATTCATCATAGTCAAAATTTGAACTAACATAACCCTATTACATTAAAAGCCTAACAGCAACATCTTCAGAGACGATGGAAGTGAGCATCCACCGAGACACTGAGATCATACAAGTTTACTGTCAGGTTTACACAAACTTTCCCCACAACCTCTCCCCAGCCATTATAAACATCAAAGGAGAACATTAAGCTGTTAGTCATGGTGAATTCCTGAAAAAGCATACTCAAAACAGTCAACATAAAGTTGGTGAGCTTCACAGGTTTATCAAACATATAATATTGATGCAATATATACAACCAAACCTTACATAGCAACCAGATCATTCATATCTGTCATAACATATTTCATAAATCAGATAATATAGCATCACAATACTCATCTTATTGGTGCAAGAAATATTTTCCTAAGTAGCGCTACCAATATTATCTAACGGTTCCACATCCGAATTAATGGTTGTAACATAAATCTCAGAAAATAATGCATCAAATAGTATGCTTTTTCCCCAAAACTTTTACAAAACAAAATGGGTCATGAAACTCACCTTTACTCAAAATGGTAACCTATAACAAGAAAAATATTTATAATTTAGAAAATGTATATTTCTTTAACATTTTTAGTACCTCAGATTGAAGAATTTATTCCATAAGTTATGTTCTAGTATAAATTCCGAAATTTTTACAGTAGATGTATCATAGTGTAAGGTAAAATATACTAAAATTTTATATTCAGATTATTTTCAGGCTAATTTTTATTATTTTTACATTATTCACATAATTCTTTAGAAATACCTTCGGGCCTCTAAAATTAGTCAAATTTTGTCAGATTAATAATTACAATCCGTAAGGTTTTTCAGAATTTTCTCATGTTCTAAATTATAGCAGAGCTATTTTTATATTTTTTCCTATTTTACTCTTATTTTGCTAAAAATACCAAATCATGTCCAAAAATTCTAATTTTTACACAAACTGCTCTATTTTTATTCTTATATTTTCTATAAATTTCCCATAATTTATTTCATAATTTAAGTATTTTTCCGATTTTTAGTTGACAGAATGGTTAAAAATTAATATTTCAGAAAATGTTTTGAGTTAGGTCACGAGATTTTTCCAGTGGATTCTATAATTCTTA
>CM046036.1:17664492-17810410 GCA_025215565.1 Flaveria ramosissima | reverse complement strand
GGAACTGTACATTGAGGTCTTGAGTCTTCAACTTTCCACTTTATGTACTTTATCCTTTTTGTATTGTATAAGGATGTGAGCTATGGCATGTCATAGTCACAAGGTCAAAAGGCAGATATGCCTTTTGATCCTACAATTGATTTTGTTAGTGTCTAGTCAATGTATCCAGCTGGCTTTCAAAGTATAGCCGGCTGTAGGTTGTAGTATAAGTATTTCAAGTTCTTGTATCTTTTCTTTATGCTTTGTAACACTTGTAAAAGAACTTGAGAAAGCAATATACTGCCTCCTTGAAACCCCATACTCTCTTGTTCTGTCTCTTGCTTTACTTGTGTTCTTTTGTATCACCTTTGGTTACCAGTTCACTGTTGATTAAAGTTTAGTTAGTCTCCTCATTGGATTGTTGTGTTGTAAATTTTTAAGCCCTTAAACGATCCTGCATTGGGTATCAGAGCCTGGGAGTTCTTCAGAGAGAATGGACATAGAGGACTCACCATCCTCACTTGCTGTTGTGCATTCTCAGCAACTTCCTCAAGTTCACATTAATGTGGACTCTATAGACTCTCTCATCAGGAGTCTCTTTGAGGAAGGTATACCAAGGGCTGTCTCATCTCCACCACTAGGAACTGGCAATCACATCATAAGGTGGAGGTATGATGATGACAGGAGAGCCCTTATACTTCAAAGAGTTCAAGGCCAACAAGAAGTTTTCAATTCCAAAGCCTGAGCTTTTATGAAAGACTGGATTTAGTCAACTTGCCACTTGTCAATCCAAGCAATTCAAGACAAGCTGACAGGCTGGCTCAAAGAATCCAAGGCAGGATCCTTGCAGAGTTTACTCTAAGAAGGAGACTTAGGGAATCAGGCAATGTCATCGGTCAACTGGATGTTGAGGTGGACCCTA
The DNA here is from genome assembly GCA_025215565.1 of Flaveria ramosissima. Taxonomy (NCBI): domain Eukaryota; kingdom Viridiplantae; phylum Streptophyta; class Magnoliopsida; order Asterales; family Asteraceae; genus Flaveria; species Flaveria ramosissima. The sequence goes on along the minus strand of CM046036.1, from coordinate 17,809,509 downwards.
AGATTAGTTTCATAGGGGAAACCTTGACTGAAGGCCCAGTGACAGAACCTGAGACCCCTGTCTCATCATCAACAACTGCTGCTGAGGTCCAAACTCCATCTGAGACACCTGCTGGTGAAGGTGTGTTTCTCAGCCTCTCTCTAGCCAGAGCATGGAAGCTACTCCAAGCAATGAAGGCCAAGCTTCAATCCACCCTGAGTCACAAAGGTCTGGTGGTGACAAAGGGAAAAGGATAATGACTCCTGAGGAAATTGAGGAGGAAGAGAGAGAGAGGAAAAGGAGACTAAGGGGAGAAAGTTCCACTGGGTCATCTAGCTTCATGCAAGCTGCAATCAGGGCTGCTCCCAGACCAAATACTCAAGATGATGAGTTAAGGGCAGTCAGGATTACTTACTTACAGACCAGGAACTATGACATTGATGAAATCATCTCCCTCCTCTTAGAAGAGTTAAATGAACTGGCTGACAGGGAAGTGTCAAGAGAGTTGAAGGAGAAAGAGGATGCAATGATACTTCTCCAACTCAAAGAGGAGAAGAGACAGAAAAGACTTTACAAGCATGCTCCTACTCTCTCACCAGTTCAAGAAAGTCCTGCACAGGAAGATGTGGCTCCACAAGAACCTCAGGTAGATAAAGAAGAAGATAGGATCAAGATGATCAACTACCTGAGTGCCACAGGCTTCTATCAGGCAGATGCACTTCTTCCCTTGTCCTATGACTTCATTGAGTTCGAGTATCTAAAGCAACTTGAGCTTGAGTTAGTCAAGGAAAGAAAGACAACTAAAAGGAAGCTAAGGGAAGAAGCTGCAAAGTCAAGGGCCATCATTCAAAAGAATGCAAAGAAGTCTGCTGACAGACAAAGAATGGTGAGCTTCTTGAAGCTGTATGGATTCTCCGGAAGGAGACTTGGCCCCATGTCTCTATCCACTATGGATGAGCATATTAGGGTGATCAAGCAGAAGATTAAAAGTGGAGAACTTATTGACTTGCACTCTCTTCCAAGTCAAGTCCCACCTGAAGTGGAGGTCAAGTTTGAACAACCAGAGACACCTCAACCAGCACCTCCAGCTGAGCCTCAGCAAGCTTCATCTTCTGATCCTAGGCAGGGTCAAACTCCCTCTCCTTCTGAACCTGTGAGGGAGGAACACCAAACTGAGAAAGACACTGATGATCAACATGGTGCTGCAGACCAGTCTTCTCAGTTAAAGACATCCAAGAGGAAGAAGAGAATGGCTTCTAAACCAAAGACTAAGAAGAAGAAGCCAAAGTCATCTACCTCTGCACCTCAGGCTGAATCAGATCAACCTGAGGAAGTGCATGATGAGGCAGCCCAATCAGCTCCTATTCAAGTGGCTCCTCTATCTAGTGAGACACCCATCTTATCCTGGACTTACTCTACTAATCCAGAAAGATGGACTGTTATCAGAGATCAAGGTGTTGAGAATGTCTACTCATGGCAAGACATAATCAACTTACCTCTGCATGATCTCTTTGAGATGAGAAGATACTATGAAAGTCTTGATGATCCTAACCATCTCATGAAGAAAGGAAAGGTCTTGATTGTACTAAAGACTACCAACATTTGAAGATCTTCTAAGTGTTTTGGTAGCATCAGCCTAGGGGGAGTTTGTAAGGATTCCTGAAGTCTGATGCAACCCAAAACAGCCTAAGTGTCTCAGCAACATGCACTAAGTACTGAAGTGAAGAATGCTTCGGAAGTTTTACACAAAGCATTAGAAAATACTCTAAGTGTAAAATCTTCCGAAGCCAAGACCAATATCTTCCGAAGCCAAACATGAAGTCTTCCGAAGCTTCAAAGACAAAGTCTTCCGAAGCTTCAACCTATGAAGACAGATTTCTTCCGAAGACTTTTAGTACACATGCTTTATCTGATGTACTGTTCCATAAAGCATCTTTTCCGCTGCATCTCTGTAAAGTCACCAACTTACATGAGTTGGTGAAAAGGGCCTTGCTTTTGGTAACTGTACATTGAGGTCTTGAGTCTTCAACTTTCCACTTTATGTACTTTATCCTTTTTGTATTGTATAAGGATGTGAGCTATGGCATGTCATAGTCACAAGGTCAAAAGGCAGATATGCCTTTTGATCCTACAATTGATTTTGTTAGTGTCTAGTCAATTGTATCCAGCTGGCTTTCAAAGTATAGCCGGCTGTAGGTTGTAGTATAAGTATTTCAAGTTCTTGTATCTTTTCTTTATGCTTTGTAACACTTGTAAAAGAACTTGAGAAAGCAATATACTGCCTCCTTGAAACCCATACTCTCTTGTTCTGTCTCTTGCTTTACTTGTGTTCTTTGTATCACCTTTGGTTACCTAGTTCACTGTTTGATTAAAGTTTAGTTAGTCTCCTCATTGTGTTGTTGTGTTGTAAATGTGTTTAAGCCCTTAAACGATCCTGCAATATATATATATATATATATATATATATATATATATATATATATATATATATATATATATATATATATATATATATATATATATATATATATATATATATATATATATGCATATATACATACACATATATATATATATATATGTATATATATACATACACATATATATATATATATATACATATATATATATATATATATATATATATATATCTATCTATATATATATATAGATATATATATATATATATATATATTTATATATGTATATACATATATATATATATGTGTTTTTATATATATACATATATACATATATATATATATATATATACATATATAAATATATAGTGTGTGTGTGTGTATCTCTCTATATATGTGTGTGTGTGTGTGTGTATATATATATATATGTATGAAAATTGATGAGTATGATTTGTTATGAGCGTGTGATGTTGTAGCATACGCTAGAAGTTGTAGGGTATGCATGCTCTATTTATTATGAGGTGTAAGGCCCCGTTCCCGGGACGCTTACGGTTGGTTTCTCATCGCACATAAAACATATAATTACATTTAACTTTTATAAAACGTTGCAGCGGAAACATTAAACCAAACATTTCATTTAATAATAAGGGCTTTAGCAATTTAATACATCGTTTTCCAATTTCAAAATACATGTTCCACTTCATTACAAAAGCATTATAAATATGGATGCCATCCAAAATAAGCTGAGTAGCCACCCCGTGCCATCCTCAACAACCTTACCTGCCAACTGGAAACACATAAAACTCAACGTTGTTGAGTGACTTCTAGTTTTATAATAAAACATATTTTACTTTCATTAAAACCGTTCATTACATTCATGCGGTCATACATCATACGTACACATAGATAATATCTTTATTATCTTCATCATTCGTTCGTTAACTTTCATTCGTTCATACATTTTTATTTTCATCCGTTCGTTCATTATTACATCTTTTCTTTCCATCAAAACCATGAAGTTTTACCCTTCCGTTGGTACTGGGCCGAAGCCTATCATAGACCTTCCATTACGGTGCACAGCACCTCATGGCCACAACACCGAAGGTAAAAATTTCAGGTATACCATTGTCATACGCTATGCCCTGGTCCGTTGAACTTGACTGAAGCCTATCATAGACCTTCCATTACGGTGCACAGCACCTCATGGCCACAGTACCAAAGGCAAGCAACAATGGTTTTATACAAATGGTCAATCACAAAGAAGGACCCCGATGTGCATCCTCCCGGGGTCGCGAACCCACACACCGTTGGGCTAACACCTTACAAAGGGGCGTGTCCCGTTATACCATGCTTGCAAGACTTTTATTACATTACATCGTTTATTAATGCATGCATTCATTCATCATGTTCCTCTTTTATTATCTTCCACTTTACGTTACATAATACTTTCATTTCATTCATTAACATAACACGTAAAGCCCCAGGAAAGATAAACATTCATCAAAATCAGGAACATCAACATACACAGTCAACATCATCATACAGACATTATCATACTTACATAACAAACATCATACATACTATGCATCACACGCTCCACCATGCATAACATCACACATAACATCATACATAACGACATTCATAACATAATCATCAACATGCCCAACCTAACGCCTATGACCTCGAAAGTCAACTTACACGAACCTCCGGGAACCTCCCGAGTCAAAACCCACAACTGGACTTCCCTCGAAAGTCATAAAATAAACCGTTGTTCTTTCGGGCGTATGAGCCCTACTTGGGCGTACGGAGACCCTCTAGTCGCATAGCCTTCCAGGCGACTGAACAATTGGGAGACTGGACATCATGCGAATGGACCCTATGCGAATGGACCTATGGGCGAATGGACATCTATGCGTATGGACTCTCAGTCGCATAGCTTTCATGCGTATGGCCTTCAGTCGCATGACTTCAGGTGTATGGGCTTCAGTCGTGTACCCTTCGTGCGAATGAACCTCAGTCGCATGGCCTCCAGGCGCATGGACTTCAGTCGCATACCCTTCGTGCGAATGAACCTTAGTCGCATGATCCTTCAATCGCATGCCTTACAGGCACATGAACTTCAGTCGCATGACTATCATGCGTATGGACTTTAGTCGCATGGAAATCGTGCGCATGGACCTCAGTCGCACGCCAATCGGCCGTATAGCCTCCAATCGCACTCCAGTCGGTCGCCTAGCCCTAGCTGATGCAGAATGCAGTTCCAGCCGAACGCAAACTGCCCTTTTTGGCCTCCAAGCTCTTCCAAACTCGATTTTAGCCCAAATCAACCATCCTAACCTTAGAAATGTGACATCCGACCCATTTTCAAACTGCAAACCCGAACCCATTCTTTTATTATTTATTCCAATGAATTGAATGCATTAAATATGTACTTTAACAAATAGGATGACTTGTTTTATTTCTCATTTGTTAAATAATGCAAACAATTCATAATGAGTTTATAAATTATAAAACAAAATATCAAGTTTATGAAATCTTAGTGGACATTTATGAGTTTCAATTATTAACATATAAATAAATAATTATAACAAAATCATAATATGATAAAATTTCTATATAATTTAAGATATTTTTGAATTAAGGTGTTAAAAAGATTTAAAAGGGTTTCATAAAATAAAATTTATTTATCAAATTAAGGTTATCAAAGTTCAAGGTTTAAATTGCAAATTTTAAAATTTGATTTAGTTGTTTTTGGCATAAAATAACAAAAACATAAAACTCCAGGGACCAAATTGTAATTTCTTTAAAACACCCCAAACCCCCCCCCCCCACCTGTTTTTTTTCCCGTCGACCTATCCATCTCCGGCGATATTCCAGCCATCTCCGGCGGGAGTTGAAACCCCCAAATTATGCGATTTTGACTCAATCAACCGTTACTTCTTGGTCGCGACCCTGTCTCGAACTCACGACCCATTTTAATTCGAAGTCGGTTACTAATATTAACATAATCGAAACCGAAGCTCGTTGCTCAAAAACGGAATCTGTTACAGCTTGAAACATAATCAAACGGCTGGAATAATTGGTTTAAAATGCTCCTGTGATCATTACGAATGAAACAACCATTTCAATTGAGTTGTAACTTCAGGAACAATAATCAATTTCAACCGAAACCCCAAATCAATATCTTTAACTCGTTGAGTGCGAAACCGATCGAATCGAACCTATATAAGCGAGGACAAACCTTCTCATCGACCCCTTTAAGCTTTCTGTGCAATCAATTTCACTAAACAATCAAACTTCCAAGCAAATCGGTTCTCGCATCTGTCTCGGTTCTGCGCAGCTAACTTGTTCCAAATTCACATCAATTCGACAACAATCCAGGTAATTCCACACACACACACTCGATTCTATGTGGGGAATAAAAGCCCCATGTTTATTCGGGTTAATCACATCAAATCGATGATCACTTTTGCTCAAATCGAATTAGGGTTCATACTGATTTGGGGAAAATCAAGACTTAAGGGTTTTAATTTTTTTCAATTGAAAGATACTCAGATTTGGGGCCTTGGCCCAGTGGTAACACACTCACCATACGCGTGGGGAGACCCAGGTTCGAACCTGGGCACCCACGAATATTTTTTTAAAAACCGTTTTTTTTCAAATTAAATTTCAGAAAATCATTATAACATTTTTGTTAATTAAAATAATTTTAGAAATTATTTATTTCTGAAAATTCTAAAAATTATAATCTTACTTTTATTAAAGGTTTAAATGTTATAAAAAAACTTATTTATAAGTTTTACATTTTATATAAAGAAAATCACGTTTAAACAAACTTAAACTATTTCAAATCATTTTAAGTTAATATTTTATAAACTCTAAATAATTAGCTATTCACTTAATTATTTTGACCAAGAGTTCAAGTAATTAATTTAAGATTAATTATTTAAATTCTACACTTTAACATTTATTCAAACGTCTTTATTAAATGTATAAAACATATTTAGTAACTTATCCCAATTATTATCAATCAATATTTTTTTTTATTTAAATTCATTTTCTCTATTTTATTTAATTATATTAAATCAAATACATTAGTTTAAATTATTTGTAAACCATAAACCCCAAATTAGAACCCTAGTTTTTCAAATCAATCTAGACTTCGATCAATACGTTGTTTTAAGATTATGGCACTATTCCTTAGGGTAAATCCATGAAGAAACCGTTGGTGTCTAATCTTGCATATTATACAAACCATACTAATATACCAAGTGAGTATTCATTGCCTATTTTCATATTTTATATTTTGGGGAAATCATGTGATTCAATATTCAATTATTGTTATTCATTGTTAATCGATTTCATTCTAAATTCAATTCAATACATGTTATGTTATTATTTGCAATTATGTGATCATAGTTAGATAAACTTGATGATACAATCATTAATTCATGCAACCACGGTAACAATGATAGATCTATTGGTTTGACAAACCCACCCCATTTGTTTAGACGCGTGGTGATTGAAACCGGAAATCATTCATTCTATAAGGCTTCGTCTGAGGACCGAGTCAATTCAGTCATTAAGGTTGATTGTGTTAGTTTTTCTGTTATGATTCACTGTTGCATTTAGTCTGACATTGTCATGTAAATTGAATTGTTTTTTTTCAAGATGTTTAATCAACCTATATATGTGTATATAAACCTATGATTACTCACCGGCTAATTTGTTAGCTGACTCGTTACTTTTTCACATGATTTCAGGAAATGCTATTTAGTGGAATTCTCCCTGCTCATATAGGATTGGACTTAGTCAATAATAAAGAAGACAATATTATGTTTTATGGTTTATTTTAAATGCGTTGTAATGTGTGTTTGATTTGAATTATTCAATAAATAATGACTTTTAAATGCTATTCAAACGTATTTATTACCGTGTGCTATGAACAATCAATTCACAGTGGTTTGAGAGTATCGAGAACACTTTCCTTAATAGTGAGTGTCCCGATAATCTCAAGGTTCGTTATGCTACAAGTGTTCTTCAAAAGAGAGCACTCACTTGGTGGAACGGGGAGAAACGAACCCATGGAACTGATGTTGCTTTAGCATTGACGTGGGATGAAGTCAAGGAGCTCATGACTCGGGAATTTTGCCCGAGGAATGAAATCAAGAAGTTAGAAGCTGAGTTTTGGGATTTGACTCAAGAAGGTGGGGAGAATCTAGCCTACACTAACCGATTTCATGAGCTAAGTCTGCTTGTTCCTCACTTGGTTACTCCTCTATCCCGGGCTATCGAGAAGTATATCGGTGGTCTACCTATGCAAATTCAAGACACCGTGTGGGGTAGGAATCCTGCAACTCTGTAAGATACAATTCGTTTGGCTGCTCAGTTAACTGACAATCATGTGAAGGCTGGTACTTTGATCAGGAAAGGTGCTAAAAAGGTGCCCGAGAAACCTACAGTTGAACTACCTAAGGAGGACAAACCTTAACCTTTTCAAAACAAGAAGAGGAAGGCTAAGTCCCAAAACTTTGCTGTGGTTACCCCTGCTGTTCCAGTTAACCAAGTCGCACCAAACTATCAATCAGCCTCCAACAATCAAGTTCCGGCGAAGAAACCCTACACTGGAACTTTTCCGCAATGCAACATCTGCAAGTACCATCACCCTGCCAATGCACAATGTCGTCGCTGCACCAACTGTGGTTGTTTCGGCCATACCTTCAACGTGTGCAAGAGTGCAGCTAGAGCTCCGACTACTGCACCTGCTCCTCAACACCCTTCTGCGGTTACGCAGGGCCGTGCATGTTATCAATGTGGGGATCCGAATCATTTCCGCAATCGATGTCCTCAACTTGTCAACACGGTGCCCACGGCTCAAGGACGCGCCTTTAACATCAATGCTCATCAAGCTCAAACCAATAATGATGTGGTGAACGGTATGTTTTTAATCAATAATCATTATGCTTCAGTCTTATTTGATACCAGCGCCGACAAAAGTTTTGTGTCCTTAGAATTTGAGCCTTTACTTGCTAGTGCACGAACTAAGTTGAGAACACCGTTTACAGTAGAAATAGCAGACGGGAAACCTATCACCATTGATTCTATTATTCCAAACTGTACCCTTAGCCTTAGCGAGCACGATTTTTCTATTGACCTTACACCGATGCAACTTGGAAATTTCGATGTCATCATAGGCATGGATTGGTTATCTAAAAATCATGCTGAAGTTGTTTGCTTCGAGAAAATCATCTGAATCCCTCTTGCGCCCGAAAAGGTGTTAAACATCTATGGAGAAAAACCTTCCAAAGGCCTCCGACTTATGTCATGTACTAAAGCTCAAAAATACCTTCGCAAGCGCTATGTGGCTTTCTTAGCGCATGTCGTGAGAACGAATGGGAAGTCAAAGAAAATCGAGGATATTCCGATCATTCGTGATTTTCCGGAAGTGTTTCCCGATGACTTAATTGGTCTTCCTCCTGTTTGTCAAGTCGAGTTTCGTATCGACCTTGTGCCTGGTGCAACACCTGTAGCAAAATCTCCATATCGTCTTGCACCATCTGAGATGCAAGAACTTGCTAGCCAGCTTCAAGAACTTTCCGATAAAGGTTTTATTCGACCAAGTTCCTCACCTTGGGGAGCCCCCGTATTGTTTGTGAAGAAGAAAGATGGCTCATTCCGCATGTGTATCGATTATCGGGAGCTCAACAAGCTTACTGTCAAAAATCGGTATCCCTTACCAAGAATTGACGACTTGTTTGACCAACTTCAAGGAGCTTCTTATTTCTCCAAGATCGATCTTCGTTCCGGTTATCATCAACTCCGAGTACACGATGATGACGTTCCTAAAACAGCCTTCCGTACGAGATATGGACATTATGAGTTCCTGGTAATGCCATTTGGTTTGACCAACACACCAGCTATGTTCATGGATCTAATGAACCGCGTGTGTAAGCCATATTTGGACAAGTTCGTGATCGTTTTCATCGACGACATTCTGATTTATTCAAAGTCAAAATTTGAGCATGAACATCATCTTCGCTTGATTCTTGAACTATTGAAAAAGGAGAAACTATATGCTAAATTCTCCAAGTGTGAATTTTGGTTGAAAGAGGTACAATTCCTTGGTCACATCGTAAATGATAAAGGAATTCATGTGGATCCTGCAAAGATTGAGGCAGTAAAGAATTGGGTTGAACCAAAACTCCCACTGAGATTCGCTCATTTCTTGGCCTAGCCGGCTACTATCGGCGTTTCATTCCTAATTTCTCAAAGATCGCGCTGCCTCTTACTGCCTTGACACATAAGGATAAGCCTTTTGTGTGGGGACCGGATCAAGAGAAAGCATTTCAAACACTTAAGCAAAACCTATGCAATGCTCCAATCTTGACCCTTCCCGATGGGAACGATGATTTTGTCGTCTACTGTGATGCTTCCAAGCAAGGTTTTGGTTGTGTCCTTATGCAACGAGGAAAAGTCATAGCCTATGCCTCAAGACAACTCAAAATTCATGAGAAAAATTACACAACCCATGATCTTGAATTGGGAGCTGTGGTTTTCACACTCAAAATCTGGAGGCACTATCTTTACGGCACCAAGTGTGTTGTATTTACTGATCACAAAAGTCTTCAGCACATCTTCAATCAGAAAGAATTAAACATGAGGCAACGACGATGGGTTGAGTTACTTAATGACTACGATTGTGAAATTCGCTATCACCCTGGAAAAGCGAATGTCGTAGCAGATGCATTGAGTCGCAAGGATTATGTCATACTCCAAAGTGTTACCATTCAATCCGAACTTAAAACCCGTATTCTCGAAGCCCAACACGAGTCAGTCACTGAGGGTAATATGTATGATGAAATGTCGTGCGGCGCCGAACTTCAATTGGAAACAAAACCCGATGGTTTGTTGTATTTTCTGGACCGTCTTTGGATTCCCAAACGCAATGACCTTCGAATCCTCATTATTAGCGAGGCTCACAAAACTCGTTATTCTATTCATCCCGGTGCAGATAAAATGTTTATGAATCTTCGTAATCAGTATTGGTGGCCCGGCATGAAAAAGGATATAGCTTTGTATGTGTCCAAGTGCCTCACCTGTTCAAAAGTTAAAGCCGAGCATCAGCGTCCTTCTGGGTTACTTGTTCAACCCGATATTCCTGTGTGGAAGTGGGAAGACATATCCATGGATTTTATTACCAAATTGCCTCGTACCTCTAGCGGTCATGATAGCATTTGGGTTATCGTAGATCGATTGACTAAATCGGCACATTTCATACCGATTCGTGAAGATTATCGAGTTGAGAAATTGGCTCGTATCTATATCAATGAAATAGTCAGCCGTCACGGTGTGCCATTAAATATTATCTCTGATCGTGATGGTCGATTCATCTCCCATTTCTGGCAAAGTCTTCAATCGTCTTTGGGAACCCGACTCAATCTCAGCACAGCTTATCACCCCCAAACCGATGGTCAAACTGAAAGAACGATACAGACGCTTGAGGATACGCTTCGAGCGTGTGTCATTGACTTTAGTGGCTCTTGGGATTCTCACTTACCGTTAATCGAATTTTCATACAACAACAGTTACCATACAAGTATCCAAATGGCACCATTTGAAGCTTTGTACGGCCGCAAGTGTCGATCTCCTATATGTTGGTCTGAGATAGGAGATGCACAAATCACCGGTCCTGAACTGATTCAGGAATCAACCGATAAGATTCATAAGATTCGCGATAACTTGCTTGCTGCTAGAAATTGTCAAAAGTATTATGCCGATAAGGGACGAAAACCCATGGAATACAATGTCGGAGATCTTGTACTCCTAAAGGTATCACCTTGGAAAGGGGTGATCTGTTTTGGGAAGAAAGGGAAGCTAGCACCTCGTTATGTGGGACCATTCAAAGTGCTTGAGCATATTGGGAAAGTAGCTTACAAGCTTGAACTACCTCAAGAACTCAGCAACATTCACCCAACATTTCATGTTTCCAATCTCAAGAAATGCCTTGCTGACGAGAACCTCCATATCCCACTTGATGAAGTTCAAATCGATGAATCCATGCATTTCATCGAAAGGCCTGTGGAGATCATGGACCGTGAAGTCAAACAACTCAAGCGTAGCCGTATACCAATCGTCAAGGTACGTTGGGAGTCTAAACGTGGCCCAGAGTTCACTTGGGAGCGAGAAGACCAAATGAAATCCAAGTACCCTCATCTTTTTGTTCCAGCCTCCTCGTGATCAAATTTCGGGACGAAATTTCTTAAAGAATGGGAGACTGTGACATCCGACCCATTTTCAAACTGCAAACCCGAACCCATTCTTTTATTATTTATTCCAATGAATTGAATGCATTAAATATGTACTTTAACAAATAGGATGACTTGTTTTATTTCTCATTTGTTAAATAATGCAAACAATTCATAATGAGTTTATAAATTATAAAACAAAATATCAAGTTTATGAAATCTTAGTGGACATTTATGAGTTTCAATTATTAACATATAAATAAATAATTATAACAAAATCATAATATGATAAAAATTTCTATATAATTTAGGATATTTTTGAATTAAGGTGTTAAAAAGATTTAAAAGGGTTTCATAAAATAAAATTTATTTATCAAATTAAGGTTATCAAAGTTCAAGGTTTAAATTGCAAATTTTAAAATTTGATTTAGTTGTTTTTGGCATAAAATAACAAAAACATAAAACTCCAGGGACCAAATTGTAATTTCTTTAAAACACCCCAAACCCCCCCCCCCCCCCCCCCCCACCTGTTTTTTTTCCCGTCGACTTATCCATCTCCGGCCGATATTCCGGCCATCTCCGGCGGGAGTTGAAACCCCCAAATTATGCGGTTTTGACTTAATCAACCGTTACTTCTTGGTCGCGGCCCTGTCTCGAACTCACGACCCATTTTAATTCGAAGTCGGTTACTAATATTAACATAATCGAAACCGAAGCTCGTTGCTCAAAAACGGAATCTGTTACAGCTTGAAACATAATCAAACGGCTGGAATAATTGGTTTAAAATGCTCCTGTGATCATTACGAATGAAACAACCATTTCAATTGAGTTGTAACTTCAGGAACAATAATCAATTTCAACCGAAACCCCAAATCAATATCTTTAACTTGTTGAGTGCGAAACCGATCGAATCGAACCTATATAAGCGAGGGCAAACCTTCTCATCGACCCCTTTAAGCTTTCTGTGCAATCAATTTCACTAAACAATCAAATTTCAAGCAAATCGGTGCTCGCATCTGTCTCGGTTCTGCGCAGCTAACTTGTTCCAAATTCACATCAATTCGACAACAATCCAGGTAATTCCACACACACACACTCGATTCTATGTGGGGAATAAAAGCCCCATGTTTATTCGGGTTAATCACATCAAATCGATGATCAATTTTGCTCAAATCGAATTAGGGTTCATGCTGATTTGGGGAAAATCAAGACTTAAGGGTTTTAATTTTTTTCAATTGAAAGATACTCAGATTTGGGGCCTTGGCCCAGCGGTAACACACTCACCATACGCGTGGGGCGACCCAGGTTCGAACCTGGGCACCCACGAATATTTTTTTAAAAACCGTTTTTTTTCAAATTAAATTTCAGAAAATCATTATAACATTTTTGTTAATTAAAATAATTTTAGAAATTATTTATTTCTGAAAATTCTAAAAATTATAATCTTACTTTTATTAAAGGTTTAAATGTTATAAAAAAAAACTTATTTATAAGTTTTATATTTTATATAAAGAAAATCACGTTTAAACAAACTTAAACTATTTCAAATCATTTTAAGTTAATATTTTATAAACTCTAAATAATTAGCTATTCACTTAATTATTTTGACCAAGAGTTCAAGTAATTAATTTAAGATTAATTATTTAAATTCTACACTTTAACATTTATTCAAACGTCTTTATTAAATGTTTAAAACATATTTAGTAACTTATCCCAATTATTATCAATCAATATTTTCTTTATTTAAATTCATTTTCTCTATTTTATTTAATTATATTAAATCAAATACATTAGTTTAAATTATTTGTAAACCCTAAACCCCAAATTAGAACCCTAGTTTTTCAAATCAATCTAGACTTCGATCAATACGTTGTTTTAAGATTATGGCACTATTCCTTAGGGTAAATCCGTGAAGAAACCGTTGGTGTCTAATCTTGCATATTATACAAACCATACTAATATACCAAGTGAGTATTCATTGCCCATTTTCATATTTTATATTTTGGGGAAATCATGTGATTCAATATTCAATTATTGTTATTCATTGTTATTCGATTTCATTCTAAATTCAATTCAATACATGTTATGTTATTACTTGCAATTATGTGATCATAGTTAGATAAACTTGATGATACAATCATTAATTCATGCAACCACGGTAACAATGATAGATCTATTGGTTTGACAAACCCACCCCATTTGTTTAGACGCGTGGTGATTGAAACCGGAAATCATTCATTCTATAAGGCTTCGTCTGAGGACCGAGTCAATTCAGTCATTAGGGTTGATTGTGTTAGTTTTTCTGTTATGATTCACTGTTGCATTTAGTTTGACATTGTCATGTAAATTGAATTGTTTTTTTTTCAAGATGTTTAATCAACCTATATATGTGTATATAAACCTATGATTACTCACCGGCTAATTTGTTAGCTGACTCGTTACTTTTTCACATGATTTCAGGAAATGCTATTTAGTGGAATTCTCCCTGCTCATATAGGATTGGACTTAGTCAATAATAAAGAAGACAATATTATGTTTTATGGTTTATTTTAAATGCATTGTAATGTGTGTTTGACTTGAATTATTCAATAAATAATGACTTTTAAATGCTATTCAAACGTATTTATTACCGTGTGCTATGAACAATCAATTCACATTCGTCCGCCTCGATGATTCCGCCATCGGTCGGGGTGTGACAAGAAACACCTACCACAACACCATTCATGCATATACAAGCTCGAAATCCAACCCCAAACGCATCAAACACATACACATATGCATAAAAACGGGTCAACACCCAACTTTTTCAAAAACGGGTTTTAGATGTGTTTCAGCCCCAAAATCAGTTGAAAACGTGTAAAAGAGGGGTCCTAGAACTCACACAAACGATCCCGATGAGAAGAGCTTCGAATCAACACGCTACACTTCAACTTTCACGCTCGAATCCACCCAAACCAAGCTCGAGACCACTTTTTCTTCCTCTTTCTCTCTATGGTTGAAATGTGTGAGTGTGGGGGAAGGTGTGGGCTGCCCTCCTCCTTTTATACTCCCACCCATTCAACCTTTTCCCGTTTCGGCAAGTTTGGTCCCCCGACTTTGAACTTTATTTCTTTTTCTTCTTTCGTCGGCTTCAAAGAAAATTTCCGGGTGTTACAAGTCCACCCCCCTTATTTAGGTTTCGTCCCCGAAACCTGTTATTCCTCGAACAAACGTGGATAATGCTGTCTCATCTCTTCTTCAGTTTCCCACGTTGCCTCGGATTCTTTCTTGTGCTTTCAATGTACGCGCACAAGAGGAACCGTTTTATTCCTCAGCCTCTTCTCAATTCGATCGATGATTGTCACTGGTTGCTCCACATAATTGAGTCGTTCATCTACCTCGATATCATCTAGTGGAACCATTATATCCTCGTCCGCCAAACGCTTCCTCAGATGAGTTACGTGGAATGTCGGATGAATTCCTCTTACTCATCTGGTAACTTTAACCTATAAGCCACCTCTCCTACTCGATCCAGAAAGGCCCTATGTATCTCGGGCTCAATTTGCCCTGCTTCCTGAGCCGAATGATACCTTTCCAAGGTGAGACTTTCAACATAACTCTATCACCCACCTGGAATTCAATCGGTCAACGTCTCTTATCGGCATTCGACTTCTGCCTATCTTTAGGCTTTCTACCTCGTGAACCTCCAACTGTCGGGTGCCTAGGCTATAACCTTCCCTCTCTGCTTTAACATACACCCCAACCCCGATTAGGAAGCGTCAGAATAAAACATCAGATCCTCACTTCCATTGAGTAATGATAGAACGGGAGCTTGAATCAGTCTTGCCTTCAATTCATCGAACGCCTTCTCTTGAGCTTGACCCCCATACAAGTTTCACATCTTTCCGGGTCAACTTAGTTAGTGGGGAGGCGATCTTGGAGGAGTCTTGAATGAATCTTCGGTAGTAGCCCGCCAAACCCAAGAAGCTACGAATCTTGGATGGCGTCTTAGAAAACTTCCATTGCATCACTGCCTCCA
The DNA here is from genome assembly GCA_025215565.1 of Flaveria ramosissima. Classification (NCBI taxonomy): domain Eukaryota; kingdom Viridiplantae; phylum Streptophyta; class Magnoliopsida; order Asterales; family Asteraceae; genus Flaveria; species Flaveria ramosissima. Next base: position 17,793,847 of record CM046036.1, on the reverse strand, counting down.
CCCTTGCCGGTTCCACCACCATCTCGTCGGGGTTCACTACATGACCCAAAACTGAACCTCGCGCAACCAGAATGCGCACTTGGAGAACTTTGGCATACAATTTGTTCCTTCTCAGCGTCTCTAACACCTCTCGAATGTGATCGGCATGCTCCTCCTCGCTCTTCGAATAAATCAGGATATTCTCAATAAACACAATCACTGATTTATCTAACATCGGCCGACACACTCAATTCATCCAATTCATAAAAGTAGCTGGCGCATTGGTCAAACCAAAAGTCATAACGAGAAACTCGTAGTGTCCATAATGCGTGCGAAGAGCTGTTTTAGGAATATCCTGCTCCTTCACCTTCAACTGATGATAACCAGATCAAAGGTCTATCCTTGAAAACCAACTGGCACCCTAGGGCTGATCAAACAGATCATCAATTCTCGATAGGGGTACCGATTCTTCACTGTCAGCTTATTCAACTCACGGTTGTCTATACACATCCTCATACTACCGTCTTTATTCTTCACAAATAAGACCGGAGCACCCCAAGGAGTGATACTCGGTCTAATGAACCCCTTATCAAACGGTTCTTGCCATTACTCCATCAACTCTTTCATCTCAGCCGGAGCCAACCGATACGGTGCCTTAACTACTGGTTAGGCACCTGGTATCAAGTCAATCTGCAACTCGATCTCGCGGTTAGGTGGCACTCCTGGTAAGTCTTCGGGAAATACATCTGGAAAGTCACACACAACTGGTACATCGGATAGTTGTGGTGTTGGCGTATCCACATCCTTTACATAGGCCAAGTAGGCACTACATCCACGCCTCATACACTTTCCGCCACCGCCATTGAGATTACCTTCGGAATCGCCGTGACCCGATCACCATAAACCGTTACCGAACTCCCGTCAGGCGCTGTCAATCGGATCATCTTCTTGTGACACACAATGTTTGCCTCGTATTACGCCAACCAATCCATTCCTAGGTCTACATCGAAACCGCCTAAGGTCATTACGAATGGTCTAACTGGAAATTTATGACCTTCTAATTCCATGTCACGACCATCTATCGCATAAAAATCCTGGTAGACTTACCTATGGCAGTTTCTACATCGAAAGGCTTATCAATACTTCTACTCCTAATGGGCAACTTAGCACAAAAGGCAGCAGAAATGAAACTCTTACTCGCACCAAAATCAACTAACACTGAAGTTAGAGTTCGGTTTACTAGAAACGTACCTGACACAACACCGGGGTTCGTACTAGCCTTCTCCTAAGTCATCACGGAAGCTCTGCGCTCGCCCCCTGCCCTCTGGTTCTGGTCGTCTTCCTTGCTCCAGAACTCTCTGTCCTTGGTGCCTTGCAGTCCCTGCTTATGTGACCCCTTCCACTGCAGTTATAGCATCGTACCACCCCACACTCTCTTGCCACATGACCGGGCCTCCCACACTTGAAGCAGAGATTTGAGCCCCACCTACACTCTCCTGTATGTCTTTTCCCACAATTACCACATCTCTTTACCTCCATATCGGATGTGACCACATGTCGATCATCCACCCTCGCAACCTTGTTATTTGGAATGAAACCCTCACTTTCAACCCGTTTTCCTTTCCAATTCTTGTCACTGCTACCTTCCTCGTTTACTTCAATCACGGTCTCTTTCACACCCTAATTACCTCAGTCACCATAAATGGCAGAATCATCTGCATCGCTTGTTGAACTCCCGCAACCACAACCTCTTTCATTGCGGTCCTCAGGTTAGCATTATCATCACCGCCTTCCCGGTGATGGATTTCAGGCTCTTCGGGTGCCATTTCAGCTGCCCTAGCCATGCTTCTCGTGACACGTGATCCAGCACCACGTCCATCACAACCTTCATCTGACAAAACCTTAGGAGATCTACCACCAGCCATCCTCTAACACACACTGAAAGATTCAAACACCAACACGGTCATTTAAGGAAATAGCTCAGCTTATGTCAAGTATAGTAAGTCCCTAATTACAGTGGCCAGTTGTGATTAGCCACTTACTTTACTCTTCATACCCCGAGCATTACCTATCCTGACTACATCAGTATCTAAATCTACATACAACACATAAACCATATAACATGCGCACGTAATACCAGTTAACATTACGAAAATACCTGATGGCACGCAGCTACTCAGATTGGCATCCTATTCCCTTTCCGTCCTATTTTCAGTTTAAGTTAAGGTTTATTTTGAAAATTTACCTATTTTACTTAAACTTTGGCTCTGATACCAACTTGTATGGCCCCATTCCCGGGATGCTTACGGTTGGTTTCTCATCGCACATAAAACATATAATTACATTTAACTTTCATAAAACGTTGCAGCGGAAACATTAAACCAAACATTTCATTTAATAATAAGGGCTTTTGCAAATTAATACATCGTTTTCCAATTTCAAAATACATGTTTCACTTCATTACAAAAGCATTATAAATATGGATGCCATCCAAAATAAGTTGAGTAGCCGCCCCGTGCCATCCTCAGCAACCTTACCTGCCAACTGGAAACACATAAAAGTCAGCGTTGCTGAGTGAGTTCTAGTTTTATAATAAAACATACTTTACTTTCATTAAAACCGTTCATTACATTCATGCGGTCATACATCATACGTACACATAGATAATATCTTTATTTCTTCATCATTCGTTCGTTAACTTCCATTCGTTCATACATTTTTATTTTCATCCGTTCGTTCATTATTACATCTTTTCTTTCCATCAAAACCATGAACTTTTACCCTTCCATCCGTTGGTACTGGGCCGAAGCCTATCATAGACCTTCCATTACGGTGCACAACACCTCATGGCCACTACACCGAAGGTAAAAATTCAGGTATACCATTGTCATACGCTATGCCCTTCCGTCCGTTGGTACTAGACCGAAGCCTATCATAGACCTTCCATTACGGTGCACAGCACCTCATGGCCACAGTACCGAAGGAAGCAACAATAGTTTTATATAAATGGTCAATCACAAAGAAGGACCCCGATGTGCATCCTCCCGGGGTTGCGAACCCACACACCGTTGGGCTAACACCTTACAAAGGGGCGTGTCCCGTTATACCATGCTTGCAAGACTTTTATTACATTCTATCGTTTATTAATGCATGCATTCATTCATCATGTTTCTCTTTTATTATCTTCCACTTTATGTTACATAATACTTTCATTTCATTCATTAACATAACACGTAAAGCCGCAGGAAAGATAAACATTCATCAAAATCAGGAACATCAACATACACAGTCAACATCATCATACAGACATCATCATACTTACATAACACACATCATACATACTATGCATCACACGCTCCACCATGCATAACATCACACATAACATCATACATAACATAATCATCAACATGCCCAACCTAACGCCTATGACCTCGAAAGTCAACTTACACGAACCTCCAGGAACCTCCCGAGTCAAAACCCACAACTGCACTTCCCTCGAAAGTCATAAAATAAACCGTTGTTCTTTCGGGCGTATGGCCCTACTTGGGCGTATGGACACCCTCCAGTCGCATGGCCTTCCAGGCGACTGAACACTTGGGCGACTGGACATCATGCGAATGGACCCTATGGGCGAATGGACATCTATGCGTATGGACTCTCAGTCGCATAGCTTTCATGCGTATGGTCTTCAGTCGCATGACTTCAGGCGCATGGGCTTCAGCCGCATACCCTTCGTGCGAATGAACCTCAATCGCATGGCCTCCAGGCGCATGGATTTCAGTCGCATACCCTTCGTGCGTATGAACCTCAGTCGCATGATCCTTCAATCGCATGCCTTACAGGCACATGAACTTCAATCGCATGACTATCATGCGTATGGACTTCAGTCGCATGGCAATCGTGTGCATGGACCTCAGGCGCACGCCAATCGGCCGTATGGCCTCCAATCGCACTCCAGTCTGTCGCCTAGCCCTAGCTGATGCAGAATGCAGTTCCAGCCGAACGCAAACTGCCCTTTTCGGCCTCCAAGCTCTTCCAAACTCGATTTTAGCCCAAATCAACCATCCTAAACCTTAGAAACACCTACCACAACACCATTCATGCATATACAAGCCTGAAATCCAACCCCAAACGCATCAAACACATACACATATGCATAAAAACGGGTCAACACCCAACTTTTTCAAAAACGGGTTTTAGATGTGTTCCAGCCCCAAAATCAGTTGAAAACGTGTAAAAGAGGGTCCTAGAACTCACACAAACGATCCCGATGAGAAGAGTTTCGAATTAACACGCTACACTTCAACTTTCACGCTCGAATCCACCCGAACCAAGCTCGAGACCACTTTTTCTTCCTCTTTCTCTCTATGACTGAAATGTGTGAGTGTGGGGGAGGGTGTAGGCTGCCCTCCTCCTTTTATACTCCCACCCATTCAACCTTTTCTCGTTTTGGCAAGTTTGGTCCCCCGACTTTGGACTTTATTTCTTTTTCTTCTTTCGTCGGTTTTAAAGAAAATTTCCGGGTGTTACATGAGGAGAATGTCATAACTAATAAATGGTCAATGGTAAAAGGTTATACATATTCAACTGATGAAGCTTTCAACCTTTTGTCCTTTTGGTTTCGTATGAAAGTAATAATTAGTGCTAATTCTCCTTAAAACGTTTTTAAAAATTTGTGGATTAGTGATTAAAGGAATAAGTCAATCTCTAGTCGTAATTAATTTATGAAAAATTCCTATCATGAAACATAGACAAATTCTTGTGTTTAAATATTGCGATGAAAGTGGTGACAATAAAGTAGTTTACAAAAAAAAAAAATTGTCAAAATTTCTCTCAAAAAGATTTTGGTTTCGTATGTGGTTTTTCTAATTATTCAAACAAATTTAGTACATTAACTATTTAAACTATAAAAACTACTTCTAGGACTTGTTCATAATTTCTCATTCAAACTACTTCTAGGACCTGTTCATAATTTCTCTCAAGATGAATTCTACATCCTTGCTTTTTAAACTTTTCTTAATATTTTCGGAGATGAAACACACATACAGCGTATTCATATTCATAGATATATATATCAAGTTTTACCACAAACATTCGCAAAAAATAAGATGTATTTAGTTGGTAACATTTTTTTTTACATTTTCACGTCTGTGTTTGAAAATAGTAAAAAAATTTCCTATGAAGAAAATAAAAACATGTAAAAAATCAAAAATATTAAAATTTGGGTAAATTACAGAAAATGACATTTGTCTTTCTTACTAATTTAACTTTTTAGCAATTGTATTTACTAATTACACTAGACAAACTTTATCAGGCTTTATGTATATGTTTTGATTCATCTTTGGTCATTTAGTCTAAATGTTGTTAGTTTTTGTTGTTAAGTTAGATAATTTGGTTATCACATAAGAGTTAGACGTATAAAAAAGAAAGAACCTTCGGTTGGCACGTGCAATCCAAAAATAACTAAATGTATAAGAAAAATACGATCAATAAAATATTAAGGCCGACAAGTAAAACCTAAAACAAATTTTATATATTGTTATCAATAAAACCTTGAGACCAACATATTAGGATTCTATGCAAACATACAATAACAAGATTTGGGGATATGACAAGAAATGGTCTAAGTTTGAAAACTAGAAACTTATATACTACGTGATTATAGATAATTCTATATAGCCTAAGACCCAACATTAATCACTCCATCAAACCATTACAAACTGACTGAAAGATACAAACCGATTAAAAGGCTTAAAAAGATATAAAAGAAGTTTGTTTTATAACTAGAAGATGTGAAAAAAATGAAGATTGTCAAACAAATATATAACTATCACTTGTAGTAAGGAAACAAAACACAATTGCAAAACACATGCGAATGATAAGTTTAATTTAGATGGTTAGATGTTTAAACTGTTTTTTATTTTGTATTCTCCTATAAAAATGATTGAAACAATTGTGTTTTTGGTAATCTGTGTTAAAACACTTATCAATGCTAATGCTAATGATTTTAGTATAAATCAATTTTCATTTTGTTATAATTTTATATTTGTTTCAAGTTGTATATATTGAATTTATTACTAATAAACCATATGATACAATATTTTTTTTATATAAAACTAGGTTTACAAAAAATGATAAAAAAAATAATAGATAACTTGTTTAAGGTATTGCTCGTCGGTCTTAACATTTTACTAGTCGTATTTTCTTGATACGTCAATTTGGTTTTGGATTATGTTGTGTGGATGGTTTTTTATAGATTCATCCTCATTTAATAACCACGTGATCTAATTTAATGACGCAAACTAACTACTGTTGCACTAAAGGACCAAATATAAAAGAAAACATGTATATAAAGGTTGTTTAGTGTATTATAAAGGTTGTTTAGTGTATTAGTAAAAGATAAATATTGTAAACTGTAGTTAGTTACAAAGATAAATGTTAATTTCTGTAATTTACTCATATATTTAAAACACAAATTCATGACACACACACACACACACATATACATATATATGATATATAGAGAGAGATAGATATATAGAGATAGATAGAGATACAGAGATAGAGATACATAGAGAGAGATATAGACATAGATAGAGAGAGACAGAGATAGAGAGAGACAGAGAGAGAGAGAGAGACAGAGGGAGAGAGAGACAGAGAGAGAGAGAGAGAGACAGAGAGAGAAAGAGAGATAGAGACAGAGAGAGAGAGACAGAGAGAGAGAGACAGAGGGAGACAGAGGTAGAGAGAGAGAGAGAACAGAGAGAGAGAGACAGAGAGAGATAGAAGAGAACAGAGATAGAGAGAGAGAGTGGAGAGAGAGAGAGAGGAGATAGAGAGAGAGAGAGATAGAGAGAGGGAGAGATAGAGAGGGATAGGGATAGGGGAGAGATAGAGATAGAGAGAGAGAGAGAGAGAGAGAGAGAGAGAGAGGAGAGAGAGAGAGAGAGAGAGAGAGAGAGAGAGAGAGAGAGAGAGAGAGAGGGGGGGGGGGGGGGGGGAGAGAGAGAGAGAGAGAGAGAGAGAGAGAGAGAGAGAGAGAGAGAGGGGGGGGAGAGAGAGAGGGAGAGAGAGAGAGAGAGAGAGAGAGAGATAGAGATGAGAGAGAGATAGAGGGGAGAGAGAGAGGGAGAGAGATGGAGAGATGGGAGAAAGAGAGAGAGAGAGAGAGATAGAGAGAGAGAGGGGAGAGAGAGGGAGGAGAGAGAGAGAGAGAGAGAGAGAGAGAGAGAGAGAGAGAGAGAGAGAGAGAGAGAGAGAGAGAGAGAGAGAGAGAGAGAGAGAGAGAGAGAGAGGGAGGGAGAGAGAGACGAGAGAGAGAGAGAGAGAGAGGGGGAGGGAGAGAGAGAGAGAGAGAGAGAGAGAGGGAGAGAGAGACAGAGAGAGAGAGAGAGAGAGAGAGAGGGAGAGAGAGACAGAGAGAGAGGGAGAGAGATACATATAGAGAGAGAGAGAGAGATAGATATACATAGATAGATAGATATAGATATATATATATATATATATGTATATATACATATATATATATATATATATAGATATATGTATATATGTATATATATATATATATATATATATATATATATATATATATATATATATATATATAGCTAGCATGAGAAAGAGATAGAGGAGACACAAAGCCGACTATGGACTTTGTCGTTACCGCGGGCTTCGTGTGGGCGGCCGAGGTGCTGGAGATGGGTGGGAGAGGTGAGTAGACGTGTGGTGGTTGTAATAGTGAGTGAGAAACAATGAACAACATGCAGACATCAATTATATAATATATTAAAGAGCAACTTGAGTTGCTACAATGTTGTTTTTAACGTTTGAAATTAACCATTATATTTTTCTAACTTTAAGTTTTCACACATGGACATATATATTTGTTGGCATAACTTTATTTTTTTAATTAATTCAAAGTTATTATTATATTTTAGTTATGTTTGCATTTTATGTATTTAAATTTAGATTTTATGACCTTATGCTTTAGTTAAATATAAAATATTTTAACAATTTGTATATTGTAACATATAGACTTAAGTATATATTTTATAAATATACATGTTTATGGATCTAGAGAAGGTATGTTTTTAGGGTTTCTTTTGTAAACGTTACTGTATAACGTTATTTAAATAAGAGTTGTATTCAAAATTGAATAATTTTTTCGGAAGCGTTGGATATAACAAGCAACGTTACCATTGTGGTATCGTGACGAAACTAACTGTTTATGAGTGAACTACATCGTTCCTGATGTCTTGGTATTATCGGAACAAGTATCGGTGTTTTCTTTTATGGTTTTACCTAGTTTAACCGATAACGACCAAACTTTTGTTGTGTTAAGCAGGGAAAAAAAGACCACACTCCCGCCGCGAAGCGCAGGAGATAAAACTAGTGGAGCTTAAAAATCAAATTATGTATTACAAGGAAAAAGTAAGATCTATCGGTGCAAAATTAGAATATACTGTGTATATGTGCGTAATTTATATATGTGAATATACATATATGCTGATTGTTGATGTGTGTGTATATAGTATAATCATGTATGTATATATGTGCTCGTGTATGTTTATTATGCGTGTGTACATATATGCACCCTATTGTGTATATGTATGATATGTGCGTAGGGTGTGGTTCAAATGACAACCTATATTGTTTGTAAGAATCCATTATATCATCCTGTGCATTCTTGATTTCTAGAAAGCATGATTCAAGGGTGGAAATTTAATTGTATTTTAATATTCAACCAAAAGCTTCTTCTACATCTAGAAGGGTAATTACAAATTTATTCATTGTCACCGTCATCTTTCCTACATTGGTCAGAGCATTCACATCCCACTCTTAATCTTCATCTCAATAGTTACACTAAAACTCTATAATTACACAAATATCACAATTTTTTCTTTATACTCTTTAATAATATTTTTTATACATTTATCCTTATATTTTTTTCTCTCCTCTACTCATAACCACTTTTAAAAGTATTAAAGATAATAAAGATGAATAGTGTTTATCAAATAAAGAGATGAACAGTAACATGTTCTCTATCTTCCATTCACAACTACTCATAACGATTCTCTATAATATAGAGAACGCACTCACAAATATATAGATAACGAGATGTGAATGCTCTCATAGCCATTTTCTTTTTTAGTTTTGAAAAATTCCATTTCTTCACATTATTACTGTCATTTCCAAATAGAAAAAATCATATATATTTAAAAAATACTTCTCACTAAAACTAACTACTTCATGTTTTTACATAAACATAACTAAAAAGTATACTTAGAAACAAGGTTTTAACTGAAAATATAAAAAAATGTCAATGGAACATGATATAGTATTGGTGAGATCAGATTAAAAAAAATAAAAACTAATAATTATAAGATAGACATGCTTTAGTCGACTTGAAATTCCATGCTTTAATCGACTCGAAATTCCAAACTTTTGTCGTCAAATTCATATTATACTTTATCTTTTCTTTCATATGTCACACCTCCGCTAAAAGCGGAAACACGGGGATGTAACGAGACGGGATCGTCATAACACATTGTAAACAATAGAGATGCAATCTAATAAATGATGATAAAGCGTGTCATGACGACACCCGACACAAATGGAGACTTGTGTCGTGTTTAGTCAATATTCACGAAAACATAGCCATAAGCATAACATGATAAATGATTCACATAGTCAAAGTAGTAACAATTGTAATGTAATTCCCACAACCCGGGAACAAGTATCAAAAGAATGAAATTGTTTAATCAGACTACAACATTGTTTCAAAATAAATGTTTGTCAAATATGTTTAGTCTCAAAAATGCATCCTAGGGTCTCCACTAAGACAGCACACCTAGATCTTCAATTAGCATTGTCACCTGAAAAGATATCCTCAAAATGGTCAACAAAATTATTGGTGAGCTCGCAGGTTTAATTAGAAAATAGTAATTGATGTTGTATAGTAAATGCTGTGGAATACCGTGAATACAGTTATAAGTAAGTAAAATCACATGACAATGAGCTTTGCAACCAAACCTAATGACGTACACACAGATCTTGTCGGAATATATTCACCCAAGGGCCCGTTCCTGGCCACTGATGGTACTAACTAGTATACCAACAAACAAGGGTGGGGGTGTCAACCCAGTAGTACTACCAATACCTATCCGTCGGTTCCCACACTGGAATTAAATAGTTGTAAAGAAAGTACCACACAGCAAACTCAAGCATGTATCAGATAAGTACTCACAAAACAGTAACACGTTGATTCCAAGTATGTAAATTGTATGTAATTTGTACAGCATTGAAAATGGGTGAGCATACTTTTCCCCCAAGTTTGTAAATGATTGAAATATTGTATAAGCATAAAAAGGGGCCACGAAACTCACTTGTTAGGTGGTAAGTATGGATGATCAAAGTTTCCAAATGTTGTATGAAATGCACGGTCAAACACCTATTGACAGTTATTGTTAAGCATTAATGATATGTATAAAGTAAATAGTAACGTTCGGTCGGTTCGGGTTGTATCGGTTCGGTCGCGTGTAACACACACACAAGCAGACATACGCATTAGATCTTATGTAGATCCAAGTACTAGAAATCGTCGTCATTGCCGGTGATATTTGTGTAAAAGTTTCATTGTTATTAAAGGAGTATTCGGTAAATATTAGTATTACGAATCGGTTGTTGATAATTGTAAAATGTTAAGATTTGATTTGGAATAAAATTAGTAAGTTTGTTAGTGTTAACTTAAATATTGTCATTAGCAATGGCAACCGTGTCGATGTCCCTTAACATCACACGACATACACACATCACACACAAGAAGGAATTCACACACAGCAACTTCAGTCGCACGACAGGACCAGACGCACGACTCAACACTCCATTCGCACGAATCAACCCTCATTCGTACGAATCAGCTTCATTCGTACCATCGAACCTTCATTCGTGTGACCCAGCATTCAGTCGTACCACACAACACCCAATCGTACGATTCAACATCCATACGCACGAATCAACCTTCATTCGTACGAATCAGCTTCATTCGTACGATTGAACCTTCATTCGTGCGACTGACATTCAAACGTGCGATACACGCACAATCGCACACATACATTCGGTCGCATGACTCAATCGCACACATTCATTCGGTTACATGACTCAATCGCACACATTCATTCGATCGCATGACTCGATCGCACACATACACACAGTCGCACGACACACCCAGTCGCACAACTCAGTCGCACGATAGACCTAGACGCATGACTCAGTCGCACGACTCACCCAGTCGCACGGCTCAGTCGCATGGTCGACCCAGTCGCCTGAACAGTAGGTTCGCGACTGTAGAAGTGCACGGAGCAGCCAAGATTCACACCACAAGGACTTCCAGAAACACATTTCAAACACACCCAAACAAGAAGAACACGCAGAAAGACATCACACGCACCCACACGACCTCATGTGCTCGGGTTGGTCCGAACACCCGAAACCCTAAATGGACAGCCGTAAACAAGCAAGAAAAGGGACGACCAAGGTTGTCTACCTGCAAGAAAGGAGTAGACTCAGCTGTAGCCGAGGTCTTGCCGGTGAAAACGCGAAGAAACGGGGCGGTTTTGGTGCAAGGAGGAGGAGAAAATGGAGAAGAAGAGGATGAAGAAGAAGATGAAGAAATGGTGGCTAGGGCTGGAAATGGGGTTTATATACCCAGCCCTAGCTTGGCAAAATGTCACATTTAGTCCCTGCACTTAGCCCCCGAGTTTTCCAAATTTGTTTCGGTTGAAAACGACTTTAATAGCTTAGTTATATTAATGATAAAAATGTATTTAATGATATTTGTAACTTAAAAATGGTTTTATTAGTGATAATAATATTATATAAAAATAGTATATTTAGTGATAACGATGATCAAAATTGTAAAAGTTTTAAAGATAGCATGCGTTTACGATGAGATCACAAGAATAAAGACGATAAAGCAAGAATGATATCCACATGAATAGTTTATAAAGATGAGGAATGAACAAGCGAAGAAAAGTTAACGAAATCCATGTTAATTAACGGACCTTTAGGTGACGGATGTCACATCATATTTGTTCGATTGTGTTATTCATAATTTGTTTTTATTGTGCCATCCATTGTGTTTGTAAAATTGCATAGCAATGGCCCGTAGTCGTGATCGTCAAAGCAGGTGTATATATCAAGAGATGAGATACGTAGATGTATAAAAGAAAAGAAAGCAAGGACGATGACCGTTGGTAGATTGTAGTCTCTTGGATCCGTAGATCTAGTGATGAGATCCGTAGATCGAGATCTAAAAAGAAAAAGAAAGCAAGATCGGCGGTCGTGGTCAAATGGTAGTCTCTTGAATGCGTAAATCAAAAGATGAGATTCATAGATCTAGAAAAAAAAAGAGAAATTAATCAAACCATATTTTGAGATCGGTGACCTTGGACCGTGGTCCTTTCTACGCCTTAAAACCAACTCATAATAAAAGAGAAAAAAGTGACGGCGTTCTTGCGAAGGCTATTCGGTTATAGCAGTTCTAATGGTGACGAAGGTGTGACATAAGATAATAAATGTTTGATTTGTTTTTTTTCCGAGAAGGTATACAGTTCGAGTCTGTATAACCCTAGAGCCCTGGATAAAGAAAAACATATCAAAAAATGAATATTCAAATAAAAAAACATATCGTTTTTATTTTTAAATTTCATCGTTATTGTTTTCATTGACTGATTGCTTCATCAAAAGACAATCAATTGGGTTCGTTTAAAGTATAATGTCAAAGTAAAAGCAAAAAAAATCCTAATTGATCTTTTCTAGTTATAGTTAAACATACCAACTCTTCTTTATTACTCTCCCTAGGCACTCAACGAATTAATTATACTCCCTTTTTTGGTATTTGGTATACTCAATTCTAGTGAATTTTTTATCATAACATGAGTCTGTTAAAAACTCCAACCAACCCAACCCCAATAACATCTACATATCTACAATCATTTCTACAAATCTAATACTATTTGTGCACAAGATAAAGTTTGAAAACTAATCTTTGTGCTACTACTAACTTTCATTATAAACATTGTCAACAACGTAAAATGAGGCTGTAGATAAACTTTATTTGCTTATATGACGCCTACATGTCATTTTAATATGAAGATTAGCCAAATCTGAACTATTAATTGACAAACTTTACCAATCCGAACTGCACGAAATATACGCAAAAAGACATATGCACGTATATGGAACTATGCAAGTCTAGGAATGAAAATGAAACAAGGGACTACTAATGCAAACACATGGATATATTGCACGTATCTGTGGTGCTACAAGGGACTACTAATGCAAACAAAATGAAACTTCGAATACCGATCAACCTATAGATGGAAAAGAAAACTCACATAATATTTAATATTCATAATAATGATTTGATTTTATTTCATTATTTTACAAACACACACATAATAGATAACATTCAGACATATAGCAAGGTATAATTTCATTGTTGTTCTCGCCCTTGTAGAAGCAACAATCTTAAGGGTCGGGTCTTGGAGTCATGCAAACCGCTACGTTAACTTAATTACTCGGAGGGACAATGGTGATGCCTTTCGAATTCTTCGACTTGAAAAGTTGTACGGCTTCTGGAGTAACATTTAAAGTCGCTTGTAAAACCACCGGAGACAACGCCTTCCATACTGATGTATTTCCAGCCAGTTGTCCAAAAATAGGTCTGCAAAATAAATATAATAAATCTTCACAAGAAACATCCTGATAGTAATTAATAACAACTAAAAGTTATGAGTTTAAATATGCAATGCTTATGTTTATTTATTTTTTGGTTTTATAGCAAAAAATTGACTCACTTTGCACAAGTTATGACAGATAAAACTTCCATTCCACAATCATCTGCAATCTCTGAAGTTGCAAAGAATTGAGGAACAATGAACAAGTCACCTTCTTCAACTTTACTATCCAATACAGGCTTTCCTTCACTTCCAACAACCTTAATCCGACCGCTTCCTTTGACGACATAACAGATCTCAATCGATCCATCGGCTACATAACTCGGTGCCAACATAGCATTCCCCTCCAACTTCACAAACTTTGCACTCAAGCCAATCTCACTAAGCACCATCAAGTTCTCTTCTGTTAATAAACTGATAAAACCACCATCTTTCACAACAACATTACCCGATGGGTCATCTATAGCAACGACTAGTTTATCTTTCGTGTGTTTATTTGGTTGTGGAAACTTGATTCCTTGATCAAGCTTAACAAGCATTGCACCTTGTTGACTGTTTATAAGATTCTCTGATTCTTTTTGGTCAAGACCAAAGGTTTTACTAACAAAATCAGCTTGAAAACCAGCTAGAAGCCCGAGAACTCCGGCCACCAAAATGTATTTGAATTGGCCGGGCACTCGGGCTTTGCTGCTTTCACCCAAGAATACGATGACTGCGTCGGTGTCGCCACCATTAAACCACCATGAGACCACCCCTGCTAAAAGTGGAATTGCTTCCCCTTTTTTGATCAGCAAAACCTTTTCTTCTGGATTGTTTGGTGTTACCAACCCAACTGTGAAATTACCTAACAAAGAAAGAAACAAACGTAAGGTACTCAGTAAGATCCACTTAAGGTTTGGATGTTGATACCTATATATGTGTGTGGGTGTGTGTATTTATACAAAGAAGGAACTATATAGACCACTAACTATTATGAGAATGCTAAACTAAATAAATAATTCGTTTCTTATGTTTTAATAGTTTTTAAAATTACTAAAATGCGTTAATTTCAATTTTTGTTTCCTAAATTTTAACAAAAATAACCATTTTGCTCCAAATATTAAAAACATCAATTTACCTCCAAAAATTTTATAAGTTGTTTTATTTTCAGTATAAAAATTTTATTATTTTAGATTCAAGTTCAAACTAGGGGTGTTCATCGGATCGGATAACGGATTATTCGGATCGGATTATTCGGATTTGAAAATTTCAGGACCCTATCCGAAATTCGATCCGATCCGAATAAGGATTTTGCTATCCGATTCGAATCTATCCGAATTCAATTCGGATCGGATTTGGATATATCCGAATAATCCGAATTTATCCGAATAAACCAAATAATTTTTTTTCTATTTTTGTTTTTATGTTTTTTTGCTAATTTTTTTATTTTTAATATTTTATAAATTGGAAATCACAATAAAAGATATAAAACTAAAAACTAATTTGACTTATAAACAAATTCAAACTTAAAACATAATAGGTAATTTTATGGAACCCAAAGATTAGAAATTCTAATTTAGAACGACGGTCGATTATTGCATAATTATTTAACATTATGACTAGAATGTGTAAATATTCTTGTGTATTAAGTTGAAAACATAATAGATAGTTGAGTAATGAGTATTGAGCTAGAAACATAGTTGAAATCTTATTCGGATTGTTCGGATATCCGAATAAAAAAAATCATGATATCTGAAATCCGATCCGAATAAGGAATTCGGATTCGGATGAGATCCGATCCGAATATCCGAATAAGGATTCGGATCGATTTATTCAGATTTAGATACGAATCGGATTTCGGATAGTTTTGGATATCAGATTTTTTGAACATCCCTAGTTCAAACAACTGATGTTTTTAATCTTTTGGAGGTAGATGATTATTTGCGTCAAATCTCTTGGAGCAAAAACAAACTTAACTCTAATGAAAATGATAAAAAGACCTAGTGTTTATTTCTCTCTTGATATTAAAAGTTAATGTACAAATTTTGTTATATAAGTAAACGATTAAAACTTAAAGAACATATGAAAGTTTTAGTTTGATGGTTTTTATGTACATAAACTTACGTATACGTGTGTAACAAGTGTAAAATATAAAAAATAAGAATGAGTTTGAATAATTTATTAGGTTTGTTCTTACAAAAATTAGTGTTCTATAATAAATCGTAATCGCAACCCTAAATCCATATCGAATGAATGACCATAGTTCTATAGTTCTTAATATTTTTTGATAATGGTTTATTGAAGGTACTTATTAATGTTTTACATGAAGTAAAAGTACCTTGAAGAACGAAACCAATTTTGTTGGAATCACCATAATGAGGAAGAGCAAAGCCAAGAGGGTGTAGGAGAAGTTTTCCGGCAGCGAGTTTTAAGTCACTTAACAATGGTGTCTTTGAGTTCGACCATACATAATATCCACCACTACCCCCCTCGAATACCGTTTGATCGGCCTTCTCCACCACCATTTTCATCTCCATCTAGCTTATCTCCCGACGAAAATCTCAGAGAGATAGAGAGTATGGTTGATACATCAAGGACAATCACATTGGCTACTTATAAAATACAAGTTATTACACTTGTTAATAATGACATTGGCTAATTGTACCTAATACGTCTTGCCATATTTGCATTCAAAAGGGACACATGAGGGCATGGTAGGGTAAGACTGGCATGACTTACGGGTTGTTTAGTGGACATTATTATAATGTTTACTATAAATGACAATCTTGTAACATGTTGACAGCGAATTAAAAGAAGAAATAACTAGATTGCAATCTTCTTTGATATCATAATATATTTTTTTTCCGATAGAAGATAGTTACATTAAAGTGTTTGTTATTGATACAATGAGATATCCTTCTTCTCACGATCTCTCTCAATACATACATGTAGATAAATAGAGAGATAGAGAGATTAAGATGTCCTAAATACAAAAATGAGTGTCTATATAACCTAAGCCTACAATAATTTATATAATAAGTAGAGTTGGCTACTTCTAGAGTAAAAACGCAGGATGACTTTTTACTGTCCACATTAACGGATTGCTGGATATTGTTATAATAATCTTGATATTTACTTGATTAAGATCATATCTAATTGATAGTGACTAATGAATTAACTAAATAAATAATTAGACTGGAATTTTAATTCTATTCTTTAAAACTTCTTTTTAATAAATAGAGTTAAAAACTTTATTAGTTCTACTATAAACGTGTTTGAAGTGTTTTCCCAAAATGCTTCATGAGTTATGTTTGACACCTACTACACCTTAGGATCAAGATTAGTTGAATAAGAAGGTACTACTAATTAAGTTATAGATCAATGGAGTCAATCAAAATCAATTCCCACAACGTATAAAAATCCAATTTGTAATTGAAGAACATAAGAAACAAAAATAACAAAACATGAAGCTAGAACATTAAATATCTAGCCCTAAACGTTGTACTGCTCTATGATTGATTAATTGCAAGTACATAATAGATTTGACAAAACAATATACATATGGAGCTGTATACGTAATCTCGAGACCACACACTTTGTGATTCTCGCAAATTTGTTAGTTAACGACCTTGTATAATTACAATATATATAGTACATGGAAAATAACCAAAAAGACAAAATTAGAAATTTGACGTGACAATTGTACCTCGTCATCAATAGAGTTGATATTCAGCAGCAAAAGATGCATTGGTACCAAAACATGTGTCCGATATATAGCAACTTCTTGATCAGTAGCAAACATTGATCTTTAGTATCAAATGGTAATTAGTAGCAAAACTGTAAGGACTTCTTGATCAGTAGCAAACATTGATCTTTAGTATCAAATGGTAATTAGTAGCAAAACTGTAAGGACCTAGCCTTTATGGATTACAATATCAAGTGAAAAGCAAAAACTCAAATGATGCGAGAAATATAAGGAAGCGAGAACTCCAAGCGAAAACTTAGAGTTGCCGCGCGAGAACTTAATGTTCTCGCACGAGAACATCCGGATAGTATATATAGATGTTTTTCCTTTGTATTTCGTTATGTGAGTTCATTTTGTAAAAGTGCTCTGAGGGTGAAAGAGCAGAGAGATGTGTGATAGGCCACCCGAGGGGAGCTCACCTCGGGTGGATCGAGCTTAAACGACGTAAACTTCTTTGGTATTGTAATCGTTTGATTAATAATATTAGATTGAGTTTGTTTGAAGTTCGTTGATATCACACACGCACACATCCGTCTTAATTTGATTATCAAGTGCAACAATATGTGGAATTGATCGTGACGAGGACTTTACATTTGGTATCAGAGCAAGGTGTTGCTCTTGATACACGCATTTTCATTCCGTGATCATCCGTTTAAGACGTTAAACATGGAGGTTGAAGATCTAAAGGTTTAGATCGAGTTTAGACCGGTTTCGAAGGAGAAGAAGGTGAAACTGAGGGTGAACACACACGAAATCGATTTTGTTACATCCTTACGCTCGGTATCTTCAACTTTTGGTGGAAAATGAAGATCTCAGACCATAGCAGTGATTCAAAATCATAAAAGTCAATTTTGGTTGAAGTTTTCACGGGAGTAACTGCATCGTGCGAGAACTTGGCAAAAATAACCATATTTTGCGAAAACTATTTCATGAGAGAACTTTTCATGAGAAAACTTTTCCATGCGAAAACTTTCTATGCGAAAACTTTCCATGTGAGAACTTTCCATGTGAGAACCTTCCATGTGAGAACTTTGATGTGAGAACTTTTCATGTGAGAACTTTTCATGTGAGAACTTTCATGTGGGAACTTTCATGTGAGAACTTTTTCATGAGAAAACTATTTCATGAGAAAAGTTTATGCAAAATCTTCGTAGCAATAACCGTTATTTGCTAAAATTTTCTCATGCAAAACTTCACCACGTTACTTAAACAAGGGGTTTTGGTTTGACCAAGTTTAAGATTCTATATCTACAACATTTGATTCGGGTCGTTCGTGAATTGAAACTTGACAATGTGGGCTTATCTTATCTTACTGATGGAGACAATGATCAAACAGGTTGATTAAGTGAAGAATACTTTAGATGATCTAGTTCGATATCACTGAATCTTGTCATCGGATTGAAGAATCGGGTTCTTTGGGAATCCAAAATGGAAGTTGGATCCCTCTGTCATATGCCTAATACATCTTAAGTTGTAAGTAATCAAGATCGAACAGTTTAATCTTGATTCAGACATGATATCATTTATGAAGCTATACATTAGGAGGAGGTTAAAGCTGAGGGGGAATACTGAAATGAAAGATACTCGATGATCAGATAATTCTTGAAGATGGGCGACTGAATTCAAACATAGCTTGATATCATAATCCATAGGGGGAAATTGTAAGGACCTAGCCTTTATGGATTACAATATCAAGTGAAAAGCAAAAACTCAAATCATGTGAGAAATACAAGGAAGCGAGAACTCCAAGCGAAAACTTAGAGTTGCCGCGCGAGAACTTAATGTTCTCGCACGAGAACATCTGAATAGTATATATATATATATATATATATATATATATATATATATGTTTTTTCTTTGTATTTCATGATGTGTGTTCATTTTGTAAAAGTGCTCTGAGGGTGAAAGAGCAGAGAGATGTATGATAGGCCACCCGAGGGGAGCTCACCTCGGGTGGATCGAGCTTAAACGACGTAAACTCCTTTGGTATTGTAATCGTTTGATTAATAATATTCGATTGAGTTTGTTTGAAGTTCGTTGATATCACACACGCACACATCAGTCTTAATTTGATTATCAAGTGCAACAATATGTGGAATAGATCGTGACGAAGACTTTACAAAAACTATTCATTAGTCAAGAAACTTGTTAATTAGTAACAAATATGCTTAGTTATCTTAGTTATGTTTGTAGTAACATCAACCTCATTGATCCTTACAGAGAACCTGGAAGATAACGAAAACCACACTTCACTATTATATAAATAATAAGTTATATATTATTTGCACCCTCATTAAGACATAAGCTAACATGTTTATTGTCTTTCTATTTGGAAAAAAACCTGATAAGATTTTTTTAACTAAATGGAGTTAAACTCACATTAACCAAATTAACATAAATGTGATTTCTAATAACCGGACTGATGTTACAATGATACATATAGTATGAAAACCTAAAAATTCAAATCACCGATATGATTACAGATTTAGTTTTGGCCCATTTGCCTAACTAACCAAACACATGTCCATCCATAGTTTCATATTAGAAGCTTAAATTGTGAGTAATGGACAAATTAAAGTTAAAATACAAATTATCATGGACCCTTGGTGAATGATATGTTAGATGAATCAATTTTATCTTTCCTTAGATGCCATTTAAAAAAAACTTAATCAATCAATCAATACTAGTGATTAGTTTTTGTTTTTCACCCATGCCATATCATCAAAACTGATACAAATAAGGATTTAAAATCTATAGCTTTGCGTTGGTATGTTATTCTTAACTTTTGTTTTCGACTTTCAAATCAGTAACTTTTAACGAGAGCTGATAATGATATGTTTTAGAGCTAATGTAAAATCGCTTTAATTAAGTAAATCATGAAACATATTGGCCCAGGCGTGAGCTAAAACCACAAGATAGAATATTTGATTCTGTGTTGCCTCGACTCATGTTCACTATTCTATGTTGGTTTTCAAATCAACAATGGAAAAAATGATAATTTAGATTAAAAAAGACAGGATAAATCTCTTTCATTTAAGTTATAATTTCTTCATGGTAATTATATGTTTTACAACCCTTTAAATAGAGTACAACTTAATCCTAATTTAACCTAGCTTCAAGCTAACTATCCTCACAAATACACTGACCATATACTGAACTATTATCAAAAACCAAAAAAATACTAAACATAAGGAGTTCATACTAAAAGTAACAGACTCACACTAAAACTAACTGAACCACCCCCCCTTCCCCCTCTCCCCCTCCCCCTAATGACCCCTTTGGTTGATCCATGACCCTTTGGACATTCAAACTTGTTTTTCACATGTAAACCAACAAAGATTAGTTTTAACAATCACCCCCGACCTAATCTTTGTTTGTTTACATTCTTGCTTCATAGCAGTGCTAGTGTCACGGACTGATCTGTTCAGCTCACGTGCGGCACTTAGATTGGTTCTAAGTCAGCCTACTTGATCTCGTATGGATGGATTTTACAGCGGAAGTCTTGTAAGGAAACGTTAGTTTTGTAGTATGCAAGTAAGACGCTTGTGGTGTGTGATTACAACACAAGTATAATGCTTGTATTACTAGAACACAAGTACAAGGCTTTGAGTTACAAGGAACTTAGGTGAGTGCAAATGATGCACCACCAACCTATTTATACTAGTTACATTCTTTCTAGAGTGTTCTATATCTAGACATCTCCTTACATAATATCTAAGACTAGATTTTTACAAGGATATCTCTAGATGCTTCATGGTCTTTCAAGTGTGCTCCATGGCTGATTTTTGTAGTCTTCTCTAGAGACTTCCGGGGTCTTTTAAGGGCTGCACAACTTGGTCCTTCTTAGCAGCCTTTTATGCTCGGTTTCTAGCACGTCGTAGGACGTTCTAGAGTCTTCCAAGGCTGCAATGTAGCTGCAGAATTATGTGGGCTGTTCCAGAGTGTTCCGGGCAGCCTTGAATGCTTTGAAAGTGCCCCTAATCGATAAAAATTAGGGTGTTGCGATCTGCGGTTTGGCGGGTTGTGACATTCTCCCCCACCTAATGCCACGACGTCCTCGTCGTGTTGCCTGGATGCCTTCTGAGTTGTCTTCATGAGTTTCAAGATAAAGACGGTTTTGCCTCGATGCCTTGTATCCGACTCCAAGGTAACGGTGTGCACTTGGTCCCCCTTGATGATGTACATGGTGTTGATGAACGATATTGGGCAGGCTTTGGCTTTTCGAAAGAAGTCCATTCCTAGCACGATATCGTAATCTTCTAGTGGGACAACTGAGAAGTGCAGCTTGCCTGTCCACGTGCCCATCTTTGTCTTTACGCCACATTCTACTCCTTCTATTGGTTTGGGGTCTCCTGAGGCGCCCTTGATCCATCCTTTCTGCGTGGTGATCCTTAGCCAAGTCTTCGAGCCTCTTCCGGTGAGATGAAGTTGTGGCTTGCTCCGGTATCAACCAACGCTTTCACAGGTTGTCCTTTAATCTCCATGTTTACAAACCGAAGTCCCTTTGATTCTGTCTTCGGGTTGTCTTTGATTGTGATCGGGTTTGATTGGTTTGCCATCACCAAGGGTTTGCCTTCAACTGTACTTAAAGTATTAAGTAGATGAAGTTGCATTGCTCCCAAACGAACCTCTTCTGGTTCTGATGGTTCATCATCAGATCTGATCAAGGCTGTCAATCTAGACTTTTTCGGACAATCTCGCGCGTTGTGCGGTCCATCGCAAAGGAAACATCATTTGGTTTCTTGTACCTCCTTCCCATATCTTGGGGGTCGTCGGTTGTCTTCCCTTCGAATCTGATTTTGGTTATTATTGTGGGGTCTCACTCCCCCACCTTTTGCATCGTTATCCTCCATAACGATGGGTTTTTGTGATCGCCTTTCATTATGGTCGATCAAGCTTTCAGCAACAACGATGGCTGAGAATAAGTCTTGAACATTTCTTCGTTCAAGTTCAGTTCTTGCCAACGTTTGTAAGCTATCGATGAAGTATATGAGAGAGTCCTTTGGTGACAAGTCTGGAATTTCTAGCACAAGGGTAGTGAAATCTTTGACATAGTCTTTGATGCTACCCTTTTGCTTTAGATTACGAAGCCGGATCTTTGCTTCGTGTTCAGCATTTTCCGGATAAAATTTTTTCTTGATTTCTTTTACAAAATCAGCCCAAGTTTGTATGGTGCACGTACCTCTATCAATCTCTATGTGTTTTCGACACCACCATAAAGCTGTGGTCTCTTTCAAGTAAAGATTTTTCGTCTTGATCTTCTTGGCATCATCGACAATGTCGATGGCCTCGAAGTATTGCTCCATCTCCCAAAGAAAGTCATCCACAACCCTTGCCTTTCGTTTTCCAACGAAGGGTGATGGTTTGGGGATGTCTACCTTTGTAGAGGTATGGATTATGTTGTCACCTCCGGTTGCTAGTGCGCGCTTGCAAACACTTAGTTCGGTTTGCAAGTCTTTAATCTCTCTCTCGAAGTTTGCTTTGAGTTGACCCAACTTCCTTGTAAATGCCTCTTCCATCTCATTCCTTTTCAAGGAGAGGGCGAGTTTGAGATCGCTTCTCATCTCGTTGAAGTCATTGCCTAACGACTCAACATGTTGCAAAGAGTCGTAGGTATGTGTTTTGAAGATATCGATTTTAGCCTTGAATTCATCCATTTCGTTTTTGAATTCAGACAATCCTACCTCGACATCTTCAACTCTTTTGTCCAAGCTTGCTACCAAATCTTTGGATATACCTCGGGTTTTCTTGTCACCTTTACGAGTCTCCTCCCATCCACGGGTCTCGTCTCCGGCGATGCTTGCGACTACAGATTTCTCTAGAACAGATGCCATCCCAATGAATCAACGCGGCTCTGATACCACTGTCATGGACTGATCTGTTCAGCTCACGTGCGGCACTTAGATTGGTTCTAAGTCAGCCTACTTGATCTCGTATGGATGGATTTTACAGCGGAAGTCTTGTAAGGAAACGTTAGTTTTGTAGTACGCAAGTAAGACGCTTGTGGTGTGTGAGTTACAAGGAACTTAGGTGAGTGCAAATGATGCACCACAAACCTATTTATACTAGTTACATTCTTTCTAGAGTGTTCTATATCTAGACATCTCCTTACATAATATCTAAGACTAGATTTTTACAGGATATCTCTAGATGCTTCATGGTCTTTCAAGTGTGCTCCATGGCTGATTTTTGTAGTCTTCTCTAGAGACTTCCGGGTTCTTTTAAGGGCTGCATAACTTGGTCCTTCTTAACAGCATTTTATGCTCGGTTTCTAGCACGTCGCGTTCGAGTCTTCCAAGGATGCAATGTAGCTGCAGAATTATGTGGGTTGTTCCGGAGTGTTCCGGGCAGCCTTGAATGCTTTGAAAATGCCCCTAATCGATAAAAATTAGGGTGTTGCGATCTGCGGTTCGGCGGGTTGTGACAGCTAGTCTATCATCATATTGAGCAAGGTGAGCTTCTTCATTCTTATCCTTCCACTTGGTGCACTCATACTCAAAGCGACCAAGTTTACCTGATCTTACTTTCTTGCTTTTCTATCTTCCTCTTGCTTTCTTTTTATCTTCCTCTTGCTCTTACTCTTGCTTTCACTCTCTTGCCCTTGATCTTGCTTTCTTTCTCTTTCTCTTGCTTTCTTGTTGTTGCTCTTGCTTTCTTGCTAATCGAAGCCAAACGATCTCTGATTTTCTTGCTCTTGCTGCTGATCAAAAGAGCATATTCTTGTTTTTTCTGCTGATCAAAATTGCAAGGCCCCGTTCTCGGGACGCTTACAGTTGGTCATTCATCGAGCATAAAACATATAATTTCATTTGTCTCGTAAAAATATTGCAGCGGAAACATTTAAAAATGACATCTCATTTCATTATAAAGACTTTTACCAAATAATACATCATTATCCGATTACAAAATACATGTTTGCATTATATCACAAAAGTTTCATAAATGGATGCCATCCCAAAAGAGCTGAGTAGCCTCGCGGTGCCATCCTCAGCAAAAATTACCTGCCAACTGGAAAACATATAAAAAGTCAGCGTTGCTGAGTGAGTTCTAGTTTTATTATAAAACATACGTTACTTTCATATAAAACCATTCATTACTTTTGCACGATCACACATCATACGTACGCATAGATAATATCATTATTATCTTATTCGTTCATTCATTCCATATAACTTTACTTGCGCATCGGACATCATCCGTACCAATACCATGTGCTACACCCCGATCAGTCCTAGCTACTGGGCCGAAGTCAATAAATGAACAGCTAAACGTATGCCACAGTACTAGGGGTAAGCGGTAGAGGTTCTACATAAATGGTCAATCACAAAGAAGGACCCATTATCCGATGCATGCAAGACTTTTCATTTCTTTCCTTTTTACGTTACATAATACTTCATTTCATTCATTAACATAATACGTAAAGCCATAGGAAAGATAAACATACATCATACTAAGGATCATTAACATGCATCAACATTACATCATACAGGGCAACATCATACAAACATAACATGCATCATGCATAAACATGCAACATCATCATCACTATGCCCTACATGCTTTCTAAAGCCATAACATTTATCTTACATGCTCTTACGGGAACCTTTATGTCAAAACTTACATCTGTATTTTCCCCCGAAAGCAAGAAGTCTAACCACACTTTCCTTTGGGTGCAACAGCCCTATTCGTGCGTATGGACACCCTTCAGTCGCATGGCCTTCATGCGACTGAACATCATGCGATTGGACTCAAGCGGATGAACATCTATGCGAATGGACATCCAGTCGTGCGTATGGACCTCATGCCGATGGAACTAATACGAATGAGCACCTATGCAAATGATCTAATGCGAATGAACTCATGCGACTAAGCACTTATGCGACTGAACCCTCGGTCGCATGACTCCCCATGCGACTGGACTCCCAGTCGTGCGAATGAAACCTTAGTCGTGCGATTGAACCCTCAATCGTGCGAATGACTCCCAATCGTGCGAATGACCCTCAATCGCCTCTCAATCGGCCGTATGGCCTTCATTCGGTCGCATAGCCCTAGCTGATGCAGAATGGAGTTCATCCCGAACCCAATCTGCCATTTTCGGCCTCCAAGCTCATCCAAACCCATTCTAAGCCTAAATCAACCATCCTAGACCTTAGGAATGCATACCACAACACCATACAAGCACACACAAGCCCAGAAACATACACGAAACGCATCACACACATCACACCCAAATGGGTCAAACACATACTCACACAAAAAAACGGGCTTTTTAATGTTCTCCAGCCCCGAAATCAGTTGAAAACAAGTAAAAGTGGGGTCCTAGAACTCACACAAACGAGCACAAAGATAAGGGCTTCGATTTGGCTTGCTACACAACGAGTTTGGCCACCCGAATCACCCGAACCGACCCTTTTTCCTCTTTTCTTCTTCTTTCTCTCTTCTCCTCTCTTTGATAGCTAAAATGTGAGTGTGTGGGGAGAGTTTGGCTGCCCTCTCCCTACTAATATCACCATATTTCCAACTTTCCTTCGTTGGCGAGTTTGGTCCCTCGACTTTGAACTTTATTTCCTTTTCTTCCTTCGTTGGCTTCAAAATAATAAATATCCGGGTGTTACAAGTCCACCCCCCTTAGATGGGTTTCGTCCCCGAAACCTGTTATTCCTCGAACAAACGTGGATAATGTTGCCTCATTTCTTCCTCAGTTTCCCACGTTGACTCGGATCCCTTCCTGTGCTTCCACTGTACACGCACAAGAGGAACCACTTTATTTCTCTGCCTTTTCTCCTTTCGGTCGATGATTGCCACTGGTTGCTCCACATAATTGAGCCGTTTATCCACTTCGATATCCTCCAGTGGAACAATCATATCTTCATCAGCTAAGCACTTCCTTAGATGAGATACATGGAATGTCGGGTGAATTCCACTTAACTCATCCGGTAACTCCAGTCTATAGGCCACCTCTCCTACTCGAGCAATGATTCGGAAAGGGCCTATATACCTTGGGCTCAATTTGCTCCGCTTTCGAAAGCGAATGATACCCTTCCAAGGTGAGACCTTCAACATAACCCGGTCACCCACCTGGAACTCAATCGGCCTGTGTCGTTTATCAGCATACGACTTCTGTCTATCTTTGGCTGCCTTCATGAAGGCTTTAATCTTCTCAAGCTTCTCAGTCGTAGCCTCGATTACCTCGACGCTCCCCAATTCCTTTTGACCAATATCACCCCAACAAACGGGTGTTCTGCATCTCCTACCGTATAGCATCTCATATGGAGGCATACCAATGCTGGCATGATAACTGTTGTTGTATGAGAATTCGGCTAACGGTAGGTGGTCATCCCAACTTCCACCAAAATCAATCACACATGCCCGAAGCATGTCTTCCAGTGTCTGAAAGGTCCTTTCTGATTGGCCATCAGTCTAGGGATGATAAGCCGTGCTAATATGTAACCTCGTCCCCATAGCGTCGTGGAATTTCTTTCATTATTTATATGTAAACCGGGTGTCGCGATCCGACACAATAGACATCGGCACACCATGACGAGTTACAATTTCCTTGATGAACAGATCAGCCAACCTCTCTGATGAATATGTCTCGCGAAACGGTAGAAAGTGAGCACTCTTCGTCAAGCGATCAACTATCACCCATATGGCATCATACCCTTTCGGGGTACGCGACAGCTTTGTAATGAAATCCATTGTGATGTGCTCCCACTTTCGTTCCGGTATATCCAAAGGTTGTATCTTCCCATACGGCTTTTGGTGCTCGGCCTTCACCTGTAAGCAAGTAAGGCACTTACTCACATACTCCACCACATCGCGCTTCATACCCGGCCACCAATAATCTTTCTTCATATCATGATACATTTTCGTGGCACCAGGATGAATGGAGTACCGAGTCTTATGAGCTTCATCCATTATCTTCACTCGTAGATCCCCAAAACGAGGAATCCACACACGACCGAATCGGGTTCTAACACCGAGCGTGTTTTCACCCAATTCCGCGACCAGACCTCTCATTCTTTCAGAGTTAAGGTGATCTTCTTTCAATGCCTCATATTGAAACTCTTTAACCAGCTTCATCACATCGGAGGTCATGATCAACTGATATGCTTTCACCCGAATCGGCTCGGGCCTCTCTTTCCGGCTAAGGGCATCAGCCACCACATTGGCCTTGCTCGGATGGTAGTGGATCTCATAATCATAATCCTTTATAAGTTCCAACCACCGTCTCTGCCTCATGTTCAGATCCTTCTGCTCGAAGAAGTACTTCAGACTCTTGTGGTCAGTGAAAATGGTGCACTTCGTCCCGTACAGATAGTGCCTCCAAATCTTTAGTGCAAAGACCACGGCTGCCAGCTCCAAGTCATGAGTGGGGTAATTGACCTCATGAACCTTCAATTGTCGGGATGCATAGGCTATAACCTTTCCTCTTTGCATTAACACGCACCCCAAACCCGATTAGGAAGCATCAGAATAAACCACCAGGTCTGCACTTCCATCGGGTAATGACAGAACAGGAGCTTGAGTCAATCTCGCCTTCAATTCTTCAAACGCCTTCTCTTGAGCCTGACCCCAAACAAACTTTACATCTTTTCGGGTCAACTTAGTCAGTGGAGAAGCAATCTTAGAGAAGTCCTGGATAAATCTTCTATAGTAGCTCGCCAAACCCAAGAAGCTACGGATCTCGGATGGCGTCTTCGGTGACTTCCATTGCATAACCGCCTCCACTTTCGCCGGGTCCACCATAATCCCGTCAGGATTCATCACGTGACCCAAGAACTGAACTTCACGCAACCAGAACGCGCACTTGGAGAATTTTGCATACAACTTCTCCCTCCTCAGCGTCTCTAGAACCTCTCGAATGTGACCGGCATGCTCAATCTCGCTTCTCGAATAAATCAGGATATCATCCAATAAACACAATCACTGATTTATCCAACATAGGCTGACACACACGGTTCATCAAATCCATAAAAGCAGCTGGCGCGTTGGTCAAGCCAAAAGACATGACAAGAAACTCGTAGTGACCATAGCGCGTACAGAAAGCTGTTTTAGGAATATCTTGCTCCTTCACCTTCAACTGATGGTAACTTGATCGAAGATCTATCCTCGAAAACCAACTGGCACCCTGAAGCTGATCGAACAAATCATCTATCCTCGGTAAGGGGTATCGGTTCTTAATCGTCAACTTGTTCAGCTCACGGTAGTCAATACACATCCTCATACTACCGTCTTTCTTCTTTACAAACAGGACCGGAGCACCCCAAGGAGAGATACTCGGTCTAATGAACCCCTTTTCAAGCAGCTCTTGCAAGTGCTCCATCAACTCTTTCATCTCGGTCGGAGCCAACCGATACGGTGCTTTGGCGATAGGTTGGGCACCCGGTATTAGATCGATCTGAAACTCGATCTCTCTGTCAGGTGGCACTCCTGATAAGTCTTCTAGGAATACGTCTGGAAAGTCACACACAACCGGTACATCGGCTAGTTGTGGTGTTGGCGTATCCACATCCTTTTCATAGGCCAAGTAGGCACTACATCCACGCCTCATACACTTTCCCGCCACCGCCATCGAGATCACCTTCGGAATCGTAGTAACCCGATCACCATAAATCGTCACTGAACTACCGTCAGGCGCCGACAACTAAATCATTTTCTTGCGACACACAATGTTCGCCTCGAAGTCCGCTAACCAATCCATCCCAAGAACCAAATCAAAACCACCCAAGGTCATCACGAACGGTCTAACAGGAAACTTACGACCCTCAAGTTCCACATCACAGTTCTCTATCATCTTAGAAATCCTGGTAGACTTACCTATGGCAGTTTCTACATCAAAGGGCGCATCAACACATCTACTACTAACAGGCAGCTTAGCACAGAAAGCAGCAGAAATAAAACTCTTACTAGCACCCGAATCAAATAACACAGAAGCTGAAGTTTGGTTTACCAGAAACGTACCGGACACGACATCAGGGTATGTTCTAGCTTCCTCCTGTGTCATGGTGAACGCCCTGGCGCTCACCCTCGGTCCTTCACCTCCTGTCTTCTTCGCCCCGGAGCTCTTAGCCCTTGGCCTCTTACAATCTTTGCTCATATGACCCTCTTCACCACAGTTATAGCATCGGACTATACGACAGTCCTTTGCCATGTGCCCCGCCTTTCCACACTTGAAGCACAAGTTTAACCCCAACCTGCACTCCCCACTATGCTCCCTTCCGCACTTGCCACACCTTCTCAATCCCGCACCCGACGTGACCACACGGCGGTCATCCACCCGTGCCTTCTTATTACCCGTCGAGGCATCACCCCGACCAAACCTCTTCCCCTGCCAGTATCGGTCACCACCGTTCTTTCTACCACCTTCAGTCACCACCACCGTTCTCTCATCATACAATCTTCCCGCCAAATCCACCGCCGACCTAAACGTGCTCGGCCGGGCAACGATCATGTGCCTGCGAATATCCGCTGGCAAACCGTGAATATACCTCTTGATCTTTCGGGACAGAGGTGTCACCTGATCCGGCACCAGACGTTCCATCTCATTGAATTTCGTGGTGTACTGTTGGTGTGTCATGGTTCCCGCCTCCAGTTGCAGAAACTCCCTTTCGACCTTGTCCATTTCCCGATGAGGACAAAACTCCTCAATCACCAACTTTTTCAGCTCAGACCATCTCATCCTTCCAATGGCCCTGCTACCCTTGACTTGGACAATATTGTCCCACCAACACAGAGCCGAATCCACAAAAGAGTGGGTAGCGAACTTCACCTTCTGGTCTTCACAGCATTCGCTAATATCAAGAATAGCCTCCATTTCCCTCACCCACCGGTGAGCAGCAGCAGCAGTGCTGTTTCCATCAAAAGTTGGGGGCTTGCACCTCATAAACGCCCCATAGTTACAGCCTCGTACCACCCCTTGCACGGGCTCATCTTCTTCCTCTTCCTCATTATCGGAGAAAATCGTTTCAGGCTCCGGTTGCTCCCGCTCCCCCGAGGCCCTATTTATCTCCTTTCTTTCTCCCTCTTTCACAGCCTTGATGACTTCGGTCACCACAGACGGTAAGATTGTCTGCATGACCTGATGTACTTCCTCAACAACAGCTTCCTTTACCGAGGCCCTCAAGTTTGCACTCTCATCCCAGCCTCCGGATGAGGGGTCTCAGGTTCTTCAGGAACCTCCTTCTCAGCTCTTAGCCTTCCTCTTTTAGGTCGCGGTTCCGCATCAGGACCACCACGGCCTCCACCCCTAGAAGCTCTAGAAGATCTACCACCAGCCATTCTCTATCACACTGAAAGATTCAACCACCAACACGGTCATTCAAGGAAACAGCTCAGTTTATGACAAGTATAGTAAGTCCCTAATTACAGTGGCCAGTTGTGATTAGCCACTTACTTTACTCTTCATACCCCAAGTATTACTTGTCCTGACTACATCAGTATTTAAATTTACATACAACACATAACCACATACCATGCGCACATAAAACCGGTTAACTTTAAGAAAATACCTAATGGCACGCAGCTACTCAGATTGGCATCCCATTCCCCTTTCGTCCCATTCTCAGTTTAAGTTAAGGTTTATTTTGAAAATTTACCCATTTCACCTAAACTTTGGCTCTGATACCAACTTGTAAGGCCCCGTTTCCGGGACGCTTACAGTTGGTCATTCATCGCGCATAAAACATATAATTTCATTTCTCTCATAAAAATATTGCAGTGGAAACATTCAAAAATGACATCTCATTTCATTATAAAGACTTTTACCAAATAATACATCATTATCCGATTACAAAATACATGTTTGCATTATATCACAAAAGTTTCATAAATGGATGCCATCCCAAAAGAGCTGAGTAACCTCGCGGTGCCATCCTCAGCAAACATTACCTGCCAACTGGAAAACATATAAAAAGTCAGCGTTGCTGAGTGAGTTCTAGTTTTATTATAAAACATACGTTACTTTCATATAAAACCATTCGTTACTTTTGCGCGATCACACATCATACGTACGCATAGATAATATCATTATTATCTTCTTCGTTCATTCATTCCATATAACTTTACTTGCGTATCGGACATCATCCGTACCAATACCATGTGCTACACCCCGATCAGTCTTAGCTACTGGGCCGAAGTCAATAAATGAACAGCTAAACGTATGCCACAGTACTAGGGGTAAGCGGTAGAGGTTCTACATAAATGGTCAATCACAAAGAAGGACCCATTATCCGATGCATGCAAGACTTTTCATTTCTTTCCTTTTTACGTTACATTATACTTCATTTCATTCATTAACATAATACGTAAAGCCATAGAAAAGATAAACATACATTATACTAAGGATCATTAACATGCATCAACATTACATCATACAGGGCAACATCATACATACATAACATGCATCATGCATAAACATGCAACATCATCATCACTATGCCCTACATGCTTTCTAAGGCCATAACAGTTATCTTACATGCTCTTACGGGAACCTTTACGTCAAAACTTACATCTGTACTTTCCCCCAAAAGCCAGAAGTCTAACCACACTTTCCTTCGGGTGCAACAGCCCTATTCGTGCGTATGGACACCCTTCAGTCGCATGGCCTTCATGCGACTGAACATCATGCGATTGGACTCAAGCGGATGAACATCTATGCGAATGGACATCCAGTCGTGCGTATGGACCTCATGCGGATGGAACTAATGTGAATGAGCACCTATGCGACTGATCTAATGCGAATGAACTCATGCGACTAAGCACTTATGCGACTGAACCCTCAGTCGCATGACTCCCCATGCGACTGGACTCCCAGTCGTGCGAATGAAACCTTAGTCGTGCGATTGAACCCTCAATCGTGCGAATGACTTCCAATCGTGCGAATGACCCTCAATCGCCTCTCAATCGGCCGTATGGCCTTCATTCGGTCGCATAGCCCTAGCTGATGCAGAATGGAGTTCATCCCGAACCCAATCTGCCATTTTCGGCCTCCAAGCTCATCCAAACCCATTCTAAGCCTAAATCAACCATCCTAGACCTTAGGAATGCATACCACAACACCATACAAGCACACACAAGCCCGGAAACATACACGAAACGCATCACACACATCACACCCAAATGGGTCAAACACATACTCACACAAAAAACGGTTTTTAATGTTCTCCAGCCCCAAAACCGGTTGAAAACAAGTAAAAGTGGGATCCTAGAACTCACACAAACGAGCACAACGATAAGTGCTTCGATTTGGCTTGCTACACAACGAGTTTGGCCACCCGAATCACCCGAACCGACCCTTTTTCCTCTTTTCTTCTTCTTTCTCTCTTCTCCTCTCTTTGATAGCTGAAATGTGAGTGTGTGGGGAGAGTTTGGCTGCCCTCTCCCTACTAATATCACCACATTTCCAACTTTCCTTCGTTGGCGAGTTTGGTCCCTCGACTTTGAACTTTATTTCCTTTTCTTCCTTCGTCGGCTTCAAAATAATAAATATCCGGGTGTTACAAAAATGCCAGATTTTGCTCTGTTGATCAAAAGATCATATTCTTGCTCATACTGCTCATCAAAAGATCAGACTCTAGCTCTTGATCAACAGATTAGTTATTTGTTCTTGCTAGTGATCAAAATATTACTTTCTTGCTTTGTAGTTACTGAACTTGCTAACAAGTTATTGCTAAGAACTAGGTTGCTTCTTTCGACTTGACAAACAAACATTCTATCTCTTGCTGCTGCTACTTGCTTACTTGTTTGGTAACGAGCTTGATGCGCTCTGATACCAATTATTGACCCTGGCGTGAGTTTAAAACCACACAACAAAATATTAGATTTTATGCTACTTTGACTAACGTGTTTTTTTTAATTTTGTGTTGTTTTTTAAATCAACACTAGAAAGAAAGACGATTTTAATAAAAACTTACATGGCTGAATCTTTTATTCTTGCTAATTATATGCCTTGCAACCTCTTTAACTAGAATAAAACTTAACCATAACTTAACCTTCAAGCTAAATATCTTCCTAAAATGAACTTACCATATGCTTAACTCTTACAAAAAAACAAATAATACTAAACATGATAAATCCATACTAAAAAACAAACTCATACTAAATCTGATGGACCCGTGAGCCATTCGGCTGACTTGACCCATTCGACATTCAAGCTTATTCAAACTTGCGCTTCACATGTGAACCATCAAAGATTACTTCCAACAAAACACACCACCAATTTTTATTAAACTATATGATATAAAAAATAACAAAGTAAGAGATGGCTATAGTTCATAAGTAGTATCAGTACCTTGCATTATGCTATGGGGATAACTATTTTCTGGTACTTATAGTAGTAAATTGATTCTGTACTTTTTTTGGAAACGTTGATACACCATAAGTATTATGTAAAAATAAAATCTACTTGCATACTAAAACAAAACGCTAGAAAAATAAAAAAACATTGAAATAGGAAAACTAAAAAAGTTGGAGAAAAAACAAAAATAGCTAGAAAACGAGTCAACAGAACATTAAGTATATAAAAAACAGAAAAAAACCTAACAAACTGAAAAGAAAAAATACAAAAGAAAAAGAAATCAAACAAGAGGGGGCGTAGTAACGATCGAATTCGGCCTATTAAATCCCGCTGGAATCAATGATCCTTAGCCTAACTGGTTAACGTAAGTTACCTATAAAATGTAGATATTGAAAGGTCATGGGTTCAAGTCTCAATCTGAACAAAATGCTTAGAGTTGAGCGAGTGGGTTTTCTCAGCAATGGGTTTCCTCCTGAGAGGCTTGGTTGGGGGTGCGATCTCGGCTGGGAAACGAATAGGTAGGTCCAATTAAGATAACACATATTCTCCGAATCAGGGTCGCACATTTACCTTTAAAAAAATATCAAATCCCGGTGGAAGGGGTAGAAGATGCGTGACTTAATTTCTATTTTAGTGTCATATATCATGCCCAATAAACAAACGTCAAATGAGAAGACCAACTAATAATAAATTAGTAGTATAGACCCCATTTAGCTATCTATTCCGTCTTTATATAAAAAGCATATATATATATATATATATATATATATATGTTAGGATCTGGTATTTGAACGAAATACCAACTGATTAACGTGTAAACCAAATCAAATAGTGCGGAATCCTATTTGATTGGCGATCCAATCAGTGAGAACGCACGTAGAATCAATAAAGTATTGAATCAAACGTTAAGAATCGATTAGGAATCGATCTACAGCGTTCTATGAACTTGGAGTATGAACTTGGAGGCTTCTGGAAGGCTAGGGTACGTCTGGAGTCGAAATATAATGAATGCTTTTGTTTTTCCACGAATTGGGTGGTATTTATAGGTTAGTGTTGTTCATTCGGGCGACTGAACCATTAGTATGGTTCAGTCGTGCGATTGAACCATGCGGTTGATCCATTCGCACGACCGAGTGTTCAGTCGTGCGACTGAGCCAATCTCATGTTACAATCATACGACTAATCCAGTCTCCTGGTTCAGTCGTGCGACTGAGTCATTCGCATGAAGTTATTCATGTGTATGGTCCATTCGCATGGGCCATTCGCATGAGAACTTCATTATGTTAAGTTTGAATGTATTCATTAATATAACATTATGTGTATCAATTCAAACAATCACAAACCTATTTAACCAATTCAACATCAACTCATTAATGAAATATTAAACATTATAAATCACAAACAACCATTTTCATTTCATTAATATTCCAAACATTACATCAGTGTAAGACAAACAAGACCTATTACATTCATATTTTGATCTAGGTACATATGTATCAACAAACCCCCCTTGGACCTAGATCTCTCTAATGTCTTGTTTTCTGCATCACCTCCTCATACTTCTTGTACTTTTCCTCTCTTGTGACTCCTGCGTGAATCTCAAACGCAAAGCAGAGTCTTATGACGTTCTGGAATTGGAGGGCTTGTACTATATCTTGCGTGTCATAGAACAGTGGCCACTTGTATAGAGTGTAGACATCATTAGCTGACAAGTTGGTGAGCCACATTGGGTCAAACACCCTGATGGTATCCATTTGCCCCTCTTTATTTAGCACTATGACCGCTTCCCCGGTTCTCCAATCATAGTACCACCACTTAAAGTGTGAAGTGAAGTCCTGAGGCATTTCCCTTAGAGGGATTCTTGACATCATGCGTGGAGGACTCCACTTCAGCACTATCTTTGGCTTTCCAGTAATGGCATCAACTTCAGACCTTCTGATGTACCTTGTAGGTTGTTGGGGTCTGAAGTTAACCCACCTGGTGTGGTACTCTCTCTTCAGTGCAGCTTCAAACCAGCCTGACATTTTTCTTGGGTCAGCATACAACAGCTTCAGTTTGGCCAGCTGGTTGAGCTTAAAACCTGGTAGAGTATTTAGATCATGTGGAAATCTAAAGTACTCTATACCCTTCTCCCTCTTAATGGCATAAACGTTTAGATCCTCAAAATGTGCCCACGCTATAATCCTGCCCGACACCTTATGATGTTTCTTTACTCTGTAGAGTTTGGTGTAGACGTTCTGTTTAGGAGCAGCGCGTTGGGCTCTGATTTCCTCAAAACAAGCAGCCCATTCAGCCTTTCTGATATCAACATCATCGTTTGAGGCTTGGGCTTTTCCTTCTGTCTTCTCAGATTCCTGCTCCATCTTGTCTAATACCTCAAATGTATCACTGACAAGGGATTCACCCAGATTGGGGACCACATTTCCCTCGTTGTCAGCATACTGAGGATAGTGCTCTGCTGTGACGTCTTCTATCTATATCTCATCGATTCATTTAGCTCTTCGTCACTGGTAGAGTCACACGTTGGAGCATCCTTAACAATCTCATCGGGATTTAGCTTGAACATCTCAGCTAGTTGCTCATTTGAAAGATCGTGAATTATTTCCCCTTTCTTTAGGGGTATAACTCACAGATCTCCTGACGATCCCTTGCAGATCAAGAATCATAGTTAATTGAGTCTTGACCTGCTGAAGGGGAGCAACATCAAATTAATCCCTTTGATAGTTTGGATCTGTTTGATTTAAACATGTAACACATCAACCATTAGTTAATAATCAAGACAAAAATGCATTAATCTTAATATAAACATCAAATACATAAGTTTAAATACATGATTCAAATACAAAAGTTATCAAATACATAGACATCTAATCATTACTTTTGTCTTGAATTGCTGGGTCATCACTTGGTGAGGCAGAGGAGGAAGCTCGTTGGTCTTGATTTTTCTTTGATCTCCTTTCTTGACCCTGGGCTGAGGCAGATGCAGCTGCATCTCCTCCTTGATCATCATCATCTTCATGCCTGTCTTCTGTCCTCTCTTCCTCAATCCCTTCATCATCATCAGTCTCTTCATCATCATCCTCATCCTCATCATCATCATCACCATCATCACCATCTCCTTCCTTAATCTTCAGAGGCCCATCTTTAGATCCCTTAAGCTTGAGCATGATGGTCCTCTTAGCATCCTCCAACTCCTCAATCTTCTTAGCTGATGTGACTCTGTGCTCTTGGAGTTGGGCAATCTCGTGACTCTGAGCAGCCATTTGCTGGGCCTGCTCCTCGATCAGCTGAGCCTGCTGCGAGATCTGCTGAGACTGCGCAGCTGTTAGATCTGCCAGCTGACGGATCTGCGCAGTCTTCTCTTCATCAGCCGCTAACAGACGCATCACAATCCGTTTTAGCGCTGAAAGCTGTTCCTCTACCCCAATCGAAGGTAGAGGTGATCCGTATAGATGTGAGGGATGTGATGATGGTCCTGCTTGGTGGCTAGTGGTGGTGGTGGTGGTTGTGGTGAAGATGGGGTTAGGTCTAGATGATAGTGGAGGTGATGTAGGTGTGAATGAAATGGTGGTGGATGGCATATGTATAGTGGTGGGAGGTGTGGTGGTGGTAGTGGTTGCTGTGGTGGCTGTGGTGGTGGATGGTGTGGCTGTAGAGGTGGTAGTGGTGGTGGCTGTGGTGGTGATGTAGGTGAGTCTTCTCTTCTTCTTCGTCATGCCGTGGGGCTGAGCCATCCTTTTCTTCCTCGATCCAGTCGAGGAGGATGCTCCCCCTAGAACACGGCTCGATGGCTCTGGAGCATAGTTGGGTCCGCAGCAGTCTCTCCCGATTCCCTGGGGCGTTCACCAACCGCCCGGAGTCCATGTTCTGTGGGAACGACTTTGCTTCCCACAGTCTTAGTCAATGGCTCCTCATCTGACTCTTCTTCCTCCTCACCAGGTATAAAGTCCTGGTGGAACCCAGCCGACTCAGCTATGTCTCCTGTGGGGGTAGATACTGGAGGTATACAGTCTGTAGCTGTGCCCCTCGATGGAATGGGCATGTCATCTCCAGCATCCCCACTGTCATCATCATCTGAATCATGCTCTGGGAGCAATAGTCGCTCATCATCTGAATCGCTGTCATCGTGACGCCATTTGCGTCTACCCGGTGCCACATACCTCTCATTGGCCAGATGGCCGATCAATCTCTTCACCTGGGGCTTTACCTGCTTACCCCGATACACTCTCATACGACCCAGAGTCGTGTCATCCATGATCTCTAAGGCCACAGCATCATGGCTCTCCTTGGGAAGTGATGGCAGCTTCTCATTGAAGATCAGCTGCAGGAATCTGGGGTAGATACAAAAACCCTCCTTACCCTTGGCCTCCAGATCTCCACCAGATACGAGAAGATCATGCTCGAGAAGCTGAAGGGGTGGTTCAGCACCAGTGCCACATAGGCATTCTGAATCTGGTCTGACAGATCATCAAACTCACCCCTCCGAGAAGCAATGCACTTTAGAATCACGTGTGCTAAGTACTTATACTGGGGACACAGGTTGCTCTTGTTGAGCACACCTGAGTTGATGTCCCCAGCGTACTTAATCCTCAGAAAGCAACCTCTGACTGTAAGCGGATGTAGTCTTGTGGGGTGATCAGTATCGTCCCCAAAATCAAGTACTCTCTGAATGTCAGCTGTAGTAATCTCAATATCCATACCCAAAATGGAGCTCCTTATGTTGTATGGCTCACGTGAACGATCGACGGAGGCATTCTCCCAGAAGGCCTGATGTAAAGACCTATAGGGAGTACAAGGTGTAGAGATGGCCTTGTGGATCCAATAACGTCGAAGAAAAGCAATGATCTCTGTAAACTCGGCACCATTCCGAGTCGTATGGTCCAAATGAGCACATATATTGTGCTTAGGGTTGATGGACCATCTATCAGCCATTGACCTGAAACACAAGACACAGAAGCATTAGTAAATAATACATCACAATTCAGTTCTAAGTATCTTGTTTAAATTCATTCTGATTCATTCATGCGAATGAATCATGCGACTGAGGTCAGTCGGTTGTCCTATCATGCGACTGATCATTCGGGTGAATAGACATGCGACTGAGTTCAATCTGTTGGCTGAGTCTTGTCGATTGTTCAGCGGCCGACTGAGCTCATCGCATGGTGCATTCGGCCGATTGACATCGCAAGATTCAATCGTGCGATCATCCGGACAACCAGTCACTTGTCCACTTTTCAGTCGCCTGTGGTTCGAATCTTGACCAAATCAAGTATTTAACGTGTTTTAACGGTTCACTTAGACACGCCATCTCATCCTAATAACATGTTAGACTTAATTTTGACATATTACTTAGTTTCAGTTGGTTATTAAGTCATTTAAAGTCCGGTTTTTGTTTCAATCAAATATCACAAATTAGGGCTTGATTTCTCTGATTTCGGTGAGACTTCACTGTAATCTACGTGTATAAATGTCAACGCACGTCAGAAGATCAATAGGATGTAGAAACAAGGTCTAAAGAAATTTCGGCAGAGTAACGGTACTATATGCGAATTAGGAGCGATTGAGAGTGATGAGTAGAATGCGATCGACTATGGCCCTTTAAATACTGAAGCTGAGTTCAATCGGCCGACTGGCCTCATTCGGGCGACTAAAGCTCAGTCGTGCGATTGGCCCAGTCAGTCGCATTCAGTTGGCCGACTGAGGCTCAGTCGGTCGACTGACTCATTCGCACCCTTCATTCGCACCTTCAGTTGACCGACTAAGGCTCAGTCGGTCGACTGACTCATTCGTACACACTCATTCGGATCAGTCTGATAATCCATTCGGGTGAATGGTTCATTCTCATGTCCAGTCGTGCGAATGGGTTATACTTATGAAATTTTTCTGCCATTTTGACCATTCAACATTTAAACCCCTTTTAACTGTTAAAATAACATTATGAGCATTTGACCATCTCACATGATCATTTTAACTTGAAAACTTTTGATCACCTCAGACGTGATCCTTTTAAACAATTTGTCACCTCAGACGTGACCCATTTATCCTTTGAAAACACATGTGGTCATCTCAGACATGACCCTTTTTGGTGAGTTAATCCCATACTGAATTTCATGATGTAGTCCGACAAACAAACAAACTGAAATGACTAAATAACTTAGAAAATTAAACTAAAGTACAAAAATTAAACTTGTTTTTGACTTTTTGTGAGAGATAAACCTAAGATAGAAATCTACTGGATTCGGTTCCGGAATAGGCAGCTTCTATTTAGTTTGACCATACCTGGACCAATTCAATTTTGGAATCATACAGGCAAGTCAAATCATTTGGGACTTGTTATCAAAACCTTTTGATGCTCAATTCTTGGTTTTCATCCAGAGTCGTTAGCAAATTTAGGAAATCATACTGGTACTATTAGATTCCCACATTGATTTGAACTTTCAAGAATTGCAGCCACAATGATTGTCAGTATATTTGTCCTCTTAAATCCATACACAGACTTTTGACACAGATTGGTGATAGTTTAAGGTTTAATTATTTCAACCAACATTTGTGGATCCCACACTTATATGGTAATCAACATTCCTCAGAGCTTTTGAGCGGTCTACGGGTATTTTGCAAGAAGAGACTATTCTTAGAGCTTTCAAAGAGAAGCCAATCCTCAGGTCAGTGCCATCGCACAGCAGAGAGGCGGCAAACAACAATGAATTCTAGAATATCTAGGTTATGCTTATCCTCAGGTCAGTGCCATCGCACAGCAGAGAGGCACACAACCTATCTTCTTGTTAGAGCATCTTAATTTTCTTTTGCACATAATGCACCAACAACATAAGTTATTAGCTTGATAGCATTTTCCTTTCATTTTTTTCGTGCTTTGCTCTATTTATGGTCATCCGCACACATTTGTGGCGTTTACATGCTCATTACCCCTTATTGGAATATTGTTGATTGTGTTAACCAGTGACAAGATGGGAGCCCACAGTCAGTTGAACAACTTAGTTTGATCTTGAGATCACCAGTCAGGTCTAATCATCTATTGTGT
Source organism: Flaveria ramosissima (assembly GCA_025215565.1). NCBI lineage: Eukaryota > Viridiplantae > Streptophyta > Magnoliopsida > Asterales > Asteraceae > Flaveria > Flaveria ramosissima. The sequence goes on along the minus strand of CM046036.1, from coordinate 17,753,066 downwards.
TGAATCTACCGACATATCATCTGTGGTCTAGCAACCTCTAGGTCTACTTTCGTTGTGTTATAGTAGTTACCAGTTTTTCTATCATCTTTCCTTTTATATTGCTCAGACTACACAGACTTATACTTTGAATTTTGCATCTTTTCTAAATTAAATTTTAAAGTCCCTCTTGATTTGTTCCTGTGTACTATCATTTTCCAAAGAGTTTGAATCGGTATCACAGGTACGGTCTACCTTATATCAGCTAGCCTCTCCTTCTCCCTCGTTTTTTTTAATGTTACTGGCTGACCTATTCTCCCCCTAAAATTCTAAAATCATAACGGATTTAATTATTTTAGGATTTTAATAGACAGCTAAATAACATGATTTAATTTAAAAAATAAGAATAAATAAAGAAAATGAAAAAGAAAAATTAACTACACTGCATCGGACTACACATGATCATCATCAGGAATAACATCACTTTTCTTTTAACGCCGTTGACCTCTAACAGATATAGAAAACGTGGTTTGTCAAAAGCTTTTGTATAGAGGTCAGCGCGTTGAAAATCAGTATTAATTTTTACCACATCGATTAAGTTCTTTTCAAAACAGTCCCTTATAAAATGGTATTTAATACCGATGTGTTTGGTCTTTGGATGTTGTACTGGATTTTTAGTTACTGCAATTGCAGCAGAGTTATCAACAAAATAGGAGTAGAAGAGAAATTTAAACCGTAATCCCGCATTTGCTGTTGAATCCAAATGATTTGTGAACAGCAACTTGCAGCAGCAACGTATTCGGCTTCACAGGTTGACAATGCAACCGAGGTCTGCTTCTTACACTGCCAGGTCACTAATCTCCTCCCAAAGAATTGACACCCTGCTGATGTAGACTTGTAGTTCATCTTGCAGCCCCCGTAATCCGAGTCACTATACGCCGTGAGCTCAAAGTCATCATCATGAGGATACCACAACCCAAGTGTGGGTGTACCCTTCAGATAACGAAATATCCTCTTGACCCCGATCAGATGGTTAACCTTAGGCTTAGCCTGATATCTAGAACATAGACATGTAGCATACATGATATCAGGTCTTGAGGCAGTGAGGTACATGAGGGATCCAATCATTCCTCGGTACATTGTGGCATCTACCAGATCTCCATTTTCATCAGGTGCTATATCATGATTTGTAGCAAGTGGAGTCCCAGCTGCAGAAGCATTCTCCATGTCAAACCGACTGAGAATGTCTCCCACATACTTGGTCTGATGTAGAAAGATCCCTTTTGGTGTCTGATCCACCTGTAACCCGAGAAAGAATTTCATCTCCCCCATAGCACTCATCTCAAACTCTTTCTTCATAACTGCTTCAAACTCTTTGCATAATTCTTCGTTCTTTGAACCGAAGATTATGTCATCGACATAGATCTGTACTAGCAGTAGGTCTCCATCTTTTTCTTTGATGAACAGCGTGCAGTCAATGACTCCCCTGCGAAAGCCGTGTTTCACAAGATGAGTCGAGAGTTTCTCATACCAGGCCCTTGGAGCTTGATGAAGCCCGTATAAGGCCTTGTCGAGTTTGTAAACTCTGTCCCGATGATAAGGATCTTCAAATCCCTCGGGTTGACTGACATAAACTGTCTCTCGAATTTCCCATGAAGGAATGCACTCTTCACATCTAATTGATAGACTTTAATCTTCATATACGATGCATAGGCAAGGAAGATACGGATGGCTTCCATCCTTGCCACGGGTGCAAACACTTCATTGTAATCAATCCCCTCGACTTGGCGAAATCCCTGAACCACCAGTCGAGCCTTGTTCCTGATAATGACCCTTGGTCATCCTTCTTGCATTTCAAGACCCATTTGGTGCCAATGACCTTAGCACCTTTAGGTCTATCTACCAGAGTCCATACACCTAACTTCTTGAACTGAAGAAGTTCTTCTTGCATGGCACTCACCCACGCCTCATCGTTTAGTGCTTCACTGACGTATTTTGGCTCAAACTGCGAGACAAAACACCGATAAGCACCATCATGAATGTATCCTTTTTCCATAACAGAGGCATAATCAGCTGAGTACAGCTGATTTCTGGTTTGTACTCCTGATCTGACATCCCCAATGACATTGTCTAGGGGATGATAGACATTTAGACGTGATCCTGGAGTAGTAGGAACAGCTACCTCAGAGCCAAGATTATGAACATTTGGTTCTGCATCTGAGGTAGATGGAGTTTGAGGTTCCGAAGTCGAAGGAGCATCACTGTTAGATGCTTGTGGACTTGCAGGGATTGGAACCTGTTCCTCCTGACTGTTCTGGTCATCTTCTTCAGCTTCATCTTCTGAGGAGGAGTCACTGTCGTCGACTACTCCCCCTGAGTGATTAGATGATTCTCCCTGTGAGCTCGATGATGTTGAATCAAGAGATGGTGTATTCAAGATGTCATACATCATCCGTGTAGCTAACTCGTCATCAGAAGGAGAGATAGGGATGTTGAAGGACTTGAAGAATCCATCATAGTCGAAAAAGTAGGCGGGTCCTTTGCCAGTAGGTGGTGTGGTATATCTCTGAACATCAACATTACACCACACTTCTACTAAACCCGTTGAGTTGTTGTAAACTCTCTTGTTCGGTATGTTGTATCCTAGGAAGATCCCTTCATCAGCCTTCTCGCTGAATTTACCTTCTTGAGTCTTCTTCAGAAGTGTGCACGGCGCGCCAAATGGTTCGAGATACTCCAGATTAGGTTTACGTCGTTGTAGTAGCTCGTAACATGTCTTTCCGTGGCGCTTGACTATCAGAACTCGATTCAATGTATAACATGCATTTGCCACTGCCTCATTCCAGAATTGGATAGGCAGTTTCGAGTCTGCCAGCATTGTCCGTGCTGTCTCTATCAAGCTTCTATTCTTTCTCTCAGCAACACCATTCATCTGAGGCGTGTAGGCAGAAGTGAATTGGTGCACAATTCCCTTTTCCTTGCAGTAAGCCTCCATCCACTGATTCTTGAATTCAGTCCCGTTGTCTGAGCGTACTTGTCTCACCTTCAGCTTGTAGAGAGATTCCAGTGTGGTTACTAACTCCTTGAATGACTCAAATGTTTCTGATTTGGACTTCAGAAACATTACCCAAGAGAATCTTGAGTAGTCATCAGTAACCACAAAACAGTACAAGTCACCTGCAATGCTCTTTGTACTGACTGGACCAAACAGATCCATGTGAAGAAGTTCAAGAGGAAGTTCGATAGAATGAACTTTCTTTTCCTTATGAGACTTCTTCGTCTGTTTGCCTTTCTTGCAAGCTACACAAAATCCGGAAGTTGGAATTTTTGACGTTAACTCCTCTCACGAGATCCTTCTGGATCAAGTGATTCATCTTCCGTTGATTAATGTGTCCCATTCTCCTATGCCAGGAGATGGAGTCCTTCTCAGTAGCTTTTGATAGAAAGCACTGAACTTCATGATCCGTTGTAGAAGCCGTTGAGAGATCCAAAACATAAAGGTCTTTATATCTTGAAGCTGTCATCAAACTTGGTCCTCCGGAATCACGTAGTCTTTCTTTAGGACGTAACACTTCTTGTTGTCGAATATGACTTTAAATCCTTTGTCACATATTTGGGAAACAGAAAGTAAGTTGTTTTGAAGTTGTTGAACGTAGTTCACCTTATCAAACTTAACTTTCTGATTTCCAACCTCTCCCTGAGCTGTGATATAGCCTCCTTGTTACCAGCAAACGAAACATGCCCTCCTTTTATTTGTTTGACGTTTGATAAAAGAGCCCTGTTTCCTGTCATGTGCCTGGATGCTCCGCTGTCTACAATCCACGTGTTGGTTTCAGCACTGTAGCGAACACCCTGCACATACAATGTAAAACATTAGTTTAGGTTAGGAACCCAAGCCTTTACTGGCTTGGGTTTCCCAGAGGCATCACACATCATGAATTCAACCCATTGACCTTAGAAGGTGAGGGTAGCTCAGGTGCCTTCTTGTCATCATTATCAGACACAGAGGATGACTTTTCTTTCCATAAGCCAGATTTGTGTAAGGCCTGTTTGTGATAAACAGTCGACTGGCTAATGGGTTGAACTTTGGGTTCACTAGTTCTTCTAGGTGGAGTTAAAGAACTCCTCTTAGAAGACCTAGGTTTTGAATCCTGAAGTTCAATCTTCTTCCTAGGTGTCTGATAGTAAGGACAAAAGGAAGCAATGTGTCCACACTCTCCACAGTTGTAGCAGGACCTGCTATCAACTTTATGATTAAACTTTCGTTGTGGAGATGTGTGTGACACCCTAGTGACATCACTTAGTTTTGTTTGACTCTGTTTCTTTGATGTTTTCTCTTGTTTAACAAAATAATTGTTTTAACATTTTAACATCTTTTCCTTTTTGGTTAACTGGTTTTTGACATGAAACTTGTGAAAGATTAACATTAACAGTCTTTTTTTAGGTTCAGATTTGACTTTGTTTGACCCTGACTTTATATTAACCTTTTCAAATTCTTTTTCCAGATTAACACAAGGCATTTTACCCTTTGCCTTTGAAGTGGCCTCCTTTTGTTTTGTTCCAGATTCAATTGAGAACATGAGGAATCTGGATCACTAACAAGAGGAGTAGACACCACATGATCCTTGATGGGATTGTTATTTATTGGTCTACTCTTAGTGTTCATCAAGGTCTCAGGTGGTGGTGGAACCACTTTATAACCCAAACCCTCCCCGTTGTTACGTTCTCTCACTAAGTGTTGGACAATATGTGATGAACTTGTCCAACTGTGCAGTTTTTGCTTTAAAGAGTTGACTTCTACTTCTAAAACTGCCTTTTGCTTCTTAGTGTCTTCTAGGGAGTTAAGATAGTACCTAATGTCATTAGCTTGGTTAAATGCTACTACTTAGTTTCCCTAAGCTGTTTAGTCAAAAGGTCTATCTTTTCTTTGTAACTATGCTCATTTTGTTTTAAAACTCTATTAGCCTCAGTGCACAGTTGCAAATCCTTTACTAAGTTATCATTATGATCTAATAACCTAGCAAATTTCTGATCTATGCTTTCTCTAAATGTATTACAATCAGAACAAGCATGATTTTAAACAGTTGGTCAGTGGTACTTACCTGAGGAGATTTGAAGAATTAGCCATCAACGCAGCATCAGATGTCTCTGGTTCTGGTGATTCTGTCTTTGTTGTAGACGTCCCTTCTTCAGGCTTGTAGCTGACCTCAGTTGCAGTTGTCTCTTCACTATTTGACATCGCTATCTCAACTGCAATATCTCCTTCACTCGCGGAATCATCATCTAAGTCTTCTACGCTTGCAATATTGGATTCCCCTGGAGAGACAAACCGAAAGCTCCAGTCCTGTCCTTCATCATCATGGGCAGTCAAGGCTTTTGGATCCTTGCTTGATGAAGTAGAACTGCTAGCTTGCTTGTCTTGACGAGTGAAGGACGAGAATGGGTTCCCGTTCCCAGTCTTCTTTGGCTTCACACATTCTCTTTTGAAGTGCCCCTTTTCTCCACAGTTGAAGCAGGTCACCTTGCTCTTGTCAAAGCCAAATGTAGTGTCCTTAGTAGCAACCAAGTTTTGTCCGGTCTTTTTCACAAACTTCTTCGCCCTCCGGACAGCACTTGCTAAGGCCCACATATGTCCATCCTCTCTAGTCATTTCGTCTACCTGCTCGTAGTCCTCATCTGCCAGATGGCAGTTTCCAATTTCCCAGCAACAAGTCCATCATAGGAATGAACCACTGCTGCCAAGAGATCCATGTGCTCTCGAGCTACTTCCACTGTCACGTTTCCGAGGTTCTCGGTCTTCAGTCTAGTAGCATTTGCTTCAGATCCAATGTAATGGGTACTAGAAGACCCTGACGTTTCTGATCCTGAAGGAGAGCTTGTGAGGACCAGATGAGCTAGACACAAGGCAGTCTGAAGAGGTGCTCCAGACGTCTTAGCTTGAGGAGTGGCATTGTACAAAGCTGGATTCTGAGTGTATGAAGACTTCTGAGCTCGGTACTTCATCATCTAAGTGCTTCTTCTCGCAGCTTTAGAATGAAGTCATTGATATCCAACTTTGCCAACATTTCATTCTGTCTCAGATTTGACACAAATGAAGCCCATTTTTCTGGCAATCCGTCTGCAAAATTTGACACTTTTTCTTCCATGGTAGTAGCAACACCATGTGTATGCAGTTCGCTCATCAGATGGTAGAATCTATCAATACATCGTCTAAACTCTCGTTTCCCATCGATGAGAAGTTGTCAAATTCTTTCTTCAACTCCTTAGCTTTAATTGCCTTCAGCGAAGCATTCCCGTCATATCTCTTTTCCAGCTCATCCCACAATTTCTTGGCTTGCTTATTCTCCGAGTACTGGTGGAAAATATCCTTAGGAATAGACTGTGTTATCAATGCATAGACTCTCTTTTCTGCATTATACTTAACTTTCTGAGCATCAGTCATTCCTCCTAAAGTAAGCTTCACCATCAGCTCCCACCGGCATACTGTAACCTATCTCAATAGCTTCCCACAAATTTGGATCCACTCCATTGAGGTAGATCTCAAAACGTTGTTTCCAGTGGGGAAACTCATCTAACGTTAAGAGCTTTGGGGTTTATTATGATTCCCCACCTCACTCTCAAGTAACAGTAAGTTCTGGATCCTTGAGTCCTTCCCGGCTGTAAACGCTGACATCTGATCTTCCATCTCGATTAACTTTAAGTTTCTTAAACAATCTGTCAACTGGTGCGACTGAAGTGATGCGAATGGGCTATCCGTGCGAATGAACTATGCGACTGGTTCAATCGTGCGGCTGAACTGAGCGATTGGTCCAGTCGTGCGAATGAAACTGATGCGTATGAACACTGCGAACGGAGGTTAGTCGTACGAATGAGATGCGACTCAGTCCAATCGTGCGTCTGGAGTATGCGAATGAAGTCCAGTCGTGCGATTGGTCCAATCGTGCGACTGAAGCTGCTGTTTTGCGAAAATTTCTAGGTTAAACGTGTTTTGGCCGTAAAAATTCGAATTTTCGCCAACCCTAATCGCCTAATGCCGTAGAAACCAAACTTGATGAGCAGGGGACGTCCAAGACAACTTTTGACACAAAAAGATTGCGTTTTTAGTGAAAAAACACAAACTTTGTATCAAATTGATTGAATCACACGTAATCAAGAGCCAAAGCTCTGATACCACTTGTTAGGACCTGGTATTTGAACGAAATACCAACTGATTAACGTGTAAACCAAACCAATAGTGCGGAATCCTATTTGATTGGCGATCCAATCAGTGAGAACGCACGTAGAATCAATAAAGTATTGAATCAAACGTTAAGAATCGATTAGGAATCGATCTACAGCGTTCTATGAACTTGGAGTATGAACTTGGAGGCTTCTGGACGGCTAGGGTACGTCTGGAGTCGAAATAGAATGAATGCTTACGTTTTTCCACGAATTGGGTGGTATTTATAGGTTAGTGTTGTTCATTCGGCGACTGAACCATTAGTATGGTTCAGTCGTGCGATTGAACCATGCGGTTGATCCATCCGCACGACTGAGTGTTCAGTCGTGCGACTGAGCCAATCTCATGTTACAATCATACGACTGATCCAGTCTCCTGGTTCAGTCGTGCGACTGAGTCATTCGCATGAAGTTATTCATGCGTATGGTCCATTCGCATGGGCCATTCGCATGAGAACTTCATTATGTTAAGTTTGAATGTATCATTAATATAACATTATGTGTATCAATTCAAACAATCACAAACCTATTTAACCAATTCAACATCAACTCATTAATGAAATATTAACATTATAAATCACAAACAACCATTTTCATTTCATTAATATTCCAAACATTACATCAGTGTAAGACAAACAAGACTATTACATTCATATCATGATCTAGGTACATATGTATCACAAATATACATATATATCTATATATAGCTATATATATATATATCTATTATTATATATTATATATATATATATATATCTATAATATCTCTCTCTATATCTCCTCCTCTCTCTCCTCCTATCTATCTATCTCTCATACATAGATCGATATAATCCATATGTCATATGATCTCTACCTCTGTATATACTACAACATGTATAGCTATATATCTATATATATATATCTATAATATATAATTCTATACACCTATGTATCTCTCTCCCCTCTGTGTGTGTCTCTATCTCTCCCTCTTTCTCTCTATATCTTCGCTATCTCTCTCTCTCTCTCTATCTCTCTCTTACCTCTGTATCTCCCTCCCCCTGTGTGTGTGTCTCTCTATCTCTCTTCCTCCCTCTGTGTGTGTATATATAATATATTAATACTATATACATATGTGTGTGTGTATATTATATATATTAATACATATATATATCTAATACATATGTATTATATATACAATGTATATATATATATAATATCTATATATATATATATAATTATATATATATATAATATATATATATATATATATACACATATGTATCTACATACACACACACACATTATATATATATATATATATATTATATATATATTTATATATATATATATATATATATATATATATATATATCTATCTATATACATATGTTATATACATACCATATATCTATATGTATCTATCTATTAGTATACATATCATCCTCCTGTTCTCCCCATATGTATCTATATCTACTCTCTCTCTATCCTCTCTATCTCTATTCTATATCTACTATATCTATATCTCTTTCTTTCTGTCTTTACTGTCTGTCCCCTGTCTCTCTCTCTCTCTCCCTCTCTCTCATCCTATCTCTATCTCTTATCTCTCTAATCTATATATGTATATCTATATATATATATACATACATCTATCTCCTACATCTATTCTATACATCTCTTATCTATCCATCCATACATACCTATAATATTCTTGTAATATATATCTATCTATGATGTCTCTCTATGGTATGTTTATATAATATATAACAACATATATATATTATATATATATATATATATTATATATATAGATCTATACTACATTCTAAATATATATATATTATATATCTATAATCTATATATATATAATAATATACATACCTATATATATATATATATACACATATGTATTATACTATATATATTGTCTGATATATATATATATACACCATATTATATATACATATATATATATGTATATATACATATGTTGGTATATATAATATATCTCTATATATATATCTATATATTATATATGTATATATATCTATATATATATATACACCTATGTCTATATACATATATATATGTCTCTCTCTCTCTCCCCCTCTGTCTCTACCTCTCTATCCGCTCATCTCTCTCTCTCTCTCTATCTCTCTCTATATCTATCTCCTATCTACCCCCTCTATTCCCTCTCTCTACCCATATATATACATACATTATATATAAATATATACATATATATATACATTATATATATAATATATATATGTAATATGTATATATATATGTATATCTGTATATATCCTATGTGTATATTATATATATATGTTGTATATATATATACATATATCTACATATATATATATATGTATATATTTTATATTGTAACATCCCATTTTTTTGAAGTTAAACTCAATTTTTTTATAAAATTATTATATAGTTTCATGGATTAAATCTATTAAGTGTGCAAATAATTATTATGAACTATTCATAACTAAACACTTGTAATAATTTACTTAGAATAAATCTTTTCAAAAGTTATAAAGATTTATTTATCATTTTACGATAAATAACTCAATGAAAAGTCTTATTAGGTTATAAATAATTTTCTATAAGCTTATAAAGTTTTATTAGTATTTATGAATTTTTATTGTTGAAAATAATAATTAAATTATAAAATTTACAAGTTTTATGAAGTTAAAAAAAATATTAAATATTTAATTTGATTATTATTTAAACTTGTCTTTATAAATCAAGGGTTTTAATTTGTACATTTTGAAACTTAAATTAAAGAGTTTTTGCATGGAATATTCCTAATAAAATTTCAGGGACCATAAATGTAAGTTTGTTCTAAAACCAACCAACCCTCCCTTCCCCGTCGTGCACTTTCCGGCCAAGCTCCGGCGAGCTCCGGCTACTACCAAACCACCCCAAAAATGCCGATCAGGTGCAATTTAACCGTTCCAGATCACTCGCGACTACTTATGAATATGTAGCCCTTTTTAATTCGTTTTAAATACTTACATAAAGACTTGATTAAACGAAACCGAATACATGTTCAATATTAGAACTGTTTCGATGCGAATTTGTAATCATTCTGACCCAATCAATGAACCTGAAAACGCTAATCTAATCATTGCGAGTTCAATGATGGCAATTAATCGTAGTTGAAACATTTTCTTAACCTCGAATCATACTTGAAACCCCCGAAACAAAAGTTAACTCGTTTGAATATGAACATATCAAATTCACCTTATATAATTGAGGGTAAACATTCATCTATGTTCCCTTGAACCCTCTGTAGCTCTAATTTCAGTTACAAAACGCACACTTTTTCGAACTCGACTTCGATTCCATACGGACCTGTACTTAGCTTAGCTCCATCTTCGGGTCAACGTAAATCAAAATTGATCCAAATAAAATTAGAGTTCATGATGATTTGGGGCAAATAAGCAATTAATGTTTAAAATATTTTAAAGAAGAATTTGAACACACCTGGCTTTAGCCCGGTTGGTAATTAGTAATCATCCTAGGCATGAGGTCCCGGGTTCGAACCGGGCCTCTGCCAACCTTTTTATTTAATTATTTTTCTTACATTTATTTTATTCTGAAAACTATTATTATACTAATTAATCTAATAAAAATTATTTTGTTAACTAAAATATGTCTGAAATTACTAAACTAATTTTAAAAGGTTTAAAACTTATGTTTTTTTTAAATTTAATTACTTGTAAAGGGTAACAAAGATAAAAAAATATTATTAGTTATTTTAATGTAATTTAAATGTTATAAATACTATGGTTCAAATGTAGATTATTTTTTTAAAGATTATACATCTATATGTTAAATGATAATTATTTAAATAGTTTATTTAAATAATCAACTAAATAACTAGTTATTCACCTTTTCATTTAACCATGTTATATATAATAAAGTTATTCCTTAATTTTTATTTAACTTCTTGAAATTTATAAAACAATATAATTTTCTATTATTCTTTATTCTTATTTTAAGTTTTGGATATTATAAAATCATTCAAAGGTTTTAAAAACTTTGTAAAATAATTTAAATAATTTCAAGTTATCTTACAAGTTAATAAAATAAGTATTCAAGAACCTTTACCAAATTTTAAATAATTAATTATTATTTATTTCTTTTCGCGTATCATATTTAATCTTTATTAAATCATAAATTAAACTATTGAATCTTTCACTATAATTTTTATTGATTCATACCATCTTTATTAACCAAAACGTAAACGATTCATTATTTTATATAATTATTTAAACCCCAAATTCCAATTAAAACCCTAGTTCACGTCTCATTGTTAATCTTATTATTAAACAATCTTGAATCAATACGTTTAGGTAACTTGTAAAAGAAATCATTGAAGCCTCGTCTTGATTCTTATCATCATATTATTTACATCTTGTGAGTTTTCCATGTGAGTTCTCCATGCCCCTTTTTTACTTTATTTCACACCTTTTGGGGTGAAACATGTTAACCTTATAAACTTACACTTGTAAACATCTTGATACTTGTAAATGCACATACAATTCATCTTTAACTTTTGTCATGGTTATTTGTGTTATTGTAAGTCTTATATGAGATACATATTTTGTTTACAATCATTAACTATTGCTAGCCTGACGACGTCTTAGATCTTTGGGCCTGACAAGCCTATTTTGGTGCTAAAGTCGATGTATTGCCGACTCCTGATGACGTATGCTTGTTCATCATGGGAACCAAGTACACTTACCCAATCTTATATACTTGTAATCAAGTCGAGGTTTGGTTGTAACTGTATGTGTTCTATAAGCTTGCTAACTCTTAACCATTGACATGAATTGCTACTAGTAAACCTTATCATATATATATGTTATGTTTAAACCATGGGAACTCACCAATTTTATAGTTGACCCTTTATTTTTAACATGTTTCAGGTATACTACTTGTGGATTCTCTTCTTGTGCTCATATAGGACTTGGACCCAGATTAATTGAAATCTTATGTTATTGGTTGTATCTTGATTGTTTTGTAATGATTTATTTGTCTTATAAAGTTCAATGATTAATGATATTTAATATTGTTTCAACTTAATTAGTTCCATGTGCTATGAACATCGTCTCCCATTCGTCCGCCCCGATGATTCCTCCGTCGGTCGGGGTGTGACATATATATATATATATATATCTATATATATATATATATATATATATACTATATATATATATATGTCTATCTCTATCTATGTCTATAGATCTATATAATGTGCCTATCTGTCTCTATCTATATATCTGTCTCTATATGTACTATCTCTCTATCTCTTCTCTCGTCTCTATCTCTCTCTATGTCTATCTCTCCCTCTCTCTCTCTCTGTCTGTCTATTCTGTATGTATCTACTACTCTCCTGTCTGTCTCTCTCTGCTGTCTCTATCTATCTCTCTCTCTCTCTATCTCTCTCTCTGTCTCTCTGTCTCTACTCTCCTCTCTCTCTCTCTCTCTCTCTCCTCTCTCTCTCTCTCTCTCTCTCTCTCTCTCTCTCCTTCTCTCTCTCTCTCTCTCTCTCCTCTCTGTCTCTCTCGTCTCTCTTCTCTCTCTCTCTCCTCTCTCTCTCTCTCTCCTCTCTCTCTCTATATCTCTCTTCTGTGTGTGTCTCTGTGTCTCTCCCTCCTCTCTCCCTCTCCCTCTGTCTCTCCCTCTCTCTCATCCCTCTCTCTCTCTCTCTCTCTCTCTCTCTCTCTCTCTCTCTCTCTCTCTCTCTCTATCCCTCTCTCCCTCTCTCTCCCTCTCTCTCTGTCTCTCCCTATCTCCTCTCTCTCCCTCTATCTCTGTCTCTCCCTCTCTCCCTCTCATCTCCCTCTCTACTCTATGTCTCTACATCTCTCTCTCTCTCTCTCTCTCTCTCTCTCTATCTCTACTCTATCTCTCTGCTCTCTCTCTCCCTCTCTCGCTGTCTCCTCTCTACTCTCTCTTCTCTCTCTCATCTCTCGTGTGTGTCTCTCTCTCTGTGTGTGTCTCTCTCTGTCTCTGTGTGTGTCTCTCTCTGTCTCTCTCTCTCTGTCTCTCTCTCTCTCTGTCTCTCTCTCTCTCTCCCTCTCTCTCTGTCTCTCTCTCCCTCTCTCTCTGTCTCTCTCTCCCTCTCTCTCTGTCTCTCTCTCCCTCTCTCTCTGTCTCTCTCTCCCTCTCTCTCTCTCTGTCTCTCCCTCTCTCGCCTCTCTGTCTCTCTCTCTCTCTCTCTCCCCTCTCTGTCTTATCCCTCTCTCTCTCTCTCTCTCTCTCTCTCTCTATCTCTCCTCTCTCTATTATATATCTTATTTTATATATATGGACACCACCTTGTTTCATGGTAAAATGTCCAAAAATGTTCTTACAAGAATTTAAAAGTTGGGTGTAAAAATTTAAAAGAAAAAATATAATTCTTAATAGAAGCGTCAAAGTAGGGGATGAGAGCCTCTTATATGAAGTTACTAGACGAAATTCTCCATGAAACTACAATCATCAGCATCGCGACGCCCTTAGGCGTCCTAGACTAATGTGGACGCCCACTCATGATGGAAGGACTATGATGGGGCCTCATGCTCGTGGTGATACCGTCCTTATAGAAGGGCTTGAATGGGTAGGTTTTGTGGAAGAAAATCCGGTGAAAAAAGGGTAGAGAAAGGAGGAGAGAGAGCCGGTCATGTCGGGTAGTGGCATGTCGCCACTCCCAACTACAGCACTACTACAAAAATGAGCAAAACCGACCAAAGTTTATGGCCAGGAAAATTAGTCGCAAAATTACCTGTAACACCGGGTTATTTTTTTAAGTCAAAGAAAGAAGAATAAAGTGAAGAAAAAGAAAGAAAAAGGAAGAAAAGGTATTTTACCCAAGTCAAGGGGTAAAAAGTGTCAAAAGGACAAAACCTAACAAAAGTTGGTATAAAGTGGGCATGGCCGCCCACTCCCTTCTCCCCATACTCACCTTCCATTCGGCTGAGTGAAAAAGGGGAAAAGGCAGAAGCATTCGGGATCTTGAAGAACAAGTGCAGGAGTCGAATTCAAGTGGGTTTCTAGGTGAAACTTGAAGCAAACGGGTTTGAAGGAAGTCCTACCCGAAGAGGCTGCTAAGGTGAGTTCTAGATCCCCTATTTTACATGTTTTAACAGATTTTGGGGCTGGAAACGCATATGAAAATGTTTTTATAATGTTGGGTGTTACACCCGTATGTGTGTATGCTTGTGTGCGATTCGGGTGGGGTTTAAGTTGGACAATGATATGTTTGAATGATGATGTGACTGGGTTTCTAAAGGCTTAGAATGGATGGTATAAGCTTAGAGCAGGTTAGAGTGATTGGGCACTAAAATCTGATGTTTAGGAACAAATGAGGCTGCTAGTGCGCCCAAATAGGGCTCATGCGCCTGAAACTTTCCCCATGCGACTGAGGTCACGCGACCGAGGGTGACCGAGGGTCACGCGACCGAGGGTCACGCGACCGAGGGTCACGCGACTGAACGTCATGCGACTGAGAGTTCATACGCGCCAATAGTGCCCATGCGCCTAAGTGTCCCTCATGCGCCCGAATAGGGCTCATGCGCCTGTAAGACTTAGAATATTTTTCTGATTTTTTTTGGGGAAAAGTGTAAAGTAGGCTTTGACTTGGGATGTTCTCGGGGGCTAAGTAAGTTGACTTTTGGGAGTCATAGATGATATATGATTGATGCTTATGCATGATGGTATGTATGATGAATGTTATATATGTATGATGGTGCCTTGTATGGTGGTTATTGCATGCTCATATTGATGTTCCTTACTATGTATGATTATTTTCCTGTGGCTTTACGTTGAATGTTAATGAATGAAATGAATAAGTATTATGTAACGTAAAGTGGAAGATAACGAAAAGAGGAACGTAATGAAAGAATGCATGCATTAATGAATGAATGAAAGTATGAAAGTCTTGCAAGTAACGTATGGAGGTTCACACCCAATGAAGGGTGTTAGCTCAACTGTGTGCGGGTTAGCTACCCAAAAGGATGCACACTAGGGTCCAATCCTTGTGATTGACCATATGTATAGGATCCTTGTCGCTTGCCCCAGGTACTGGAGTCAGCTTCGTGCACAATCTTCGAGGTCTATGAAAGATCTCAGGCCCAGTAACCAACTTCGTGCACAATGTTCTGGGTATAGCACATGGCATTGGTTCGGAATGAAAGAGAAAAGATAAGTGGTGAATGTACTTACCCTAGGTACTGGAGTCAGCTTCGTGCATAATGTTCGAGGTCTATGAAAGACCTCAGGCCCAGTAACCAGTTTCGTGCACAATGTTTGGGGTATTGTACATGTCATCGAAAGTAATGGACGTATGAATGAAAGTAAGAAAGTTATGTATGAAAGTAACGAAAGTTAACGAATGAATGATGAAGATAATAATGATATTATCTATGTGTATGTATGATGTGTGATCACGTACAATTGTAAAGAACGGTTTTAAACGAAAGATAAAGTATGTTTTATTTTAAAACTAGAACTCACTCAGCAACGCTGACTTTTATGTGTTTTCAGTTGGCAAGTAATGATTGCTAAGGATGGCACGGGGCGGCTACTTGGCTCTGTTTAGATGGCATTCTTTTGTTTAATGTTTTTGCATTGTAATGCGCACAAACGATGTTTTGTAACAAATGTTGTATTAACTTGCAAAAGCATTTATATTGAAATGAAAAGTTATTTTTAATGTTTCCCCTGCAACATTTTATTTAAGTTAATGTAGGTATCTATTTTATGTGCGATGATTGACCAGCTGTAAGCTCCTGGGAACGGGGCCTTACAAGTTGGTATCAGAGCCAAAGTTTAAGTGAAACGGGTAAATTTTCAAAAGAAACCTTAACTTAAACTGAGAATGGCACGGAAAAGGGAAGGGATGCCAGTCCAAGTAGCTGCGTGCCATCATGTATTTTCTTAATGATTAACAGGTATTACATGCGCATGTGTGGGTTATGTGCTTTTAGTAGATTTAGATACTGATGTAGTCAGGAAAGGAAATGCTTGGGGTATGAAGAGTAAAGTAAGTGGCTAATCACAACTAGCCACTGTAATTAGGGACTTACTATACTTGACATAAACTGAGCTATTCCCTTGAATGACCATGTTGGTGTTTGAATCTTGCAGTGTGTTAGAGGATGGCCGGTGGTAGATCATCGAAAGCTTCGCGTGGTGGAAGTCACGTTGGACGTGGTGCTGAACCGCAGGCCAAAAGAGGAAGGCCTAGAGCCGAAAAGGTGGTTCATGAAGAACCCGAGACCCCTCACCCAGAAGGCGGAGACGAGAGTGGTAACTTAAGGGCCTCAGTGAAGGAGGCTGTTGTTGAAGAGGTGCATCAGGTCATGCAGACGATCTTACCGTCTGTGGTGACCGAAGTGATAAAGGCTATATGGGAAGGAGAACGGAAAGAGAGGAACAGGTCCTCGAGAGGACAGGAGCAACCAGAAACTGAGACGGTTCTCTCCGATGATGAGGAGGAGGAAGAAGAGCCTGTGCAGGAGACGGCACGAGGCTGTAACTACAGGGCATTTCAAAGATGAAAGCCCCCTACTTTTGATGGTAATGGCAGTGCTACTACCGCTCACTGGTGGGTGAGAGAGATGGAATCTGTTCTCGATATCAGCAAGTGTCGGGAAGACCAGAAAGTGAACTTTGCTACCCACTCATTCGTGGACTCAGCTTTGTATTGGTGGGACAATATTGTCCAAGCTGAGGGTAGCCGGGCTATCGGAAGAATGAGGTGGCCAGAATTGAAGAAGTTGGTGACGAGGAGTTTTGTCCTCATAGGGAAATGGATAAGGTGGAGAGGGAGTTTCTGCAGTTGGAGGCAGGAACCATGACACATCAGTAATACACCACCAAGTTCAATGAGATGGCGCAGCTGGTGCCAGATCAAGTGACACCCTTGTCACGAAAGATCAAGAGATATATCCAGAGCTTGCCGGCGGATGTCCGTAGGCACATGATCGCTGCCCGACCAGCACGTTTAGGTCAGTGGTTGATTTGGCAGGGAGGTTGTATGATGAAAGGACTGTGGTGGTGGCTGAAGGCAGCAAGAAGGGTGGTGGTGATCGGAATTGGAATGGGAAGCGGGTTGGTCGTGGCGGGGCCAATCCAAGCAACAAAGGTGCAGGGGTGGATGACCGACGTGTGGTCACATCCGGTGCGCGGTTGAAGAGATGTGGCAAGTGTGGGAAGTAGCATACCGGCGAGTGTAGGTGGGGATCGAACGTGTGCTTCAAATGTGGGATGCCAGGCCACATGGCGAGAGAGTGTAACGCTGGGAGGTGTTTTAACTATGGCGGGGAGGGCCTCATGGGTAGAGACTGCAAGAAGCCGAGGGCTGAAGGTTCGAGAGTGAAGAAGTCTGGAGGAGAAGGACAGAGGGTGAGCGCCAGAGCGTTTACGATGACACATGAGGAGGCTAGGATGGACCCCGATGTTGTGTTAGGTTTGTTCCTAGTAAACCAAACTTTAGCCTCTGTGTTATTTAATTCTGGTGCTAGTAAAAGTTTTATCTCTGCTGCTTTCTGTGCTAAACTGTCTATTAGTAGTAGGAATGTAGATGCGCCCTTTGATGTAGAAACTGTCATAGGTAAGTCTACCAGGATTTCTGAGATGATAAAAGGTTGTGACGTAGAATTAGAATGTCAAATGTTTCCTGTTAGACCCTTTGTGATGACCTTGGGCGGGTTTGATGTGGTCCTAGGAATGGATTGGTTAGCGGACTACGAGGCGAACATTGTGTGTCGCAAGAAGATGATTCGGTTGACAGCGCCCGACGGGAATTCGGTGACGGTTTATAGTGATCGGGTCACTACGATTCCGAAGGTGATTTCGATGGTGGTGGCGGGAAAGTGCATGAGGCGTGGATGTAGTGCCTACTTGGCCTACGCAAAGGATGTGGATGCGCCAACACCACAACTGTCCGAAGTACCGTGTGTGTGACTTTCCAGACGTATTTCCCGAAGACTTACCAGGAGTACCAACTGATCGAGAGATCAAATTTCAGATTGACTTGATACCAGGTGCCCAACCGGTTGCTAAGGTACCGTATCGGTTGGCTCCGACTGAGATGAAGGAATTGATGGAGCAATTACAAGAGCTGCATGATAAGGGGTTCATTAGACCAAGTATATCTCCTTGGGGTGCTCCGGTCTTATTCGTGAAGAAGGACGGTAGTATGAGGATGTGTATAGACTACCGTGAGTTGAATAAGCTGACAGTGAAGAATCGATACCCGTTACCGATAATTGATGATTTGTTTGATCAGCTTCAAGGTGCCAGTTGGTTCTCGAGGATAGACCTTCGATCTGACTACCATCAGTTGAAAGTGAAAGAGGAAGATATTCCTAAAACCGGGCGTTATGGTCACTACGAGTCGCCAGCTGCTTTTATGGACTTGATGAATCGGGTGTGTCGGCCGATGTAGGATAAATCAGTGATCGTGTTTATTGATGATATCCTGATTTATTCGAAGAGCGAGAATGAGCATGCCGGTCACATTTGAGAGGTGTTGGAGACGTAAGAAGGGAGAAGTTGTATGCTAAGTTCTCCAAGTGCGCATCTGGCTACGCGAGGTTCAGTTCTTGGGTCACATGGTGAATTGTCACACCCCCGCTAAAAGCGGAAACACGGGGATGTAACGAGACCGGGATCGTCATAACACATGGTAAGCGATAGAGAGCAATATAAATAAATGATGAAATGCGTGTCATGACGACACCCGACAACAAGGGGACTTGTGTCGTGTTTAGTCAATGTTCACGACAACATAGCCATAAGCAACATGATAATGATAACACATAATCACATAAAGATGAAAATGTAAATTTTAATTCCCACAACCCGGGAACAAGTTCAAAAGTTGATAATTGTTTACATGCGTTAACATTGTTCAAAATGATTGTTTATCAAAATGAGCTAAGTCCCAAAAATGCATCCTAGGGTCTCCACTAAGGCAGCACACCTAGATTCCTGGACTTGCATGATCACCTGAAAAGATATGCTTAAAACGGTCAACATAATTGTTGGTGAGCTCGTAGGTTTATGTAATAAAAATGTAAGTGATGCTGTAATAAATAGCGCGTCGGAATACCGTGAATACAGTTATTACACAAGTAAATATCACATGACATGAGCTTTGCAACCAAACCTAGCGACGTACACAAAGAAATTGTCGGCATATATTCACCCAAGGGCCCGTTCCTGGCCACTGATGGTACCAACTAGTATACCATCGAACGAGGGTGGGGGTGTCAACCCAGTAGTACTACCAATACCTAACCGTCGGTTCCCACACTGGAATTAAATAGTTGCAAAGATAGAACCACACAGCAGACCCAAGCATGTATCAAATAGTACTTGCAACACAGTATCACGTTGATTCCTTGTATGTAAAATGTATGTAAGTTGTACAGCATAAAAATGTGTAAGCATACTTTTCCCCCAATTTGTAAATGATTGAAATATTGTATAAGCGTAAAAAGGGGCCACGAAACTCACTTGTTAGGTGGTAAGTATGTATGAGCGATGTATCCCAAATGTTGAATGCAAATAAACAGTCAAACACCTATTGACAGTTATTGTATAGCATTAATGATATGATATATGTATAAGCGCGCAATAATGATGGGTCGGTTCGGGTCGTATCGGATGGGTCACGCACAACACACACAGACTGACACACGTACTAGATCCTATGTAGATCCAAGCACAAGACATTGTCGCCACTAATGATGATGTTTAAATAAAAGTATTGTTGTTATTGAAGAAACATTGAATAAGTGTCAATAGTTATAAGTCAATTTGGTCGTTGTAAAGCGTTAGTTCAATTTGTTCAAAATAGTTTCTGTGCCCTTTCTCGCGTTGACTTTAATATTTGTGGCCAAACAATGGCATTATTGTGTTAGTGTTACCTCGACACCACATGACATACTCACACCACGCACAAGGGGTCAAACACAACAATTTCAGTCGCATAACAAGGTCAGACGCACGACTCAACCTCCATTCGTGCGAATCAACCCTCAATCGTGCGAATCAGCTTCATTCGTACGATTGAGCCTTCATTCGTATGATTGGCCTTCAGTCGTACCACACAACACTCAATCGCACGACTCAACTTCCATGCGCACGAATCAACCTTCAATCGTGCGAATTAGCTACTTTCGTACGACTGAACCTTCATTCGTGCGATTGGACTCCAGTCGTGCGAATCACATTCATTCGCACACATTCAGTCGGTCACCTGACTCAATCGCACACAATCACTCAGTCGCATGACTCATTCGCATACACTCATTCGCACGCATGACTCAATCGCACACAGACACTCAGTCGCACAACTCAGTCTCACGACATGCCTAGTCGCACAACTCAGTCGCGCGATTGACTCAGACGCATGATCCAGTCGCACGACCCACTCAGTCGCACGGCTCAATCGCATAGATGACCCAGTCGCCTGATCTGCAGAATCGCGACTGTGGTCGGGAGGAGCAGCCCCCGAGCTGCTCTAAACACGGGTTTTACACCACAAGGACCTCCAGAAACACTCAACAAACATACACAAGTATAAAACACAAGCAAAGAGACCTCACACGCACCCATACGACCTTGTATGTTCGGGTTGAACCCGAACACCCGAAACCCTAGTTTGGACAGCCGTGAAAAGGCTCGAAAATGGACAACCAAAGACAACTACCTGCTAAGGAGGGGTAGTCTAAGCTGTAGACGGTGTCAGGACAAAGAAAACAAGACCTCTCGGGTTGGATTTGGTGCTAAAATGGAGATTTTGTGTGTGAAGAGGAGATGAAGATGAAGAAGATGGTGAAATGGGGATTAGGGCTGGTATGAGGGTATTTATACCCAGCCCAAGTTTACAAAATTACAAGTTTAGTCCCTGCACTTAACCCCGAGTTTTCCCAAATTTTGTTCGGTTGAAAAACGACTTTGTTAGGTGTTTTATATTAATTGTAAAAGTTCATTTAACGTTGTCATGACTTAAGAAATGGTTATATTAAAACATTTATTATTTTTATAAAATGATATATTTGACGTTTTCAAAAATGAAAGTTTTGTAAGTCTTTTTAAGGTTAACACATGGTTTCAACGAATGCACACACAACGATAATATTGCACACATGATATCCACATAAAGAGTCAAATAGAGATGAGGAATGACCAAACATAGAATAGATGACGGACAAACACGTTAATTGACGGACCTTAAAGTGACGGATGTCACAGTATCCCCCAGTTGAGAGAATTTCGTCCCGAAATTCAGCTGGAGTTAGGTCCAAAAGTGTCATCCTCGAAAAGATGTGGATATCTGAGTTTCATCTGATCTTCACGTTCCCATGTAAACTCTGGCCCTCGTTTTGAATTCCACCTTACGCGAACAATAGGTATCCTATTGCGCTTCAGTTGCTTGACCTTTCGATCCATGATCTCAATGGGTTCTTCAACAAAATGAAGCTTGTCATCAATCTTGATTTCCTCGATTGGCACGTGAAGGGATTCATCGGCCAAACATTTCTTGAGGTTTGACACGTGAAAAGTATCATGCACACCGCTAAGCTCTTGTGGCAACCTTAACCGGTAAGCCACTGGACCGATCCTTTCAGTGATCTCAAATGGTCCAACGTATCTTGGGGCTAACTTCCCTTTCTTTCCGAATCGAACGACTCCTTTCCAAGGGGAAACTTTGAGTAACACACGATCCCCAACATTGAATTCTAGAGGCTTCCGACGATTGTCGGCATAGCTCTTTTGGCGATCTCGCGCGGCTTTAAGTCGATCTTTGATTTGGAAAATCTTGTCTGTTGTTTCTTGGATGATCTCTGGGCCTGTCAGTTGAATTTCACCAATTTCGGCCCAACAAACGGGAGATCTGCATTTTCTTCCATACAACGCTTCAAATGGAGCGCATCCAATGCTTGTATGATAGCTGTTGTTGTAGGAGAACTCAATCAACGGCAGATGAGCATCCCAACTACCACCAAAATCGATTACACACGCTCTCAACATGTCCTCTAGCGTCTGTATAGTGCGTTCACTTTGGCCATCTGTTTGAGGGTGATAGGCTGTACTCATGTCTATCCGAGTGCCCATCGCTTTCTGTAGCGTTTGCCAAAAACGTGAAGTGAATCTGCTATCACGGTCGGATATGATTGACACCGGCACCCCGTGCCGTGTCACGACCTCTTTGATGTACAATCTTGCCAACTTATCCATCTTGTAATCTTCTCGGATAGGCAAGAAATGTGCTGACTTCGTCATTCGATCTACAATGACCCATATCGAGTCATGACCGCTGTTTGTTCTAGGGAGTTTGGTAATGAAATCCATAGCTATGTTCTCCCATTTCCACTCGGGAATTTCAGGTTGCTGTAATAATCCCGATGGCTTTTGATGTTCAGCTTTGACTTTCGAACACGTCAGGCATCGGCAACGTATAAGGCAATGTCTTTCTTCATGCCTGGCCACCAGTATAGATCCTTGAGATCGTGATACATCTTGTCTGCACCAGGATGAATAGAATATCACGTTTGTGGGCTTCATCCATGACTAAGGTACGAACACCTCCCCATTTGGGTACCCATATGCGATCCATGAAGTACTGAATACCGTCATCCTTGCGAATCATCTGTTTATCTAACCCCCGGAATTCTTCTCCCGCAAGGTTTTCTTCTTTCAATGCCTCACTTTGTGCAATTTGGATCTGAGCTTTCAAGTTGGTTTGGATGGTCAATCCCAACGCTCGTGCACGTAGTGGTTTCACACGTTCCTTACGGCTTAAGGCATCAGCCACCACGTTAGCTTTCCCCGGATGATACCGGATTTCACAATCGTAGTCACTGAGAAGCTCTACCCAACGTCGTTGGCGCATGTTGAGTTCCTTCTGATCCAAAATATGTTGAAGGCTCTTATGATCAGTGAAGATGATGCATTTGGTGCCATACAAGTAATGCCTCCAAATTTTGAGTGCAAATACTACAGCGCCCAACTCAAGATCATGAGTGGTGTAGTTCTTTTCGTGCACTTTAAGTTGTCGCGAAGCGTAGGCAATCACTTATCCTTCTGCATTAGTACACATCCCAATCCTTGATGTGACGCATCACAGTAAACCACAAAATCATTTGTTCCGTTTGGGAGAGACAGTATCGGCGCGTTGCACAACTTCTCTTTCAACGTTTGGAACGCTTGTTCTTGTGCATAACCCCAATCAAACTTCTTGTCTTTCTGAGTAAGCAGGGTTAACGGTTGAGCGATCTTTGAGAAATTCGCGATGAAGCGACGATAATAACCGGCCAATCCTAAGAATTGCCGTATCTCTGATGGCGTCTGGGGCGTATCCCACTTCTTCACCGCTTCGATCTTGCCGGGATCTACGTGAATCCCGTCCTCATTGACCACATGACCCAAAAACTTCACTTCCGGCAGCCAAAACTCACACTTTGAGAACTTGGCGAAAAGTTTCTCTTCCCGTAGTAGCTCCAGAATAGCCCGAAGATGTTCTACATGATCCTCTTTTGATCGGGAATAGATAAGTATATCGTCTATGAACACGATCACGAACTTATCCAAGTAAGGTTTGCACACCCGATTCATTAGATCCATGAACACCGCTGGTGCGTTAGTCAACCCGAACGGCATGACCAAGAACTCGTAATGCCCATAACGAGTCCTGAACGCAGTCTTCGGTATGTCGTCCTCGAAAACCCTTAGCTGATGATAACCAGAACGAAGATCGATCTTTGAAAAATACGAAGCTCCTTGCAGCTGATCAAATAAATCGTCGATCCTGGGGAGAGGATATCGGTTCTTCACCGTTAACTTGTTCAGTTCACGGTAATCGATGCACATACGGAACGATCCATCCTTCTTCTTGACAAATAGTACCGGCGCTCCCCACGGTGAATGACTCGGTCGAATAAAACCCTTCTCCAGTAGTTCCTGTAATTGACTAGACAACTCTTGCATCTCGGATGGTGCTAGTCGATATGGCGTTTTCGCTACCGGTGTAGCTCCAGGAACCAACTCAATACGGAATTCCACCTGTCGTGGAGGAGGTAAACCAGACAAGTCATCTGGAAATACTTCTGGGTAATCCCGTACCACTGGAATATCCACCAGTTTCCTTTCCTCGTCTTTCTTTTCAACCACATGAGCCAGAAAAGCGTAGCACTGCTTTCGTAAACTCTGGCGTGCTTTCATGCAGGAAATAAACTTTAAGCTCTTACCCGGTCGTTCTCCCTGAACCTTGAGTACTTCCCCGTTTGGCATAGGGATACGTACTACTTTGTCTCGACAGACAATCTCTGCTCCATTCTGCGACAACCAATCCATACCCACGATCACGTCGAAGCTTCCTAACTCGAAGGGTATCAAATCTATCTCAAAGGTATGATTCTCCAGCGTCAACGAACACTTCCTAATAATCTCATCGGCCTGAGCAACCCTACCATTGGCCATTTCTACTGAGTAGCTAGTTTCTAGCCTACTAGGACTCAAATCAAGCAATTGCACAAACTCGGAAGAAATAAACTATTGTCTGCTCCAGTATCAAATAATATAGATGCGAAGTGATGATTGAGTAAGTGCGTACCCGTGACAACATTCGGGTCCTGACGAGCATCATTGGCTCCAATGACGAATGCACGTCCCCGAGCTGCATTCCCCTGAGTAGCCGGGCCTTGATTCCCAGCGATAGCCAACACCTGCTGCTGGTTGTTCCCCTGTTGACCCGGTGCCCGATTCAGCCTGGGGCACATATTCCTGTAGTGATCGGGGCTCCCACACTCAAAGCAAGCCCTTGCATTCCCGGCGGGGTTAACCGCGTTGACGGGTGCTACAAGATTCGGCGCAGTTCTGCAATCTCTTGCCAAATGACCCGGGCGCTTACAGTTAGCGCACACCCGGCACTGTGTCCCTGGGGATGATGATAATTGCACCTGTCACATTTGGGGTGCGGCCCCACATACTCTCTTCTGGCCTGAGACACGGCCACAAAATTCCTGGTCGGCTTAGACCTCTTCTCAAACCTTCCGGCACTCGACCGGCTCGACTCCCCAACATCCTTCCTCTTCTCGGCCCCTCGGCCCAAAACCCCTGTTCTAACCATCTCATCAGTCAAAGCGCCAGCTTTCAGAATTGCGCTCTGAATAGTAGGAGGAGCGGCTGCTGTGACCATAGCTCTAATTTGAGGCGTGAGTCCCCAAATGTACCTTTCGATCCTCTTTGATTCCGGCGTAACCAGATGCGGAACCAATCTTTCCAGCTCATGAAAACGATCAGTATAAGCTGCATGCCCTGCCCCCACATAGCATGATTCCAGAACTCATGCTCCAACTTCTGCATCTCGTTGAGAGGGCAGTATTCCTCAGTAATCAAGGCTTTAAATTCATCCCACGACATCTGCATCGCAGACTCTCTTCCTCGAGCTTGAATCTGGGTGTTCCACCAGGTTAGGGCTTTACCCTGTAGAGAACAAGTAGCATACTTGATCCTCTGGCTGTCGAGGCATTCACTGATGTCGATCACGCCTCCATCTTTTCCAACCACCTGGTTAGGGCTATCGCCCCACCTTTCCCGACGAATTCCCTTGGCTTACAAGCCACGAACTCCTTGTACGAACATCCCCGACGAGCATTAACCACCCCGGTTCGATACCGGCAGTGCCACCATTTCCGGTTTCCTGGTTGCTCTCGTTTCCAGTCGGGTTCCCGTTTCCCGCTTCAGTTTCTATCCCACCTTGGGCTCCATCATCGTTACCACCATCCCCGTGAGGGTGGTGTTGTTGAAGTGCGTCGCTCACTTGGGCCACGATAGTAGGAATCAGTGCGGCCAATTGCTGAGCGATCAGGGCTGCCATGTCGGCGTTCCCTGTTCCTTGACTGTTACTGGCAGGAGCATCGTTTGCTCTTGGTGCTCTGCCTCTGCCTCGGCCTCTGCCCCTTGGGGCTTCACTCCCGCCACTACTGCTACGGGTGACTCTTCGAGACGGCATGTTCTAATCATAAAAGAGGTAACATGTAAACTTTAGTCACCATAAGATACAAAAGTATTCCACTTATCAAATTCCAATGTTCATGTTCCGGTCAGCCAGACCACCATGCAGCCCATTTCAAGCATATTCTCGGTATACCGGTGATGTTTATATATAGGGTTCCCCGCAGCGTTCCCACCACACCCACGATGTGCCGAGAATGATGCCTGATCCGGTTACATGACACCCGACTTTCCTTTACATCATATCCATAATAATCCATCATAACAGTTGTAAGTCCATGTATACAATCACGTTTAGTCTAACGGAGGTTGTCTATTTCCTCATCCTTCGAGGTTTCAGACATATACCTCCTCAGAGTTAATCTCAATGTTCAAGGTCAAGCGCAATAGTATGATCTGTGATGATCTCTTCGGGTTTAATACCCGGATCTGATAAACTAACTCGGCGCGCAGAGGGAACGGAAGATCCAATAGAAGCATCCCCATATAAGAGTGAGCACAAGGGCTCTCTCATAGGGTAGAAAGATCACATAACAAATAGATGAACAAATCAAGCAGCGAGGAACACATACATGAGATATAATATGCATACAGAGTCCTAGCATGCAAATCTACATGAAGGTTCCTAGGTTATAGTCTAGGTCAAGCGTATTGCCTAATTCTCTATAACCAATGGCTCTGATACCAATCTATCACACCCCCGCTAAAAGCGGAAACACGGGGATGTAACGAGACCGGGATCGTCATAACACATGGTAAGCGATAGAGAGCAATATAAATAAATGATGACATGCGTGTCATGACGACACCCGACAACAAGGGGACTTGTGTCGTGTTTAGTCAATGTTCACGACAACATAGCCATAAGCAACATGATAATGATAACACATAATCACATAAAGATGAAAATGTAAATGTTAATTCCCACAACCCGGGAACAAGTTCAAAAGTTTATAATTGTTTACATGCGTTAACATTGTTCAAAATGATTGTTTATCAAAATGAGCTAAGTCCCAAAAATGCATCCTAGGGTCTCCACTAAGGCAGCACACCTAGATTCCTGGACTTGCATGATCACCTGAAAAGATATGCTTAAAACGGTCAACATAATTGTTGGTGAGCTCGCAGGTTTATGTAATAAAAATGTAAGTGATGTTGTAATAAATAGCGCGTCGGAATACCGTGAATACAGTTATTACACAAGTAAATATCACATGACATGAGCTTTGCAACCAAACCTAGCGACGTACACAAAGAAATTGTCGGCATATATTCACCCAAGGGCCCGTTCCTGGCCACTGATGGTACCAACTAGTATACCATCGAACGAGGGTGGGGGTGTCAACCCAGTAGTACTACCAATACCTAACCGTCGGTTCCCACACTGGAATTAAATAGTTGCAAAGATAGAACCACACAGCAGACCCAAGCATGTATCAAATAGTACTTGCAACACAGTATCACGTTGATTCCTTGTATGTAAAATGTATGTAAGTTGTACAGCATAAAAATGTGTAAGCATACTTTTCCCCCAATTTGTAAATGATTGAAATATTGTATAAGCGTAAAAAGGGGCCACGAAACTCACTTGTTAGGTGGTAAGTATGTATGAGCGATGTATCCCAAATGTTGAATGCAAATAAACAGTCAAACACCTATTGACAGTTATTGTATAGCATTAATGATATGATATATGTATAAGCGCGCAATAATGATGGGTCGGTTCGGGTCGTATCGGATGGGTCACGCACAACACACACAGACTGACACACGTACTAGATCCTATGTAGATCCAAGCACAAGACATTGTCGCCACTAATGATGATGTTTAAATAAAAGTATTGTTGTTATTGAAGAAACATTGAATAAGTGTCAATAGTTATAAGTCAATTTGGTCGTTGTAAAGCGTTAGTTCAATTTGTTCAAAATAGTTTCTGTGCCCTTTCTCGCGTTGACTTTAATATTTGTGGCCAAACAATGGCATTATTGTGTTAGTGTTACCTCGACACCACATGACATACTCACACCACGCACAAGGGGTCAAACACAACAATTTCAGTCGCATAACAAGGTCAGACGCACGACTCAACCTCCATTCGTGCGAATCAACCCTCAATCGTGCGAATCAGCTTCATTCGTACGATTGAGCCTTCATTCGTATGATTGGCCTTCAGTCGTACCACACAACACTCAATCGCACGACTCAACTTCCATGCGCACGAATCAACCTTCAATCGTGCGAATTAGCTACTTTCGTACGACTGAACCTTCATTCGTGCGATTGGACTCCAGTCGTGCGAATCACATTCATTCGCACACATTCAGTCGGTCACCTGACTCAATCGCACACAATCACTCAGTCGCATGACTCATTCGCATACACTCATTCGCACGCATGACTCAATCGCACACAGACACTCAGTCGCACAACTCAGTCGCACGACATGCCTAGTCGCACAACTCAGTCGCGCGATTGACTCAGGCGCATGATCCAGTCGCACGACCCACTCAATCGCACGGCTCAATCGCATAGATGACCCAGTCGCCTAATCTGCAGAATCGCGACTGTGGTCGGGAGGAGCAGCCCCCGAGCTGCTCTAAACACGGGTTTTACACCACAAGGACCTCCAGAAACACTCAACAAACATACACAAGTATAAAACACAAGCAAAGACCTCACACTCACCCATACGACCTTGTATGTTCGGGTTGAACCCGAACACCCGAAACCCTAGTTTGGACAGCCGTGAAAAGGCTCGAAAATGGACAACCAAAGACAACTACCTGCTAAGAAGGGGTAGTCTAAGCTGTAGACGGTGTCAAGACGAAGAAAACAAGACCTCTCGGGTTGGATTTGGTGCTAAAATGGAGATTTTGTGTGTGAAGAGGAGATGAAGATGAAGAAGATGGTGAAATGGGGATTAGGGCTGGTATGAGGGTATTTATACCCAGCCCAAGTTTACAAAATTACAAGTTTAGTCCTTGCACTTAACCCCCGAGTTTTCCCAAATTTTGTTCGGTTGAAAAACGACTTTGTTAAGTGTTTTATATTAATTGTAAAAGTTCATTTAATGTTGTCATGACTTAAGAAATGGTTATATTAAAACATTTATTATTTTTATAAAATGATATATTTGACGTTTTCAAAAATGAAAGTTTTGTAAGTCTTTTTAAGGTTAACACATGGTTTCAACGAATGCACACACAACGATAATATTGCACACATGATATCCACATAAAGAGTCAAATAGAGATGAGGAATGACCAAACATAGAATAGATGACGGACAAACACGTTAATTGACGGACCTTAAAGTGACGGATGTCACATGAATACCGAGGGGATTATGGTGGACCCGGCAAAAGTGGAGGTGGTAATGCAATGGAAGTCTCCAAAGATGCCATCCGAGATTCGTAGTTTCTTGGGTTTGGCGGGCTACTACAAAAGTTTTATTCAATACTTCTTTAAAATTACTTCTCCACTAACCAAGTTGACCTGTAAGGATGTAAAGTTTGCGTGGGGTCAAGCTCAGAGAAGGTGTTTGAGGAGTTAAAGGCAAGATTTACTCAAGCTCCTGTTTGTCGTTACCCGATGGAAGTGAAGATTTGGTGGTTTATTCAGATGCTTCCTACTCGGGGTTGGGATGTGTATTGATGCAGAGAGGAAAGGTTATAGCCTATGCATCCCAAAAGTTGAAAGTTCATGAGGTTAATTACCCTACTCATGATTTGGAGCTAGCAGATGTGGTCTTCGCGTTAAAGATATGGAGGCACTACTTATACGGGACAAAGTGCACCATATTCACTGACCACAAGAGCTTGAAGTACTTCTTCGAGCAGAAAGATTTGAACATGAGGCAGAGGCTATGGTTGGAGTTCATAAAAGACTACGATTGCGAGATCCATTACCATCTGGGCAAAGCCAACGTGGTGGCGAATGCCCTTAGTCGAAAGGAGAGACCCTAGTCGATTCAGGTGAAGGCTTACCAGTTAGTCATGACCTCTGATGTGATGAAGCAAGTCAAGGAGTTTCAAGATGAGGCGTTGAAAGAAGATCATCTTAACTCTGAAAGAATGAGAGGCCTCATTATGGAATTGGGTGAAAACACACTCGGTGTTAGGACTCGATTCGGGTGGATGTGGATTCCTTGTTCTGGGGATCTACGTGGGAAGATCATGGATGAAGCTCATAAGACTCGATACGCTATTCATCCCGGTGCTACGAAAATGTATGAAGAAAGATTATTGGTGGCCGGGTATGGAATGCGATGTGGCGGAGTATGTGAGTAAGTGTCTTACTTATTTACAAGTGACGGTCGAGCATCCGAAGCCGTACAGGAAGATCCAACCATTGGATATACCGGAGTGGAAGTGGGAGCATGTCACCATGGACTTTATTACGAAGCTACCACGTACCGCGAGAGGGTATGATGCTATATGGGTGATAGTTGATCGTCTGACGAAGAGTGCTCACATCCTACCGATCCACGAGACATATTCATCCGTGAGATTGGCGGATATGTTCATTAAGGAGATTGTAACTCGTCATGGTGAGCCGGTGTCTATTGTGACTGACCGTCACACCCGGTTTACATCTAAGTTTTGGAAGAAATTCCATGATGCTATGGGGACGAGGTTACACATTAGCACGGCTTATCATCCTCAGACAGATGGTCAGTCAGAAAGGACCATTCAGACGCTGGAAGATATGCTGCGGGCATGCGTCACTGATTTTGGAGGAAGTTGGGATGACCACTTACCGTTAGCTGAGTTCTCATATAACAACAGTTATCATGCCAGTATTGGTATGCCTCCTTATGAGATGCTATACAGTAGGAGGTGTAGGACACCCATTTGTTGGGGTGATATCGGCCATAAAGAGTTAGGGAGCGTCGAGGTGGTTGCGGCTACGACTGAGAAGCTGGAAAGGATCAAGGTTTTCATGAAGGCAGCTAAAGGTAGGCAAAAGTCATATGCTGATAAACGACATAGACCGATTAAGTTCCATGTGGGTGATAGAGTTATGTTGAAAGTCTTACCTTGGAAAGGTATCATTCGGTTCAAAAAGCGGGGCAAGTTGAGTCCAAGATACATAGGGTCTTTCCGAATCATTGCTCGAGTAGAAGAGGTGGCCTACAAACTAGAGTTACCGGAGGAATTAACTGGCATTCCATGTATCTCATTTGAGAAAATGTATAGCAGACGAGGACATGGTTGTACCACTGGAAGATATCAAGTTAGATGAACGGCTCAATTATGTGGAGCAACCAGTGGCAATCATTGATCGTAAAGAGAAGAGGTTGAGGAATAAAGTGGTTCCTCTTGTGCGCGTACAGTGGCAGTATAGAAAGGGATCTGAGTCTACGTGGGAGACTGAAGAAGAGATGAGACAGCATTACCCATGTTTGTTCGAGGAATAACAGGTTTCGGGGACGAAACCTATATAAGGGGGGTGGACTTGTAACACCTGGTTATTTATTTTTTTTAAGTCAAAGAAAGAAGAATAAAGTGAAGAAAAAGAAAGAAAAAGGAAGAAAAGGTATTTTACCCAAGTCAAGGGGTAAAAAGTGTCATAATGACAAAACCTTACAAAAGTTGGTATAAAGTGGGCATGGCCGCCCACTCCCTTCTCCCCATACTCACCTTCCATTCGGCTGAGTGAGAGAGAAAAGGGGAAAAGGCAGAAGCATTCGGGATCTTGAAGAACAAGTGCAGGAGTTGAATTCAAGTGGGTTTCTAGGTGAAACTTGAAGCAAACGGGTTTGAAGGAAGTCCTACCCGAAGAGGCTGCTAAGGTTGGTTCTAGATCCCCTATTTTACATGTTTTAACAGATTTTGGGGCTGGAAACGCATATGAAAATGTTTTTATAAAGCTGGGTGTTACACCCATATGTGTGTATGCTTGTGTGCGATTCGGGTGGGGTTCGAGTTGGGCAATGATATGTTTGAGTGATGGTGCGACTGGGTTTCTAAAGGCTTAGAATGGATGGTATAAGCTTAGAGCAAGTTAGAGTAATTGGGGACTGAAATCTGATGTTTAGGTACGAATGAGGCTGCTAGTGCGCCCAAATAGGGCTCATGCGCCTGAAACTTTCCCCATGCGACTGAAGGTCATGCGACCGAAGGTCACGCGACTGAGGGACATGCGACTGAAAGTCATGCGACTGAGAGTTCATACGCCCCAATAGTGCCCATGCGCCTGGAAGTTGCCCATGCGCCTAAGTGTCCCTCATGCGCCCGAATAGGGCTCATGTGCCTGTAAGACTTAGAATATTTTTTTGATTTTTTTTGGGGAAAAGTGTAAAGTAGGCTTTGACTTGGATGTTTCCAGGGGCTAAGTAAGTTGACTTTTAGGAGTCATAGATGATGTATGATTGATGCTTATGCATGATGGTATGTATGATGAATATTATGTATGTATGATGGTGCCTTGTATGGTGGTGATTGCATGCTCATATTGATGTTCCTTACTATGTATGATTATTTTCCCGTGGCTTTACGTTGAATGTTAATGAATGAAATGAAAAAGTATTATGTAACGTAAAGTGAAAGATAACGAAAAGAGGAACGTAATGAAAGAATGCATGCATTAATGAATGAATGAAAGAATGAAAGTCTTGCAAGCAACGTATGGAGGTTCACACCCAATGAAGGGTGTTAGCTCAACTGTGTGCGGGTTAACTACCCCCAAAGGATGCACACAGGGGTCCAATCCTTGTGATTTACCATATGTATGGGATCCTTGTCGCTTGCCCCAGGTACTGGAGTCAGCTTCGTGCACAATGTTCGAGGTCTATGAAAGACCTTAGGCCAAGTAACCAGCTTCGTGCATAATGTTGCACAAGGCATTGGTCCGGAATGAAAGAGAAAAGATAAGTGGTGAATGTACTTGCCCTAGGTACTGGAGTCAGCTTTGTGCACAATGTTCGAGGTCTATGAAGGACCTCATGCCCAGTAACCAGCTTCGTGCATAATGTTCGGGGTATTGTACATGTCATCGAAAGTAATGAACGTACGAATGAAAGTAGGAAGGTTATGTATGATAGTAACAAAAGTCAACAAATGAATGATGAAGATAATAATGATATTATCTATGTGTATATATGATGTATGTTTTTGCATTGTAATGCGAACAAACGATGTTTTGTAACGAATGTTGTATTAAATTGCAAAAGCATTTATATTGAAATGAAAAGTTATTTTTAATGTTTCCGTTGCAACTTTTTATTTAAGTTAATGTAAGTATATATTTTATGTGCGATGATTGACCAGTTGTAAGCGTCCTGGGAACGGGGTCTTACATTAGCGACTCTATAGCGAACAAAATCAAGTAGTTGCAAATTTTGCGACCAAAACAAAAAGGGATTCTAATTTAGTGACCGAAACAAAACATGTAGGGATTGAGCCTAGAGGCTCGGGAAATCAAATCAAGATGATCAAGATCAAGTCTCGCGAGAACCTAAACTTGCCGCGCGAGAACTAGCTTCTTCTGCGAGATCTTTGAAGTCACGCGAGAACTTCATAGATTAGTATAAATAGTTAGTTCTTAATGTAATTTGTAAGCTTTTGTCATTTCTTGATTTCACACTTACTATAATAGTTTCAAATCAGAGAGCAATACAAGGAATATTATTTAGATTTGTGTTCAAGTTCATTTGAAATAGGAGACAAAATCAAAAGATGGGGCATGTAAGTTCGAATTGGCATGTAAGACCTAAACGTATTGCGAGGGCAAAACATAAGTCCGACTGGCAGTTAATAAATCCAAAACTTGTTAATATTATGTGTTCAAAAATATTTCTCAAGCTAGTTATGCTTCAAATAGATATTATAATAGAGAAAAATAAATCCTGAAAACGCTGGTCAGAAGTAAAAGGTTTAAGTCAAATTGTTATGATTTGAAATCTCAAAAGTGTTTTGAGGCTGGATAAAGATTCTATAGGATTTTTGATTGTAGGATCCACTGACTTCATATAACTTAATCAAAACATGATAAATATCATAGCATATGTGTCTAAGTAAAAATTGAGGTCTAAGTTTAAGATGGACACAATATATTGACAATCAACGTAAGAAGTATTTTTTATAATAATGTTGGATGATGTTAATGGTAGATTTCATAGAAATATCATCCTATATTTGAAAATTTACCAACATATTTAAGTTATAAGTAGAATGAGTTTGTCAAATTGTTTTTCTGTTAAAAATGTGTTTTTCTTATACTTGTTTTAGCTCTACATAATTTCACAAAATTAAAGGTGTCTGAATAATTGAAAACACTTAGTTAAACATGCTTTTACACATAACAAATCAATTAGCTAAAATAAGAAAAACTTAAAAAAACTTAAAAATCAAAAAGTTCAAATTTCAAAAAAGTTGAACTTCTCGCATGTGCGGGAAGTTCAGATGCCAAAAGCCAGATTGTGCGAAGGTTTGACTTCTCGCACGAGAAGTCAAAAGGCTATAAAAGGCACAGTTGTGCAAAAAGTAACCATTCACACGAAAACTTTCAGAAAACTTCCTCTCAAAACTTCGAAGTGTTAATTCATTGTTATCGGTGATACTATTGTTCATTGTGGTCGCAAAGTGTTACTATAGAGATTGTGAAGTCACTGGATCGGTAAACATCCGAGCATGTTCTTGACGGAAGGATAAACAAACAGCAATAACCAAGAGACAATCAATAACACGAACTATAATATAATGGTTTCATTGATAAAACCTAACGATTACAAGCTCGTTACAACATAAGAATCAAGACTCTTGGCAAGGGGAGATCGAGCATGATCTCCCCTCTCATCCGGCAGCCCTAGGCCCCGGGCAGACTCCCTCCCCAAACCCTTAATCTCTCTACACATTGAAACTGGTATATATAGGCTTTGGCCCATATTAGATGCGACTGGGCCCATTCGTGCGATTGGACCATGCGTATGGTTCAATCGTACGACTGACCCAATCGCATCTCTCATTCGTACGACTGGCCCATTAGTAAGGCTCAGTCGCACGACTGAGTCTCATTCGCATATGCTCCTGCGAATGACCCAGTTTCATGTGTTTACAACATATCAGGTTTATTACATTAAGTCTAGACTATTCGACAAGCGACGGACACACTATATATGACTATATATGCTCCAACAAATTCCCCCTTGGACGTTGCTTGCGAATAGTAGATAACACCTCTTACAATCTTCAGTCAATCTTTGCTCTGGTTGTCAATAGAATCAAACGAAAACCATATTAGCCAACGTTGCCGATCCGTCAGGTCGCTACAATATCCCTGAAAATGAATTTAGGCACAATAGCTTTCGTTTACTTTGTAGAACACCATCACAGCATCAAGATTCCCCATATGACTAATTTTTCCAGATAATGACATGAACAGTTTTCCATTGCTTCAATCTTCACACAGGCTAACCTGATTAACATTAACACCTGCAGAAATTCCCCCTCACATTCGGCATATCCCAATATATAAACGTTGTGCTCTCTTGGCGTCTTCATACGGTGTATTGGGCAAAAGGTTGAAGGTTTCAATCCACAACTGACAATCTCAACCAAATCAGCATGCATGTAGATTCTTCATCGGAAACCGGCTCACATCATCACTTTCTGATTGCGTCTTCAATCTCTCTATACATGGATTCCCCCTAGGAATGAGAATCCTATCTGTGCGGATAAATATAACTTGATTGGCCCATAAATAGTCAGATGCTCCTGACTACCCCACAAAATCAGCACTGACTGCTGACATCTTCTCTTCTCTCTTTCGTGTTCCAACTTCATTCACCTATTCTGGAAGTCCAACGAATAATGGGGTATACATCGAACTTATTTGACAAAAGAATCTCAGGGTGAATGTGCCTTGCTCATCCTCAAATCTGTGCAAAAAGTAGTTCCAGACTTTTTCGTTTTTTTTTTTTTTTTTTTTTTTTTTTTTTTTTTTTTTTTTTTTTTTTTGGTCTGGAACACCGTTCATCCGTATGACGTGGAGGACAAATATCACATCCATGTGAATGGATGATACGAATGATATATTCGTGAGACTGGTCATAAGACTGGTCCAGTAGCATGAGTGGTCATAAGACTGGTCCAGTAGCATGACTTGTCATAAGACTGGTCCAGTAGCATGACTGGTCATAAGACTGGTCCAGTAGCATGACTTGTCATAAGACTGGTCCAGTAGCATGACTGGTCATAAGACTGGTCCAGTAGCATGACTGGTCATAAGACTGGTCCAGTCGCATTCCAGTCGTACTCCAGTCGTACGAATGGTCCATTAGCATGGTCCAGTCGCACGAATGGTCCATTAGCATGGTCCAGTCGCACGAATGGTCCATTAGCATGGTCCAGTCGCACGAATGGGTCTGTACGCAGATTTTCAGATCTGCAGCCGCCAAAGCTGCCCAAAACCCTAATCTGACGAATTTTACATGAACGGAAACAAGATAGGCATCATCAGATTCGCAAGGGTGATAGGAACGTGGTTTCGAGTTCGATTTTGACATAAAACCAACACACGTTACCAAATCTGAGCAAAACACGAAGAACACGAAGTGGGTTTAACGTCAAGATTTGAAATTTGATCCAGAAATCAAGAGCTCGGGTTGCTAGAATGATTGTTAGATCATTCCAGCAGTAACCGGCTCTGATACCAATTGTGAAGTCACTGGATCGGTAAACATCCGAGCATGTTCTTGACGGAAGGATAAACAAACAGCAATAACCAAGAGACAATCAATAACACGAACTATAATATAATGGTTTCATTGATAAAACCTAACGATTACAAGCTCGTTACAACATAAGAATCAAGACTCTTGGCAAGGGGAGATCGAGCATGATCTCCCCTCTCATCCGGCAGCCCTAGGCCCCGGGCAGACTCCCTCCCCAAACCCTTAATCTCTCTACACATTGAAACTGGTATATATAGGCTTTGGCCCATATTAGATGCGACTGGGCCCATTCGTGCGATTGGACCATGCGTATGGTTCAATCGTACGACTGACCCAATCGCATCTCTCATTCGTACGACTGGCCCATTAGTAAGGCTCAGTCGCACGACTGAGTCTCATTCGCATATGCTCCTGCGAATGACCCAGTTTCATGTGTTTACAACATATCAGGTTTATTACATTAAGTCTAGACTATTCGACAAGCGACGGACACACTATATATGACTATATATGCTCCAACAAATTCCCCCTTGGACGTTGCTTGCGAATAGTAGATAACACCTCTTACAATCTTCAGTCAATCTTTGCTCTGGTTGTCAATAGAATCAAACGAAAACCATATTAGCCAACGTTGCCGATCCGTCAGGTCGCTACAATATCCCTGAAAATGAATTTAGGCACAATAGCTTTCGTTTACTTTGTAGAACACCATCACAGCATCAAGATTCCCCATATGACTAATTTTTCCAGATAATGACATGAACAGTTTTCCATTGCTTCAATCTTCACACAGGCTAACCTGATTAACATTAACACCTGCAGAAATTCCCCCTCACATTCGGCATATCCCAATATATAAACGTTGTGCTCTCTTGGCGTCTTCATACGGTGTATTGGGCAAAAGGTTGAAGGTTTCAATCCACAACTGACAATCTCAACCAAATCAGCATGCATGTAGATTCTTCATCGGAAACCGGCTCACATCATCACTTTCTGATTGCGTCTTCAATCTCTCTATACATGGATTCCCCCTAGGAATGAGAATCCTATCTGTGCGGATAAATATAACTTGATTGGCCCATAAATAGTCAGATGCTCCTGACTACCCCACAAAATCAGCACTGACTGCTGACATCTTCTCTTCTCTCTTTCGTGTTCCAACTTCATTCACCTATTCTGGAAGTCCAACGAATAATGGGGTATACATCGAACTTATTTGACAAAAGAATCTCAGGGTGAATGTGCCTTGCTCATCCTCAAATCTGTGCAAAAAGTAGTTCCAGACTTTTTCGTTTTTTTTTTTTTTTTTTTTTTTTTTTTTTTTTTTTTTTTGGTCTGGAACACCGTTCATCCGTATGACGTGGAGGACAAATATCACATCCATGTGAATGGATGATACGAATGATATATTCGTGAGACTGGTCATAAGACTGGTCCAGTAGCATGAGTGGTCATAAGACTGGTCCAGTAGCATGACTTGTCATAAGACTGGTCCAGTAGCATGACTGGTCATAAGACTGGTCCAGTAGCATGACTTGTCATAAGACTGGTCCAGTAGCATGACTGGTCATAAGACTGGTCCAGTAGCATGACTGGTCATAAGACTGGTCCAGTCGCATTCCAGTCGTACTCCAGTCGTACGAATGGTCCATTAGCATGGTCCAGTCGCACGAATGGTCCATTAGCATGGTCCAGTCGCACGAATGGTCCATTAGCATGGTCCAGTCGCACGAATGGGTCTGTACGCAGATTTTCAGATCTGCAGCCGCCAAAGCTGCCCAAAACCCTAATCTGACGAATTTTACATGAACGGAAACAAGATAGGCATCATCAGATTCGCAAGGGTGATAGGAACGTGGTTTCGAGTTCGATTTTGACATAAAACCAACACACGTTACCAAATCTGAGCAAAACACGAAGAACACGAAGTGGGTTTAACGTCAAGATTTGAAATTTGATCCAGAAATCAAGAGCTCGGGTTGCTAGAATGATTGTTAGATCATTCCAGCAGTAACCGGCTCTGATACCAATTGTGAAGTCACTGGATCGGTAAACATCCGAGCATGTTCTTGACGGAAGGATAAACAAACAGCAATAACCAAGAGACAATCAATAACACGAACTATAATATAATGGTTTCATTGATAAAACCTAACGATTACAAGCTCGTTACAACATAAGAATCAAGACTCTTGGCAAGGGGAGATCGAGCATGATCTCCCCTCTCATCCGGCAGCCCTAGGCCCCGGGCAGACTCCCTCCCCAAACCCTTAATCTCTCTACACATTGAAACTGGTATATATAGGCTTTGGCCCATATTAGATGCGACTGGGCCCATTCGTGCGATTGGACCATGCGTATGGTTCAATCGTACGACTGACCCAATCGCATCTCTCATTCGTACGACTGGCCCATTAGTAAGGCTCAGTCGCACGACTGAGTCTCATTCGCATATGCTCCTGCGAATGACCCAGTTTCATGTGTTTACAACATATCAGGTTTATTACATTAAGTCTAGACTATTCGACAAGCGACGGACACACTATATATGACTATATATGCTCCAACAGAGATTGATAAGGTAGGTTACTGGTTTTAGATTGATTTTATGGGTGTTTGATTCATGACCGAATGTTCTTGGACAAATAGACTTAAAATTGTACAAAACTAATCATATTAAAGCTTAATAAAACCTTAATCGACCCTTAATGAACATGTTTTGATGGTTAAAACACTCTTAAAATGCTCGATTTAAAGTTAAAAAATTGGTACTTATCGCATGCGAAAAGCTGTTGGGAATATGAACAGACGCGAAAATATTTGAATTCGCACAGAATTATTCGTGTGAGAACATTGACTTGTCGCACGATAAGTTGACTTTAGTCAAAACTTAATGTCATGCGAATATTCTAGTTTTCGCATGTGAAGTTCAATTTTTTTCAAAAAAAAATTTAATTTTTTTCTAAGTCTAAAAAACTTTAATTGTGTACTAATAAAAGTTTGTTTAATTTTCAGATGACGAGATCAATGATTTTTAACAAAAACCATAACACAGTAGCTTTTCTTGGAGACGTTCGAGAAGACAAAGTTCTATTCGTATCATTGATAGATGGCCTTAAGACCTCTCGTATACATTATGCTATTACAGCTAGTCCTACGATTTACACTGATGTTATCGATCCATTTTGGACTACTGCTGTAAATGAGAGAGATGCACAAAGAGAACCGTGTATATCTGCTACAGTCAAGGGAAAGCATATTGTTAGTAGTGTTGAGGTGATTAACAATGTATTACTGTTGGAGGATCAACCTAATGCGCCAGTGAAGATTGATGATGACGTGGCGAGAGATTGTCTCAAAAGAATATGCTATGATCACCATTACCCATCACTTGAGAAGAAGTATTTACCTCCATTCTGGAAGTATCTATTTCACATAATGATCCATTGTTTGAGTAACCTAAAGGCTGGGATGGATAGTCTGAGTGTTGTGTTCGAATCCCTACTGGTATCACTTGTTGATGATCTACCATACAACATATCCAAGGCGATGTTTGCAAAGATGCAGAAGAATGTTATTGCTACAACAGGGAAGAAGTTTGTGATGTACCCGAGGTTTATACAGATGATGGTGAATGCTACTCATCCTGAGTTAGCAGTATCTGATTCATCCACCTATCCATAGGATGAAGAAAGATATATTCACCTACTCAAGAAGAAGCTCAACAAGATGAGGCTAAGACTCGCCAAGTTAATCAAGCTGGTCCTTCTACTAGAGTTCCTGATGATGTTCCAGAAAGCTCTCAATCAGCCGGCATGTTAGTAGATAATAAGATTGACTCATGGTTCAATTCTGGGAGTGAGACTCACGGTGATCAGATAGGCAATGTTCCCTATATGTTGCAAGAACATCCCAGAGTGCAAGAAACTCCTTCCAATTGCACTGCTAAGGATAGGGATGTTGATTTTATTCCTGAGGATTCACCATCGACTCAGAGGAGGAATGCAAGACCGTTGAAGGGATGGTCAATACACTTAGTCTCACAATGAGGAGAGTATTTAGAACATTTAACAGATCAAATAGGGAACCAAGACTTTGATTATGATGCTATGAACACACAAGTAAACTAGAGACAGAAACTTAAGAACAACAAAATTTGGTTTTCAAGATTGCAGTATATTGCTTCTCAAGTTCTATTACAAGTGTTTACAAAGCATAAGTCATAAGTTACAAGGACTTGAGATACTTTATACTACATCTTACAACCGGCCATACTTTGAAGGCCAGCTGGAAACATTGATCTAGACAACAAAATCAATGTAGAGTCAAAAGGCAGATTGCCTTTTGACAAGTGACTATGACATGTCATAGCTCACATCCTAATATATTGCAAAAAGGATAAAAGTACATAAAGTAGAAAGTTACAGACACAAGACCACAATGTACAGTTACCAAAAGCATGGACCTTTTCACCAACTTGTATAAGTTGGTGAGTCTTCAGAGTTGCAGCGGAAAATGGTCCAGCTTTATGGAAAAGTACATCAGATAAAGCATGTATTAAAAGTATTCGGAAGAAATCTGTCTTCATTTCTTGGCTTCGGAAGACTTTGTCTTTGAAGCTTCGGAAGACTTCACTTTTTGCTTCGGAAGATATTGGTCTTGGATTCGAAAGATTTCATACTTAGAATATTTTTCTAGTGTAGAGTATGAAACATCCGAAGCAACTTCTACTTTGCACTAAGTGCATGCATGCAAGAAAGACTTGGGTTGTTTTGGGTGCATCAGCCTTTCATTAAACCTTACAAGGAAGAAGAGGATGGCGAGGAAGGGTATTGTGTTTGATAGTCCACGTGGGAAGGGTAGAGGACGATGAGTATTGCGTAAGCATCGGACTCCGATGAACACCATGTCGACAAGTGTTGAGGTTCCAATATCAGATACTCCTACAATAATTAACGAGGCTACTACGTTAGAGAGATCAGTGATTGTTACAGAATCAACCACTATAACATCATCTTTTATGCCTGTTACTGAGGATGTGTTGAGTACACCACCAAGGACTCAAGGGCATATTGACATTTTCGTGATGCTGATTATCTTAATACTACTCTAGAACCACCAGCACCACCAGAGTCTGCACCGTATTCACCCACGAGGGTTACGCTAGAGCAGAGGGTTGTTGTGTTAGAGAAAGAGATGTTGGAAAATACACAAGTGATTGATGACATGTGTTGAAGTATGTTAGAGAAAGATAAGAGGATAAAAAGCTTTGAGCATCAGCAACACTTCATGTTCAACTATGTACAGATTATGGAGCAGAATAATCGAGATTTTACTTTTCGTGGTTATTCTTCGTTTACTCACCAACGAACCATGGAAGTTGGAGAGTCTAGTGGATAGCAAACTCCATGATAGTTCGTATTTTGGCTACTGAGAATCAACCTGTAACACTCACTGGAGAGGCGTTTGTGGAGCCTGAACCTGATGTGCCTATTCCAATCCCAGTTGATGATGAAGATGACTTAGATTTGGTGGATTATGGGTTTAGTGATAAAGATGATGATGATGATGATAAAGATGATGATGGTGATAATGGTGATGAAGGAGATGATAAAGA
Organism: Flaveria ramosissima; assembly: GCA_025215565.1. Taxonomy (NCBI): domain Eukaryota; kingdom Viridiplantae; phylum Streptophyta; class Magnoliopsida; order Asterales; family Asteraceae; genus Flaveria; species Flaveria ramosissima. Next base: position 17,710,569 of record CM046036.1, on the reverse strand, counting down.
TGGAAATGCTGATTGGATGGATGATGATAATCAGAGCAGTGATATGGGCTCAACTGCTTGTGCTTCTGGATCATCGGGTACTGACAATGTCTCCGGACCAAGTATTAATGATACATTTGACTATACAGCTTTAGATCCCGTTACCGAAGAAGCTTATGAGAAAAAGTTTTATTCATTCCAGGAGAGACTTATTGCTGAGGAAATCGATGAAGGTCTTACTCCTTTTGATGATGTAGAAGAAAATGTAGATTACATCGACATATTTAGAAATAGTCTAGAATACTTATTTTCAGATATCTTTATTAAAGAAGAAGAGATAGTAGGTGAGTCAAGTGCCAAAGAAAAGACTGACAAAACAGTAGAACAAACTTGTTAAAGTGTTGTATGTCAGGTCGGAAACATTACCGTTGACGTTCCTCCTTCGCCATCTTACGTATATACGCTGAGACATTGCAATCCTTTCACAAGGTACGGAAACTTAGAACTTATTCTTAGTTGGGCGTACGATGCTGAGAAGAAGATGTACGTGATAAAGAGAAGGGCTGGAGCTATATAGTATTATTTGGACGTTACATACACGCAGAGTTTCAGATTTATATGCTATGGGTCGTGTTCCATTTATCAATACAAGCAACTATAGAAAAGGGAACTGGATAAGAAAATTGATATCGAGACACAGTAAGAACAACTTCAAAGACTTCAAAACTGCCAAATCTAAAGTCATTGAAGATAAGACATGTATAGATCCTAATACCAACAAGCCAATGAAGATACAAGTGTTCAAGTATCCAAGATATGCAAGGAAGATCCCTATGGTCATTGGTTACAATTTAGGTATAATTAGTCTCAAGTAGGGCAATTAGAGCGAATATTGTTCAATGGTCACCTTTTAAGATTAATTATGCACAAATATTACCGTTAGGTAAATTTTAACTAGGTCATTATTGGTCAACAATTACTTATTAAGATCATTTCAAGATAATTAGGGTCAACTAGTATTAACTAGTGTTACTATTAGGCAATTAGGTTTAATATTGGTCAATCAAGGTGTATATGGTCATTAATAGTATCAATTAAAATTAAAATTTGTCAACTAGGTGAATCAAGGATTAATGTGCGAATTTTGGGTAATTTAGGATTAGTGAAGGCTAATTATGATCAATACATGTTAATAATAGTTATTAAGAATCAATTGTCGTCAGTTACGATCATTTGTTGCTAACAAGAGTCGTGAATGATCAACTTGTATTAGTTTGTGCCAATTTACGTGTAATCATGGGGTAGTTAGGATTGATTATGATCAATACAAGACAATGATAGTTAATTAGGTGCTCTAATAATTATTCAGGGTTATTAATGGTAAATTAGGGTCATTAACGGTATATTAAAGTCATCAATGGTCAATTAGGCAATAAATGATCAATTGGAGTCATTGACAATCAATTACAATTACAAACGATTAGCTAGGATCATAAAGGGTCAACCAGGGTTATTCGGGGTCTATTTTGATCAATGGTCAAGTAGGGTCATAAAGGATCAGTTAGGAACATTCATGATCAGTTACGCTCAATAGTGAGTATGTTGGCATATAATAGCTCACTTAGAGTTCTCGATATATGGCAGGTTCTTCATGAGCCACCTCTTCGGCCCTAAGCCTTCCTCTTGTGACCCGTGGTTCAGCACCACGTCCACTACGACCTCCACCGCGCGAAGCTTTAGATGATATACCACCGGTCATCCTCAAAACACACTGAAAGATTCAAAACTAACACGGTCATTCAAGGGAACAGCTCAGTTTATGTCAAGTATAGTAAGTCCCTAATTATAGTGGCCAGTTGTGATTAGCCACTTACTTTACTCTTCATACCCCGAGCATTACCTATCATGACTACATTAGTATCTAAACCTACATACATCACATAAACCACATAACATGCGCACGTAATACCGGTTAATATTAAGAAAATGCCTGATGGCACGCAGCTACTCAAATTGGCATCCCATTCCCTTTTCGTCCTATTTTCAGTTTAAGTTAAGGTTTATTTTGAAAATTTACCCATTTCACTTAAACTTTGGCTCTGATACCAACTTGTAAGGCCCCGTTCCCGGGACGCTTACAGTTGGTTCCTCATCGCACATAAAACATATAATTACATTAACTTAAATAAAAAGTTGCAGCGGAAACATTAAAATAAACATCTCATTTCGTTACAAAAGCTTTTGCAAAATAATACAATCGTTCATTTCAAAACATCGTTCGTTCGCATTACAATGCAAAAACATTAACAAAAGAATGCCATCCAAAAGAGCTGAGTAGCCGCCCCGTGCCATCCTCAGCAACCATTACCTGCCAACTGGAAACACATAAAAGTCAGCGTTGCTGAGTGAGTTCTAGTTTTAAATAAAACATACTTTACTTCCTTTTTAAAACCATCCGTTAATTTCGTACGCGATCACACAACATACATACGTACAGATAATATAATTATTATCTTCCATTACGTTCGTTATTCTCTTCCATTCATTAATCATCGCACGGTACTTTATCATTCGTTTCATTCGTTCATAACCTCTTTTCTTACGTTCGTTCATATCACACATATCGCACCTTCGCACATTTCGCACTTTCGTATCTTCGTACCCATCGTACATATCGCACAAATCGCACCAATGGAGTGGTCACTAGGACAGACTCCCCCTGTGTGTGTGAACTCTTAGGGGTTTAGCCAAAATCGCACGCTGCCTCATGGGTTAGCCAAAATCGCACGCTACATAGCACACAGTGAATACCACATCGCACGTATCGGGGCAATTACCAAAACTGAACCCCCTACTGTGTGTATGAACCCACATGAGTTAGCCAAAATCACACGCTACATAGCACACAGTGAATACCACATCGCACGTATTGGAGCAGTCACCAAGACTGAACTCTTACTGTTCCTATAGTCCCTTATGAGTTAGCCAAAATCGCACGCTACATAGCACACAGTGAATACCACATCGCACGTATTAGAGCAGTCACCAAGACTGAACTCTTACTGTGTCTATAGTCCCTTATGAGTTAGCCAAAATCGCACGCTATAAATACACACACAGTTGAGCTAACAACTCTCAATGAGTTGTGAACCTCCTTTCTTTTACTTGCAAGCCATTCTTACTCTCATTCATTCATTCATTCATGCATGCATTCATTCATCATGTTCCTCTTTTCGTTATCTTCCACTTTACGTTACATAATACTTTTATTTCATCCATTAACATTCATCGCAAAACCACGGGAAAATAAACATACATAAGTAGGAACATCAACAAGATCACGCAAATCATCATACATATCAGCATGCATACATAACATATATCACACATACCATCATGTATAACATCATACATAACATCATCATCATACATCATCATCATCATCATAACGTCTATGACCTCAAAAGTTAACTTACATAAACCCCCGGGAAACTCCTAAGTCAAAACCCACATCTACACTTTCCCTCGAAAGTCATAAAATAAACCATTGTTCTTTTGGGCGTATGAGCCCTACTTGGGCATATGGACACCCTCCAGTCGCATGGCCTTCCAAGCGACTGAACACTTAGGTGAATGGACATCAGGCGAATGGACCTATGGGCGTATGGACACCCATGCGTATGGATTCTCAGTCGCATAGCTTTCATGCGTATGGCCTTCAGTCGCATGACTTCAGGCGCATGGGCTTCAGTCGCATACCCTTCGTGCGAATGAGCCTCAGTCGCATGGCCTCCAGGCGCATGGACCTCAAGCGCATAACCTTAGTGCGTATGAACCTCAGTCGCATGGCCTCTAGGCACTTGGACCTCAGTCGCATAACCTTCAATCGCATGCCTTACAGGCACATGAACTTCAGTCGCATGACTTTCATGCGTATGGACCTCAGTCGCATGGCAATCATGCGCATGGACCTCAGTCGCATGCCATTCGGCCGTATGGCCTCCAGTCGCACCCCATTCGGTCGCCTAGCCCTAGCTGATGCAGAATGCAGTTCATCCCGAACGCAAACTGCCCTTTTCGGCCTCCAAGCTCTCCCAAACTCGTTCTAAGCCCAAATCAACCATCCTAGACCTTAGAAACACCTACCACAACATCATTCAAGCACACACAAGCCCGAAATCAAACCCCACACGCATCAAACACATACACATACGCATACAAACGGGTTCAACACCCAACTTTTCAAAAACGGGTTTTAGATGTGTTCCAGCCCCAAAATCGTTCAAAAGTTTGTAAAAGAGGGGTCCTAGAACTCATACAAACAACCCCGTCGAATAGAGCTTCAATCCGACCCGCTACACTTCAACTTTCTCGCTCGAATCCACAAGAACCAAGCTTGAGACCACCTCTTCTTTCTCTCTTCTCTCTATGGCTGAAAATTGTGAGTGTGGGGGAGGGTGTGGGATGCCTTTCCCCTTTTATACCCCCACTCTTCCAACCTTCTCCCGTTTGGCAAGTTTGGTCCCTCGGCTTTGGACTTTATTTCTTTTTCTTCTTTCGTCGGCTTCAAAGAAAATTTCCGGGTGTTACAATTTGGTTGCAAGATAATCCAGTGGCAATTCCGGTTGCTAATAGTGTGGTCGTAAAACTAGTCGCAAAAGTTTGGTTGCAATCTCGGTCGTTAAAGGTTTGGTTGCAATTTCTGTCGTGAAAGGTTTTGTCACAAAGTTGGTCGCAAAATATATTTTGTCGCAAAATCAGTTGTGAATTTGTGATAGCAATTTCAGTCGCAAAATTGGTCACAAGGGTATTTTGGTTGCAAAAAATGGTTGTAAGTGTAATTACCGGCCAAGGTATATCCAACCACCAAAATTGGTTGCAAAATGGTCGCAAAAGGGCTTTTGCGACAGTTTCGCGGCCGTTTTGACAATCGCATGGTCATTTCTGTAGTAGTGCAGATTATTTAAGAAATGTAGAGATTAAATTTAAATGAACAATCAAATTTTACTTTCAATGAATGAATTATAATGAGAACAACATATATATGGGGTCACATACAAACAAGAAATTACACTTTAAATTTATTTCATGATTAATAATATTATCAAACAATATGAATGAATCAATGATGCTTAATAAATTAAGCATTTACAAATGAGTAAGTCTCATATCTAACATTACAACTTCCACCAACAACCCTTCCTCCTTTCCTCCCATCACAACAACTTGGAAGATCACTAATTGCATCATCTAAACAAGTCTTACAATCACCACTTGAAAGATCCCTTGTGCATTGAACCAACCCATAAAGTTTCTTTGAACCTTCTAGGTCCACAACTCCGCTAGCGTACATTTTTGGGTCAGCATACGCTTTCTGTGACAAACCACTCAACAATCTCTTGGTTGCTAGATTGAACATTGATGGATCGCTTACGTTATTAACATTCAACAAGTAAAACTTGATCTGGTCATCTATTTGGCCAAAGAAGTTACTATTGGAATATTTCAAGAGACAATGATCATACCAAATGGTTGCAGCCTTGTTGTTGGGGCAACGTTTGCGAATTTCAGCACTAGCATCAACAACACAAGACATGCAGTCTTGGCTAGACACGTCACCGCGACACAAAGATAGACCAAAGGTTTGACTTTGGTGCTGACCCGTAGAGCTCGTTCCGAAGCCGTTTGGAGGGGTTTTGTAGTACAAGTTACCTAGGAGTTTGTTTAGGCTTTGATCATAAGGAGTGTAAGGTGTAAAGTTACCAGAAGTTGTGGAACAAAAGTGGTAGAGGGGGTTAGTCCCAATAACCATTTGGACAAATAGAAGTGACAAAAGGGACCTAATGGTGTATGATGATGACATTTTTTTGTATGAAAATTGATGAGTATGATTTGTTATGAGCGTGTGATGTTGTAGGGTATGCATGCTCTATTTATTGTGAGGAGAATGTCATAACTAATAAATGGTCAATGGTAAAAGGTTATACATATTCAACTTAAGAAGCTTTCAACCTTTTACCCTTTTGGTTTCGTATGAAAGTAAAAAAATAGTGCTAATTCTCCTTAAAACTTTTTAAAAAAAATTATGGATTAGTGATTAAAGGAATAAGTCAATCTTTAGTCGTAATTAATTTACTTGAAAAGTTCCTATCAAGAAATATAGACAAATTCCTGCATTTAAATATTGAAATGAAAGTGGTGACGTTAAAGTAATTTACAAAAAAAAAAATTCATAATTTCTCTAAAAAAAATTTGGTTTCGTATGTGGTTTTTTTAATTATTCAAACTAATTTAGTTTATTAAGTATTCAAAACTATTCAAACTGCTTCTAGGACTTGTTCATGATTTCTCTCAAGATGAGTTCTGAATTATTACTTTTTAATGTTTTCTTAATATTTTCGGAGATGAAACGCACGCACATACAACGTATTCATATTCATAGATCTATATATAAGTTTTACCTTAAACATTCGCAAGAAATAAGATGTATTTAGTTGACAAAAAAAATTACCTTTTGTGTTTAAAAATATTAAAAAAAATTCTTATAAAGAAACCAAAACATGTAAAGAATCAATAACATTAAAAATTGGATAAATTACAGAAAATGACATTTATCTTTATTACTAATTTAACTGTTTACCCTTTGTACTTAGTAATTACATTAGACAATATTTATGTATATGGTTTGTTTCATCTTTAGTTCTTTAGCCTAAATGTCGTTTGTTTTCATCATTAAGTTAGGTAATTTGGTTATCACAAGAGAGTTGATGTGTAAAAAAGAAAAAAACTTTCGGTTGGCATGTGTAATCGAAAAACAACTAAATGTATAAAGAAAATACAATCAATAAAACTTTAAAACCGACAAGTAAAACCTAAAATAAATTTTATATATTTTTATCAATAAAACCTTAAGACCAATATATTAGGATTCCACGCAAACATGCAACAGTAACAATCGAGGATATGACAAGAAATGGTCAAAATTGAAAAAGCTAGAAACTTAAATACTATCTTTTTATTGGTTGGAAACATAAAAGAATGTTTATAGTTTTCACCCGTCAATGATAAGTCTATATGGCCCAAGGCCCAGTAACAATCATTCCATCAACCTATCAGAAACCAATAGAAAAATACAAACCAATTGAAAGGCCTAAATTTAAAGATATGAAAGAAGTTTGTTTAGCACTAAAAGATGTGGGGAAAAAGAAAGATTGTCAAACAAAAATATAACTATCACTTGTAGTAAGTGTACATATAAATGTAAAAATTGCATGGGCCAATGATAAGTTTAAGTTAGATGTTTAAATGTTTTTAACTGCTTTATATTTTGTATCGCCCTACAATTATGATTGGAACAATTATGTTTTTGGTTGTCTGTGTTGAAACGCTTATCGATTCTAATGCTAATGATTTTGGTATAACTCAATTTTTATTTGGTTATAATTTTGTATTAGGTTGCAAGTTGTATATATTAAATTTATTACTAATAAACCATATGGTATAATATTATTTGTTTTCTAAAACTAGGTTTAAAAATGATGATAAAAAAATATAACTTGTTTAAGGTATTGCTCGTCGGTCTTAACATGTTACTTGCCATATATTCTTGATACGTCGATTTGTTTTTTGGATTATACCATGTGAATGTCTTTTTACGCAACCACCCTCATTTAATATCCATGTGGTCTAATTTAACGATGCAAACTAACAACCGTTGCACTAAAGGATCAAATGTGAAACAAAACATGTATATAAAGGTTGTTTAGTGTATTAGTAAAGATAAAGACTCAAGACTATAATTAGTTACAAAGATAAATGTTTTTTTCTCTAACTTACTCTAAGCAATATAACACAAATGGGAAGCATTATCTTATATTTCCAACACAAATTCATGAATAGTGTTTTACAAGATTCTTTTGTAATTGAGTACAACTTCTTTTTGCATTTGTTACAATCACAAGTAGGTTCAATTACATAAGCCATTCTCGCCTTTTGGTGACACCATATCATGCCAACATTACTTCTTTGGCTTCTACGTGTTATTCATCCATGAAAACAAGTTATTAGTTTGTTGAAAAGAGTTCTAGTTGCACATGTTTTCGGCATCGAGTCGAAGCCATATGAATTTATATATAAAGCATAAAACAGTCTTGAACGATTAGATGTGTTACCTCACTTGTCGAGCGATATGGGTCCGAAAGAATGTTCTATAATGAACGGCGGTAAGCTACAATGACATCGACGATGTACGGTGATCGCCAGACATCAATCACGTTGGATTTGAAAGACCTAACCTGCGTGATCGTCAACGTCGCTTCGACTCGTCGTCGGTTTTAGTTGGTGGTGCGCGAAGTTCTTGTCGGTTACGATCAAGGTTCTTCACAGAGGGGTGGGGGCTGATTTGTGTTGTGGGGGTCGATGTGTTGCAGGGATCGAAGGTTTTGAAGGGGTGTACACCCCATATGTTTTTTAGTTTTAAACATGGAATCCTAAATTAGGGGTGTAAACGAGCCGAGCTCGAGCTCGCTTAGGCTCGAGCTAGGCTCGTTTTAACTTTATAAAGCTCGAGATCGAGCTCAGCTCGTATGTAGTTATATTTCTAAAGTTCGAGCTCGAGCTCGTCGCAAATTTTTCAAACTCGAGCTCGGCTCGGGCTCGGCTCGTTTATCATTAATTTTTTAATTTTTATTTTTTGTAATTACTATTACATAATATGAATAAAGCAACTGCCATCAGCAGTTGCTTTTATGCCTTTCGACATTTGCCACACAGGTTTTGAGGTTTTCCGTTTTAACCCCTCAGCACCACCTTTTTGTATATATCGACATTTGGGCTTCCCTTACTGCCGCCATCATCCCCCTGCACCGCCACCGTCTTCCGTTCCACCGCCGACCCCCACCTCCGGTGGCGCTTCAGGTGGCCGATTTCAGTTTTTAACCGTCTCGGTGGCCACGGCGCATGCGCTTTGGGTTCATCTTGCATGCCTCCGGTGGTGGTGGCGCATCCGGTTTGCAGATCTCAACCCACTAGGTTTATGGTCGTGGTTAACATGGCGCTGGCGGCGATGTGGTCGCCTGCATCGTCGCCGCCCTTTCTCGGTTGAGATCTGGTTGGTTTTGTGACGGTGGCGGTGGTTTCGCAACCGGTGGCGGCTTTGGGGTTGTTTCGGTGATGATTGGGCCTATGGCCATGGTCGTTGCCGCCGATATGCTTGATTGCCGCACTGCCGCCCTCCACCAGTTAACATCTGCTTCGTTTTGAAATGAAGGCAGCTGCTTCGCAATCGGCGGCGGGTTACGGTTATTCCGATGATGGGCGGCCTTCTGTTGTATTGTTTGAGTTGGTCATCGTGAACGGGGGTGGCGTGACTTCCCATCTCTGCCTACGGTTCTCTTTTGTAATCATCGGACGCCGCCGGTGGCCATCACTGGTTGATTTTGGTGGTGTCCACGCTACACATCGACATAGGTGTTGGTGGTGTCCACGCTACACATCGACATAGGTGTTGGTTTGGTGTTGTTGAATTTCACATCCACGATTTGTATTTAATGTTTTTCATACCTGTGTATGCTGTAGTGTTTGGGTTTTTGAAGATTTTCTGGTTTGAAATGTTGTTGTCGATGATGACGAGGTTGGCTCATCTGAGACCCAAAAAAATGGTTCATCTAAACTTTCTTGAGTTGGTTCTTACTTCTCATCCCTTAGATGGTGTAGTAGTCGATGACGATGAGCCTAATATCATCACAGACCCTTAAATGGTGTAATAGTTGATGACGATGGTTCTGACATCATCCGAGACACTTACATGGTGTAGTAGTCGATGACGATGATCGTAACATCATCTGAGACCCTATGCATGTTTGAGTTGTTCATTGCGTGTTTAGTGGTTAATCTTGGATGGTCTAGAGGTGATGATGATGAAAAAAAGGTTATGTTTGTTGTTACGACGAGGTGAACCTGATGTTTGCAGCCGCAACGAACAACCGCTTCTGAGCTTCTAACATTTGTGCTCTTATGCGTAAGGCATCGCGTGCCACAATTATCGTTGAACATTGTTCGCTATGATGACATGTAAAAACATGTTCGAGCTTTGAGGTGGAGTATGGACGGTTACTATTGATCGATGCACTTTAGTTGACACCGGCCATTAGTTTTTATAAAGGGTTGTTCTGATTATGTTGCTTCTTGACTTTGACTCATTGTTTGGTAAAAGTGTTAGCGCGCGGCTATGATGAAAAAGTTCTGAGCCTCCGTTCTGTATGACGCGCAACGCGCGTCGAGGTATCAAACTAGTTATATTTATATATAATCATATAATATAATATATAATATTTAATTGTTTCTATCATATTTTTATATATAATTACTAATATTATTATAAATATATATTTGATATGTAAAAATTATTTTTTATATATATATATATATATACACACACACATAAACAAAAGCTCGTTTAGTAAACAAGCCAAAATATGAGCTCGAAGTCGGGCTCGAACTTGTTTAAGCTCGGCTCGATTCGAGCTATTTTCGAGTCGAATTGCTTGTGAGCCTGCTTGGCTCGTGTACACCCCTAGATGCCTTATCTTGATTGTTTGTTTTATGAGATAAGAATACTTATCAAGTAATTACTATATATTAATTTGTGAGTCTTTTATCATGTGTTATCTTTATAATTCTCAAGTAAATAAGTTTATCAAATTTTACTTAAATAACTCAAACAATTAATATCCATAAATTACATCGACTACTCGAAACATGATTTAAAATGTCAGTTGTCACATCAAATCTGCAGGACCGTTTAAGGGATGGTCACTTACAACAAAACACAATGAGAAGAGTGTTATAAAACACTTAACAGATCAAATAGGGAACTAGGAATAATATGGATTGATACTAAGAACACAAGCAAGTATGAGACAGAATAAAAACAAACAACACAAGGATATTGGTTTACAAGAATGTTGTATATTGCTCTCAAGTTCTTTACAAGCGTTACAAAACATAAAGAAAGATACAAAGACCTGAGATACTTTATACTACATCCTACAGCCGGCCATGCTTAGAAAGCCAGCTGAAAACAATTGATATACACAACAACAAAATCAAATGTAGAGTTAAGTTGCCTTTTGACTAGTGACTATGACATGCCATAGCTCAAATCCTAATATATTACAAAAAGGATAAAAGTACATAAAATAGAAAGTAAAAGACTCAAGACCTCAATGTACAGTTACCAAAAGCATGGACCTTTTCATCAACTTGTGTAAGTTGGTGAGTAATCAGAGTTGCAGGGGAAAGTGATCCAGCTTTATGGAAAAGGTACATCAGATAAAGCATGTGTTAAAAGTCTTCGGAAGAAATCAGTCTTCACTTTTGGCTTCGAAAGATATTGGTCTTGGCTTCGGAAGATTTTACACTTGTAATAATTCTGATGCAGAGTGTAAAACTTCCGAAGCATTTCTACTTTGCACTTAAGTGCATGCATGCAGGAGAGACTTTAAACATTTTAGGTGCATCAGCCTTACATGAAACCTTACAAAATCCATGTGTTTTTCTTGGGTACCACACAAACCATTGAATGTACAAGTGTCTAGATCTCTAACTCACAAAATAATTATCTCTCGGCGTGTACTTTTTACGAGACCATATTCCCTTGTACCGCAACATTACAACCCAAATCTAACTCTTATAATATTCTAACTAACCCCATCAATCCACTCTTTTTGAGACTTCATCAAGCCAACCTTTACATCATCTACTTTTTCACCTACCCATACACAACCCTCCAACCCATAAAATATTTTTACTACTTCCATCTTAAACTCAAAACGACCTACACCACTTCTACCACACATGCACCTCACAACCCCCTTGGGCAAGAGAGGCTTAATAATTTGAAAATTTCACCGATCCATGGTAACACAATGGTAAAATGAGATACATAAGATCACCACTCGTTTTCTCGCATGGCACTTCTAGATTAGTAATAGGTTATAGATCACACCACCTATGTCCTCTCTAGACTCCAACGAACGCCTCCATGTTGGCCATAATAGGAATAACAAAGAGAGAAATAATGAAATAATGATTAAAATGCATTACTTTGTTTGATGAAATACAAAGAGAAAAAGATAATCAATTTTGAAAACATGATTAATTAAAAATAAAAGAAAATAAGCGAGAAATAAAAAATGCCACATGTGGAGAGTGACATAAATGTGCATATTATGAAAGTCAGGTGGTAGAGTTCATGAGGATGACCCACGAAGTCTGGATTAGAATGATGCATGGGTTTGATCCACCTCGTTGAACAGCTCCTCCAACGGCTAGATCATTTAAAAATTGGTATCATGGGTCCATCGTTTTATTAGCTTTTTAAAAAACAACTTTTGTATATATTTTATTATTAAAAATGTATCATAAAAGTGAGCATTTTTTCATATATTTAATATGTGTATAATATTGTTATTATATTATTCGAAAGCTGACTTTTCTATAAAAAAAAGTGTCGAACGCTGCAAGATGTGACGATGTTATATTTTTTTGTAAAACAATGTTATTACATGACTATTGAATTTACATGGTGTCGTTATATGTCCATCTGTGAAATAGTATCTTAATTACACAAAATATGATGTTATCACAATTTACATGATGTTGTAGTACCATAGGTTTGAGATAATAATTTGATCATTAGATGTAGGATGTTGTTACCATATTTACACGATGGTGTTATGGACGCCAAGAACTTATTTTTGTAAAGGGATATAAATACCCCCATTCCGGAATATAAAGGGATATAGGACACTCAAATAAAAGAAAACACATAACTTTATGATGTGACTTTTTCCAAAATATAAAAAGTTATTCATCTTTAAAAACACCTGTTTTGTAGACTAATCCAATATTGTACCATTCCGGAACTTTTTAGACATTGTTGACATAATAACAACATTATACAATCATAACCGTTAACTCTGTGGCTTATTAGTCGCTTATAACAATATAATAATAACTTCATTATTTATATATTGTTTAAATTTCTATTGATTTTATGATTATTAAATCCACAAACAAACACAGAAAACCCCTTTCGTTATTCCCACACTTGTTTCCGTTAGAACAAAGGGGTCATCGGTGTTTCCCTAAATCTCTGTGCTCATAGCCCTAATTTCCGATCAACGCCTCCCCCTCCGCCGTATCCCCACCGTCGCACCGTCGTTCCACCGTCGCACCGTCGATTCTGGAGTCTCGAACATTAACTGAATGCTTTTTGGTGGAACAATGGCGGTATGTTCCATTCATTCAATTCAATTCTATCATACGACTTTACACTTCCTCCACCTCATCTCTCCCTCTGCTGGCATTATCAAGGTACATTTCATCCTACACACCTTTTACCTCATAAGTTTTATAGGTTAGATTGTCTCGATTATGAATTCAGCTTTGTTTTCTTGTTGTTGTTGTTGTGTTATGATAATTTGATCTGTAATGTAGGTTGTTGAAATTTGTTTATGTGTTTGAGTGTTATTGTTTGCTTAGCTGCTTCCGTAGACTTTGTTATAGTTGGTTGCTGGGGGTTCTAGTTGAAGTATATTGGATATCATAATTTGAATGACTTGTTTGCTGTTTGTTTGTGGTATTGATTGTATACGTGGAAGAAAGTTCGACGTTGTGGCTCCACCTATTTGGAAAAAAGTAGCTTGAGTTTGAAAGTCAACGATGCTAGTTTTCAGCTTTAATATGGATGTCACGATGTGGTCTCAATAAAAAAAACAGTACCAAAACGGAAAAGCCTTGTGTTAGTTTAACAGACTACCTGATAGTAACTGCTGAAAGGTGAAAACCATGGAAATTTGGTTAATCTATTTAGGAATTTGTAACCAAGAATAGATGATCATACAGAGCGAGTAAGTACTTTTTTTTCTTAAGGAGGAGGGGTCAACAATCATATTCATCCTTTTCTTTTCCTTTATGTTTCATTTTATGCAAGTATCTTTCCATTTTGATTTTAAACAAGTTCTTGTAGGGTACACCTTTAGTCATCATCTATACATCTCTTTCTTTTTTCATCCACATACTTCTTGGGAACGTCAGTATAGATTCTCTCCTTAAACAGGGAGAAACATCAACAAAATAAAACACAGAAAAGTTGATGTGATTAATTGCAGTTTTGCCCTTCATATTTGCTATGTTTTACTATCTTATGGTTATTTGTTTATTAATATTCAATACCCTTTTTCTTTTTGTTGGATTGCTTGCTGTTGAGGAGATTCTTTCCTCTATTCTTCTTGAATACAAAAATGTTGTTGGGTTGCTAATCTCTCTCTATAATCTTTGTATTCCAGTTTGTGTTTGAATCAATGAAGATCACAGCTTTTGTTGGGTAAAGCCAAATGCCACAGAAGGAGGTGTTATTACAAAAAGTTTAAAAATCCATAAAATGAAGGACCCTGATTTGATCATTAAGTTGAACAGGGCATTTGTTATTATTGTATTCTTCTTAAATAGGGTTTTCTTATAGGAGTGAGAAAATTGTATATTTTCTGTTGTATAGATTACCATCTGTCTTTTATTTTTTATTTTTTATTGTACAAAAAATAAAGAATCAGCTGTGGTTTGAGTGATTACTTGTGGTCTGTGTAACGGTTAATCAAGGAGGCTTAGGTGGCAATATAAAGCTGGCAAGTTTCTTTAGCTACAGGGTCCTGGCTGTTGGCAGAAACCATTGCTGCCTCTGCGTGCAATGAGGGGTAGATGGATAACATATAAACTTGGTTTATCTTGTTTCTTGTATTTGGTTCTTGTTTCAATTCAAGAGTGTTCTTCATTGAACTCCGAGGGTAAGCTTACAACTTTTACTAAAGTTGCTCGTTTAATTATTGGTTGAAACTTGCATATTATTTATCAGTTTTTAAGTGATTTAGGTGGTTTGTTATTTGAATATAGGTCTGGCTTTGTTGGATTTTCGGGCAGGAGTATCTCATGATCCATTTGGTGCCTTCACAAGCTGGAATCCTAGTGACCATGATCCTTGCTCATGGTCTAATGTTCATTGTGTCGATGGTAATGTTCATGTGCTGTAAGTTGTTCCTCTATTCTTTTTGCTCTCATGGTTCATTTTTATTTGTCTTAAGTGCTGAATGAGTGATTCTAGTTTGTTTTGTGTGTTGCTTGATAGAAAAAAACCATGTTAGTCTTTTGAATGGAGTAAATGCTGACATTAAGGCATTGGATTAATAATTAGGTCCCAACCAAACACTCACATATGATATCCGAGCAAATAAGTTGTTCCAGACGTTGTAACACATGCATATAGGACTAAGTTTATTGTTAATGTTAATTTTTTTTTCTTTCTTTTTTTAATAAATGGTTTTGATGTATTTTTCTGTGTTTTGTCTAAAGGGATCTTAACGGCTTATCTTTGGAAGGAGTATTAGCACCTGAGATAGGGAACCTCACGCATTTGAGACGTCTGTGAGTGCTCTTTCTTTTTTTGTTTACTTTTGTATTTTGTAATTTCTTTTATAACCTAACTTGGTATAAAGATCTATGGCCTCTTTTTCTCCATGTTATGATGATATAGTAGATGCAAATTGAGAATAAGTTTTAGTCTTTTGAGAGAATTATGGTATGCAGATCAGAACGGTGATCATTATTGCTTATGGCTTATAGTACTTTGCTAGTTTCTGTGATGAAACTTGAAAGGACACATCACAAGCAAAATGTTTTTCCAGAAAATGTATAAAACACCCTTTTGCAGTTTGGTTAAATGAGTATCTTGTGTGGACCCAAATTAATGCAACTGGTTTGTTTGAAACCAGGATAGGGTAGACATGTAAGTTTTCTTGGTTTGCATCCAAAAAGGAAATTGCTGCAACTTTCATTTATAACTTGAAAACAGAAGTTTTTAATTTGGTAGAACTAAGATATAGCGACTTTCAGAAAATTAAATCACTGAAGAGCACAAGATGCAAGTGAAACTGATCTTATTCAGAATCATTCTTTTGATTGTTTTTGATGTTTCTTTTTTCTTCTTTTACTAGTGTTCTCTCACAGAATAAGTTTTCGGGAGTTATTCCAAAAGAGCTTGGTGAACTTATGATGTTGGAAGTACTAGACTTGAGGGATAATAACTTTAGTGGACATATTCCATCAGAGCTAGGAAGGATGCATTCACTAAAACGGTTGTAAGTGAAATAAGTCAGTCCCTTTTTTGTTCTCTATAACTTTTTATCCAATAAGTATATACTCAATACATGGTCATGTGCTTGTTTGGCACCAATTTGTCATCTACTAAGGTTTTTTCTTCAAAAGTTAAATGTATCCATATCATATCTATATTAAAAATAGTCCATTTGACATTTGAACTCAAAGTGTGACTACTAATATATAATGTTATTAATTAAAACAGTGATTTGGAGCTCCAATCTATATCTTATAAACAGGTGTTGGATGTGCTTCTAAGTGATGTCCCAATATTTATTTTTAAGTGCACAATGATTTATGATTCTGATCTTATTATGTTTGGGGCCAGAATAATCAGATTTGGATTAACAGTACACATTGCTATTAGAGAACCGATGATCAAATCATCAAAATGTAAAGTTAACTGATAATTTCTAATTTTTTTAAATGGCCTCGGTTTGGAAAAGGGAAATTATATTTATACTAATGAAAATGCACATCCAAACAACCGTGTAGACCTATGATAGATTTTTAAACAAAAGTCTAAAAAAACTAGACTAGCACTTAATTTTATATTTTTATTATACGATTCAGTTAAGTTATAGTCATTTCTTGAAATTGTACTGTAGGTTGCTCTGTAACAACAATCTTGAAGGTTCTATTCCCATGGAACTCAGGACTCCCAACTTTCTCTATGAAATGCAATATGATGAAAATCTTTTATCCCTTGTTGCCAATGGGATTGGATGTCTAAATAGGAAATTTGGACGATGGTAAGACGCCACTCATTATCGTAATTAATTTGAATATGGATTCCTATTTAGTGGGTGTTTGGATGCGTCTTTTGGAACTGATCATGTGGTATTGAGTAATCAAAATGAGTATTAGCTATAATATGTTTTACAGGAGCTAGTGATTAGTGTTTGTCAAATATTTATTATTCAGGATGTAGTAGATAAAAAAGAGACCAAACTGATTATTTAACTTCTAAACAGCCTTGTAATCACTTTATCCAATATTCTCTACCAAAACACATGTCCAAATACCCACTTTGAATCAAGTGCCAATCTTTCAAGCATCAATCATCAAATTCATTTTTAAGATTGTTTCCATATCTCATTTTACAATAATTCTATTATTTTTCTTTTGAGTGATTGGTGCTGAAATATGTGAAGTTGGTGCTGAGTATGCAATTGCAACCCAACTTTAATTAGTTTCCTTCTTATCCACCTAAAGGAGAATAACTACTTATTGTATTGTATTATGAACAGCGTATGGCAGGGAGGTTCTAAACTTCAAAAGAAAGCTGATTCCCTTCTGATACAAATCAAAGAAACAGTTATTAGTTACCTCAATCTATTCCAACTGTAAGGAAGCATGCCGAATTAAAATGCAAATTCATGCTTCATTTCTGTGTTGAACTTAATCTCTTTATGTTCTTTCTTCACCAAAGTTTCAGGATACACAGAAGCTCCTCAACCAATTGCACTATCAAAGAAAAAGGTAAGCTGAATAAGTATTTGATGTTTATTGGGTTACCTCTATGATCTACCAAAGTACCAAACATATTTCAGATAAATAGGGATATTATTTACATGTGGATTTTTCTTTGTGTGTGTAATCAGTAGGTGAATCGGATGCAGAAATGGTGGAAAATGTCGTACGTCGAAAGCTAGCAGAAGAATCTTTAAACCTAGCAGCTGCACCATCTCCTAGGGATGGGAATGGGCCACCTAAGATCATAGCTCTCCCAACGACTAGAAGTAGTGGATCATTTCCTGCTATACCCAAGAATCCACCATCACCACCACCAGTTGCCCCCAGTCCAGATGTTCCTCAAACCTCAAATGAAACTCAACCGTCAGAAAATTTCACTCCAGAAAATAGAAGAGAAGCAAGCAGTAGTTCAGATAATTGGAAGATTTGGGTTATAATTAGTTTTTGTATACTTTTGCTTATAATCATTGCCATAGTGCTATGGTGCGTATGTAGAAGTCGAGCAGTAAAGACCATAGGTCCTTGGAGGACTGGTATCAGCGGACAATTACAGAAAGCTTTTATTACAGGTAATTCCTCATCTATATTATAGTTTTAAGACATACATTAGTTACAACTTTGGGTTTGCAATGATTAGTATTAATGTTTGGATAAGCAAGTCTTATATGTTTAAGAGTTAATTTGTCAGTTGTAGTTTATACCTGCTATAATTAAATCTTGATTTTGTAGGGGAAATAAAAATAACTTTCTAAAACCCTTCTATTGTATATTACTTCTCT
Source organism: Flaveria ramosissima (assembly GCA_025215565.1). NCBI lineage: Eukaryota > Viridiplantae > Streptophyta > Magnoliopsida > Asterales > Asteraceae > Flaveria > Flaveria ramosissima. The sequence goes on along the minus strand of CM046036.1, from coordinate 17,692,123 downwards.
TTCCCAAAAGGTCTTCCCCTTTCCATAACATGTCTGTTTTGTTTAATATCACATAATCGCTTTCAAATCTGTTTGCAGTTTTGTGCAAATGTATATGTTTTTTTTTCTTTTTCTTTTTATTCTTGTGCCTGGATGTGCATTTTGAAATTGGTTATGTGTGAAGTAAATTTGAGAAAGTAATAGATGAAGTAGGACTCTTAGCCAAACAAATAAATCCTAATCATGGAAAAGGATGATGAAATGCAAAATTTTAATCTAGTAGATATAGTTTAGCTGTAAGATAAGCACAATACATTGTTTATAAAAACCGTAAATAATTATAATTTCTTACAGGTGTTCCAAAGCTAAACCGTACAGAACTAGAAACTGCATGTGAGGATTTCAGCAATATCATTCAGACAACAGAAGGGTATGCACTATACAAAGGAACATTATCTAGTGGAGTGGAGATTTGTGTAGCATCAACCACCATTACCAGTCTCAAAGATTGGTCAAAACGTGCAGAAATAGGGTTTCGTAAGAAGGTTTGTTTAGTTTGAGGTGGTTGAATCCAGTGGCGGAGCTTGAACATTATCGTAAGGGGGGGGGGGGGGGGAATTAATATTTTTTAGGGGGGGCGAACTCGATATTATATAAAAAGTTACACTACCGGGTCAAAAATTACACTACCGGACTAAAATTTTACACTACTGACGAAAAAAAGACCCCCCCCCCCAGTCTCCCTTATGCTTCGCCCCTGGTTGAATCTGCCATCTATACCATATTACCATATGTATCTAACATATATTTTGCAAATTGTATAGATTGATGCATTGTCACGAGTGAATCACAAAAACTTTGTTAATCTTCTTGGTTATTGTGAGGAGGACGAACCTTTTGCTAGGATGATGGTGTTTGAGTATGCCCCTAATGGCTTACTTTCAGAGCATCTACATGGTGATTACTTTGCAACTTCTTTCTAATATATTATCAGTAATTTGTTATTTTTAGATGCTTTTAATCAATAAACGATGCTATTGTTACAGTTAAAGAACTTGAACATCTTGATTGGAGTTTGAGGATGAGAATTATCATGGGAACGGCTTATTGTCTTGAACACATGCATGAATTGAATCCTCCTGTACTCCATACCAATTTGACGTCATCATTGATCTGTTTGACGGATGATTATGCACCCAAAGTAAACATTTTTTTCTCTTTTTGAATCTGTTTATTGCGTCTTCACTTGTGGTATTACGAGTGTAAAAATCTTTATCGTAATATTATATTTTCTGTAAGCATTCTTACTTACAGAATCATTATAAATGTTACAAAATTTTGGCCAAAATTGTTTCTGATCTACTTGACCTGAACCCCTTTTGACCTATTACCCAATGTCTTAACCTGCCTAACAGTTTCATTTTTTGTTGGTTTAGTGAAAAATGAAGAAATTACTAAAACAAGTTTGTTTCTCAGGTTGCAGAGATGGAATTTTGGAAAGATTTTATATCAAAAGCGAAATTATCTGCAGATTCTGAATCAGAACATTCCGCATTGCCGCCACTTATTGATACAGAGACAAATGTCTACAGTTTTGGTATCTTAATGCTTGAAATCATTTCTGGCAAGCTTCCTTATTCAGACCAACAAGGACATCTTGTAGCTTGGGTAAGACCTTCAGAAACATATCACTAAAATATATTTTTCTTTTATCATTGATTAACATTTCAACTGATAGTTAGAGATGGTCAAATGAACGTGTAGGTAGGGTCAAAAATGGTAGTTTTTGGTGGTTGAAACAAGTTGGGTTTACCTGAAGTTCTATCTCAAATTGTTCAGATTTTCAAATATACATTTAGTGTATTAAATATGATAACAAATTATCTTAATTTAGAAGCTCTCAGTTTCTTTTACTAAACTGATTGGTGACGTTTTATTTATAAAAAGTATTTCCTGGACTTTCAAACCATTTGACCAATTTTTTAACTTGTATACTTTACTTGTTTGACCTATTTGAAATTACACAACCTAAATTAACTTCTTCATGAGTAAATGGGTAGAAAGTTCTGCAAAACACACACAACACTTCACAAGAATGGACAATTCGATTATATATAACCATAATCGACTCATTTATAAGTAAATGAGTTGGAAAACACTACACTTCACAAATATGAGCAAGCTGGGACACTGGTTTTCTGAAGTTTTGCTGCTTTTTTATTATTGTAATATTGCATTCTGAGCCATGGGATTTGGTTGCAAACTATGATTTTTAGCTTAAAATGAAAACTGGCAAACTAGTTTGCTACAACATATGATTTTGAACCAGTTGCTTAAAAATAATGCAAAGAAATAAAAGAAATAAAATAAAATCCTGGTACCTGTCATTTTTATGTTCAAACCTTCTAGTTCTTGCAGAGTTTGTGTTCTATTTTCACAATAAACAGAGTATTGTGTTCTATTTTGACGATGGTTCTTACTTCATGTCAGTAACTTCGTTCAAGAGTGTTTATTTTCTTGAACATAGTTCTCTTTTTGTGTTTTTGCAACAAATATAGTTTGCCAATGAGTTATGTTCAAATCTTTGTTGTAGTATCTTCTAAAGTCATCATAACCCTTTTTTTTTGCAGGCTGCGCAATATCTAAATGATAAAAAAGACACCAGTCACTTGATTGACCCAACATTAGAATTCTTTAAGCAACACGAACTTGACTTCATATGCGAGGTTATTGAAGAATGCGTTCAGCAGGATGCTCGAAAGAGACCAACAATGAAAGAAGTGGTTACAAAATTGAAGCAAGTGCTAAACATTTCACCAGATCAAGCAATTCCTAGACTCTCGCCTCTTTGGTGGGCCGAACTTGAGATATTATCTGGTGAGACGGCATAAACAAACAAGAACTACCAACGATACATGAATCCCTTTGATATCAATGCCTTGTAGTTTTTGAGGAATGTATAGATATCATTGATTGTGTGCAGTGTGCTTGAATCTTTTTCATTTTCTTGAGGATTTGTTTAAGTATCAGACTGTCTCTTGCGTGTGCCTGAAGTTTTCAAGATTATGATGATATTGTTTGAGCCAAGATCTATGCTGAATATGTATATTGAACTACCTTTAGGAAAGTTTTATTTTTTAGTTAAAGGTTGAAAGTTTTCAAACAAACTAGTTAAGCTTAATACTTGCTCTTCTGGATCTAATCAGTGGGTTTTGTAGACCATTCTTAGATAAGTTTGTCAATGTACTCCCGAATAACCGCATGACATCTTGAAGGACTATGAGAGGTTAATAATCTCATCGTTGTTAAGAGAGAGAACTTTTATCGTATGCTAAGTTATCAAAGCGAGAGTTTTGACTTCCAGTTTAGTGGATGTCCTCACACAATTCGACTTCAAGTGTATTGAAGTAAGTAGTTTTACCCGATAGTGATAGTTGATACAAACTGTCTGATTAAAATGACGTATCCGATGCTTGACTTAGCTTTCATTTTACACAAAGTCCGGGGAGAGGTCAACAAAGGTTGTGGATGATTTGAACTAGAGTTGTAAATGAGTCGAGGTAGCTCGGGATTGGCTCGCTTACAAGCCAAGGTGAGCTTGACTGATCTTAAGCTTGAGCTCGGCTCATAAAAAAAACTAGAACCACCTCGTAGCTTATTTAACTTGTTCGAATATTTGTTAGTCTTTAATTTCTTATAATCTCTATTTTAGCAACTTTCCTCGCATGACAAAGATAATATGTCAATGTTTTCAGATGGTCACACATCTTCTTAGGGTGTGTAGTCGATTCGAAAAAAGATCTAGTGAAAACTTTCCTTAACCAATAACACTAGTCCTTTGATTCTAGAGAAAAGTTTTTAACCCAAAACAAATGAGTCCAACCTAATATTCACCGATCACCACCACCTCTCGTTCACCTTTACATTAAACACCACCACGTTTCCCACCACTCCTCCAGTAATTGCACTCAGCTCCCTTTTTTGCTTACCAATCACCACCCCTCCATCTACTCCTTTTCTTCTTCAACCCTAACCCATCAAAGACGAAGAGCCTATTTCAAATATAAATTCCTTTGTTATATATATATATAAGAGTAAAATGTCATTTTCGTCTTACGTTTTGTTGAATTTATCATTTCAATCCAAAAATTGTTTTTTTGTTATTTCAGTCACTGTAGTTTACCAAATGTTGCAATTTGCATCCACTCCACTAACTCCGTTAAATATGATGGTTATTTAGTCTTTTTTAACACCCTAATTATCCAATTAAAATAAAATAATCAATTAATATTTAATTAAAACTAAAAAACATATGAAGCGACTAGTGAGACCGGACGCTTCGATTTAAAAGTTTCGATTAAGTCTAACTCATGTTATTCAATTAAGGTCTGCTGTGAGATTTCAATTGATATTCATGTTTTGTTCAAAATGCACCATTGTTCGACTGAGATCTATTGTTGTCACATTTTGTTTGATTGAGGTCTATTGTTATCACATAGCGTGACAATAGTATAACTCAATCAAACAAAGCATGACAACAATCCCACAGTAGACCTCAATCGAATAAATGTACACGTTAGAACAAAATATGAAGATTAATTGAAATCTCAAAGCAGATCTAAACCGAACAACATGAGTTAGAGTTAATCAAAGATTTTAAATCGAAGCGCCCGGTCTCACTAGTCGCTTCATATGTTTTTTAGTTTTAATTGAATATTAATTGATTAATTTGTTTTAATTAGATTATTAGAATATTAAAAAGAACTAAAATACCCTCATATTTAATGGAAATCTTAACGGAGTTAGTGGAGTGGATGAAAATGACAGCATTTGATAAACTACAGTGACTAAAATGACAAAAAAGAGTTTTTGGATTGAAATAACAAATTAAACAAAATCTTAGGGACGGAAATGACATTTTACTCTATTTTTAACTTAATTTAATAGTTTAAAAAATAAATTAAGCTGATGTGGCATTTATATAAACAAAGTAAAGTAAAAAACGGATGCTAGTGAAATTTAGAGAAAATGAAGAAAAAATATAAAAAAAATATTGATATGACACTGATATAAAGAAGAATAAAACAACTACAAATTTGAGTTATGTTGTAGATCATCGAAGAACATGTGTTTTTTGGTGGCGGGGCTTAGGGGCTGTTTGGCAGCCTCTTAATCAGCCTCTTAATGGTTCAGATGTCTGAATGGTTCAGCATTTGATGGTTCAGACTGTTTGTTTCGCGAGCACATGTCTGAATGGTTAAGAGATTTACCTCTGAATGGTTAAGCATTATATTGATGCTGAATGGTTAAGAGGTCTAATACTGAATGGTTAAGACATATTATCTGAATTGGTCAGACATTTGTTTTTGAATAGTTAAATTATATACTAGCTCTTAATGGTTCAGACCTCTTAATGATTCAGCACTTAATGATTCAGACCTCTTATTGGTTCAGCACTTAATCATTCAGATGTTGCCAAACAGCCCCTTACTAAAAACTTTTTTTTTCTTTTTTTTTTTTATTGTTGTCTTGTGTTTTGTATCAGGATATAATATAATGATATACGTCAGCATGCACACCTTGATTCACATTCCAGTGCAACCTAGTTATCGTTGATTCTTAGAATCAAAATCCCCAAATCCATTCATTCCCCACCACCGATCAATCTTTACCCACACAAATCGACAACACACACCACCTTGCTACCACCGTTGATGGCGGTTCAACCCAAGCCCACAACCACCCCCAATAACACCACCCCACATCCACCAACAACATTCAAATCACACCCACATATTCAAATCATCGAAATATATATATGGGTTCACAAGGTGAAACAGTGATCGTTGTGGTGAATGGGGAGAGGGGGAAAGGGAGACTTGATGCGTTAGAATGGGCGATTAGATACATCGTTGGCCCGAAAGATACGGTGGTTGTTCTTGGAGTGTTGCCGGAGATCGGAAAGAAGTCTAATCCTTCTTGTTTGCCGTTTCATCTTGGCATTGGGAGCTCCGGCATCTGTAAGTAAACCTTTTTCTTTTTTTTTGTTCTTTTATTAATGCTTTCGGATTTTGGTTGGTAAAAGCTTGTTTGAAATGGCTCGGTTTGTAAATGAGCCGACATTAGACCTGGCAATCCCAACCCACCTCTCTAAACTTGGGTTGATTTGGACCTTGAACAAGAAGATAATAGGTTGGTTTGGGTTGGTTATTATTCAATAGGAGTTGGGATGGACAAGTTTAAGTATAAGTATAATAGTAAGCAGGTCAGGATGGGTAGGAAAAAAAACACAAACGGGTCAGGATGGGTTGGTGATCATTGTACCCGTTCACCACCCTGCGCATGAGAACCAAACAAATTCCATCCTCAACTCCATGACATGCAATCAATGTCTTCATTGGATTTCATTAATCCAAGCTGCCACATACCCCGTAACATTGCACCCACCCATAGGATCCATGCAATTATCCATTTTATATTCCATGCATTCGTTAATTTTTTAGTTAGTTTATAAGTGCTTTATTTTATTTTCATGATCGTATAGCTTGTCGATAGGATAGTGTGTTAACTTTCACTAACAACTATGTTTTGTAATTTCTCTATGTTTCATTTAGCTATACAATGAAAATAACAGAGAATTTAACCTATATTTGTTTACAAATTTTTTAAGCAATTTTAAAATTTAACTCATCCTGACTTGTTTAGGTGAGCATACACAACCGATTACCGAAAAATAAGCAAAACCGAACCGAAATAACCGATCAGTTACGGTTAAGATAGGCCCAAAACCTAACCATTCGGTTACGGTTTCGGTTTTCCTTCTTTCATAACCGAAACCAAACCGAGAGCTTTATTTTTATGTATTTTTAAGTGATTTCCATGTACTTTTATGTATTTGAAACATACTTTCATGTAATTTCATGTATTTGTGTGCGCGGATGATGTTCAAATACTTCAAAACAACAAAACCAAGCTCCGTAACCAAGGTGATAACATGAAAATAATCAAACCGAAAACCGACCAAAACCGAACCGACACTCGGTTTCGGTTGCTTAAATTTCTATAACCGAACCATTGGTTTCGGTTTCGGTGGACCATAAAAACCAAACCTAACCGACATTTATACACCCTACCTATACCCATCCTGACCCAAATCCATCCTGACCCATACCCATCTTGACCCTTACCCATGCTAACCTCTTTACTTAATTAGCCCATTCTGACCTAAACCCATCTTGACCCAAACCCATCCTAACTTGTCAACCAACCCAATCCAACCCATCCATTTTGCCACCTATAGCCGACATGAGCCCATTGGTTCGGGTCGAGCTCATGTAAAAAGTGGCTTGCTTGTTTATTAACCTTAACTTTAAACATTTTATTATCAAAGACTGAGATAAGAGTGTGAAGTGGCGGATCTAGAAGATACGTTCAAGGGTAACGTAAAATTTTCTTTACCGTACATTTTATATGAATATAATAAAAAACACGATAATATATGAAGTTAAACAAATACCTAATAGTTCTCAAAACTCTCTATTTCGGTTTTTCAGCTTGAAAACAAAGCATTCAACACAAATATATTAAAAACTAGTTTAGTATCCCGTGTGATACACGGGTTATATAGATAAAAATATCAAATATTTTGTAATAAAAATTAAAAATTATAAAATATTATTTTCAGATAAAATATGATTGAATTATGTAAAAATAAGTACTTCAAGTAAAACAACAATAATATCATTTTAGACTTTCTTTTTATGAAATTATTTTTTATTTTTCTTTTTAAAAATAATTTCATTTTTAAACCATCCTTATAATACTTAAAAACACTTTTTAAAACTTTTGTGTTTAAAAAAAGTGTTAAAGAAAAGTTTTGTATTTTATATTCTTTTTTAATGTTTTTTTTATAAGTACCTATAATTTTTAATTTTTACTATATCTATTTTTTGTTATGTAAATGTTTTAAATAATATAAATAGTATGTATTATTATCATTTATTAGGAGAGAGAGGCGGGAAATCTAAAATGAGAAAGCCTAATATTTTGACAAGTGGCAATTTAAAATCTTCTTTTATATATATAGATAGATTGAATATAATAAATTATAAACTCTTAATCCCTAATTTCATAGTCTAACAGAGTAAAAATTATTACATTTGAGTGAGCGAGTGGGGAATGTGGGTGGTCCGGTGGTTGGTGAAAAAGGTAGGTAGTGGCGCAACCACGCAGGTGAGCTGATGCTTGCTGTTGTTGAGTTGTTGGGTGCTGCTGCTCGGTCTTCCATTTTTTTGTTTTATATTTTAATTTTAGGCTAATGATGAGTAATGGTTAATAGGTATTTTGAGTTTTTATATTATTGGGTAATGGAGTAATGTATCATTAATGGATCAATGGCATAATGGGTATTTAATATTTGGTTTAAGCCCGAACTTTATACGATGTATCGTCTTTTTATAAATTATTAGATTTTTTTATAAAATGTAAAACTTTCTATGAGTTGTTGAGTTAAAAAATTAGGGGTGACGTAATTTTATTTCAGGGGTAACGTAACACAATAACGTTCTCTTTTTTTACATAAAACCGTAAAAAAAATTACACTACCCCTAATTAGTTGTGGGGTAGTGGATGCTACCCCTCACCAACACATATGTTGCCCCTGAGAGTGTGTTTGCTCTTTTGAAACACACTTTTTAATGGTTCATGAATCTAATGGAGTTTGTATTAGACTAGGATTAGGTTAGTTTCTTTATTTGATTATTTAAAGGTGTTTGAGTTATGATAGGATTAATATAAGTGTACTATAAACAAAAGTTTATGATCATTGTATTTGATGTGATTTTTATAATAATATTTTTAGAGTAGAGACGGGTTGTCTCTAAATTCTTGGTCTGTTCTTGATTGATATAATGATTCTGGGCCAACAATGGAGTCTCTTAATAGTAAGTTTCAGAAACATGTGTACTGATTTAGAGACTACCTGTTATTCAGTCAGGGGCCTTTTAATGGATCAAGGTTGACAAACCACCTCTTAGTCTTTTTTTTTTTAATTATTCGTCCCATTCACGTCAAACATTTTCTTCTAACAATCTAACCGAGTCAAACAGAGCTCAAATTAAGCAGAGCCAATTTAATTAAACCAGCTGAACCAAGCTCGAGTTCAAGTTTTCAGCTGGGTTTAAACTAGAGGCCGAGCCCACGGGGCTCAGCTCGGACTTTGACAGAACATGATTGAAACGTGTATCTTCCAAATCATCTATAATTTCATTTTTGCTATAGGATTGTTTTGATGGATCAATGTAATCTTTAGTTTACTTTGGCAGTTATGATGCTTATTGATTTCAAAAATAAAAGCTGATACTTTTGACTCCTGAAAGTCAAAAGTTGATTCTAATTGACCTATACAATTTTGTTAAGATTTAGAGACAAAAGTTTGATGGTTGACTGGGATTTTGGTGTTCCCCTTTTGAGAGCATAAGGGCCATTTGTAGGAATAAACTTTTGTAGTTTTTTAGGGGGTCAGATCACATACTGTTTGGTATTTATACCAACATGCATGATTGATCTTTCCAAGTCCAAATTCCTTGATTTATAAAGACGAAGACGTAGTAAATGTAAATTCACGTCAATTTGTAGACGGGTATATTGTATCGTAACAGTAAGCTTAAAATTTTTTTGTTGATCAACATAGGTTAACCTAATCTTTAAGGTTGACACAGTGGTAAACACTTTATTCCCCTTTGACAAAAGTCTCAAGTTTGTATCCTGCTTCCTTTGATTTCTCCATTAACCCCTTGAACGACACTCGCCTAACCTAAGCTATGTTTTATGTGGTTCAACTGATTGGTAGGGTATTCGTGGGTCCTATGAGTTTTTCCTAATTGGCTCTAATGATCATAAAAAAACATATCTTAACCTCACTCGGATTTAGAGATGAGAAAATATTGTGTCTAGTGTGTTTTTCATTATAGAAATCTAAAGTAGAGTCGAAATTTTACATAAATGGTATGATAGAAAATTTGTGTGTAAGACTATAATCTGTTTTATGGGCATGTCATCATCTATCAAAGATGCAAACCCTGTTTGTGGAATGTAAACTGGCAACATTTTTTGACTTGTCGATAGAAGTACTCACGAGGCATGCATGAACTATAAATCAGATATAAAACTCGAGTTCTCAAATGGCGAAATGACACCATCAGAACTCCAAAAGGAGATAGAGAGAAAGAAGAGAGAATACCAAAAATTTCTGGAGCCATACTACCACCATTGTAAGAAGAGAGAGGTTTGTGTCTTTTTGCCTTTTAGATTTGACTTTTAGCTAACTTATTTTTAAATTTGAATCCATTGATGAAAAAAATAACCCAAATTAATCCATTTATAACTAAAGGAAGTTGTTTTGTACACCACTAAAATTGACGTGTGCATTAAAAGGTACAAAATGAAGCAAATGGTACCATAACACACATAACAAGTTTAGTGATGTACAAATCAATTCCCATAAGTAATTAGATAAAAAAACAAATCACCTTTAGTTTTGAACATCTATCCTAATGGGATGAAATCTTCTTCCATGCAGGTGAAATTAGATATAAGACTGGCTGCAGGGTTAGAATCCAAGAATATCGCTATTGAAGAAGCACAAAAGCATGATCCTCGATGGATTGTGTTAGATGGGTACTTCATACTTCAGTTTCTTGAATTTCTTTTAATATTCCAAGATTTTCTTTTAAAAGGATTTGTTTTTGGATTCACAGATACTTCAAGAAAGATAAAGAATATATACACAAGCATGTAGATTGTCATGTGGCTTTGTTGAAGACGAAAGGCGTAGCAACCTTAATCCCATCAAAGATCACAGGTCCAGAGTGTGAAGAATGGCAAATTGTTTGTAGAAAAATCGATGACCATGCTTTGACTGAGATTGACTTGATTGAAGAACCACATTCACCAAAACAAGCTCCAACATCCCCTTCTTCATGCCTGTTGTCATGGCAAACAGGGTTCCAAAGAGCTTTCACTCTTGGAGAAATTGAAGAAATAACAAATGGATTTAACAATGTCATCCTTAAGGGTCGTAATTGGATAGTCTACGGAGGTGTTTTTGGAGAATCTCAAGTTTTTGTCATGGGCTTTCCTGCAGATGATCAAGCGGATTCTCTACTCAAAATTGCGTCTTGTGTTCGCCATAGAAATATCATTAGTTTAACTGGTTACTGTCGTGCTAGTGATTCGGTCTTCATCATCTCTGAATGTCCCAAAGGTTCACTCGAAGCGTGTTTGTTGTGTAAGTATCATTTTGCAGACCTGCTTATAGCAGCAAAGTTGGCGTTTTGCGTTACAGGAAAACATGTCATTTTTTTAGGGTGGAGAAACAGGTCGGGTTGGGTTGACCCAAAACAGTTTTTATCGTAAAGTTAATATAAATTATAACTGTCATATAATGATTATAGAAACTATATTATAACAGTAACAAATATGGGTTAGAAGGTTGTATGCATTAATAATTCACTTCAGAAGATATGCACCTGTTCAACCCATTTCCTCCATTTTGTTCTAACCTAATTCTTTTTATTTTACCTGTTTGACACGTTAGAAATAATATATAAACCAAGTTGACCTTTTTTAGAAGTAAACGGGCGAAATTGTACCTGAAAAAGGATGGTAAATTTTGTAGGTGATCAGGCGGCAACAAACCTTTTGTGGGAAACAAGGTGGGCTATTGCTATAGAGATAGGTGCAGGCATTCAGTACCTTCACGAGGAGTTTGCAGATGGCTCGATTGCAAATTTATCCCTTTGTTCATCTCACGTCGGACTTGGTGGTAGCTCTTTTGCAACGGTAACACCCGTGTCTGTTTTGCTTTCTTTATAGGTGGCAGAATGGGCAGGTTGATTGCGTTTGTAATAATTTCTAAAAGGCATTTTTATGCGTTGATTAGATTGACCCAAAACACTTTTTATCCAAATTTATTTAAATTTTTAAATAAGTAATTAGTGTGTTAATAATGTAATCATTTGCATAAAGTGATTTAAAAGATTTTTTGCATAAAAAATGCTTCTTTATTGCATTGGGATTGGTATACTGAAATTTGTATCTTTGATGATGATATCAAAGCTTTGTATATACAACACAACAATAAAGCAGTTGAAGCTTGAGGATGATCCTATGAACAAGCCTCTATCAGTGAAGTAAGATTGACTTTGAACAAAATATTTTGCAATTTCTCATATCATATGCTGTTTTGGATAACAAACTAATGAGAAATGTGTTTTTGGTGGTCAAGAGACATGGATATCGACATAAACGAACATCTTAGAGCTGATATAAAAGATTATGGGGTCATCTTGTTAGAGCTCATATCGGGACAGAGTAACCGATTGTTCGAGAAAGATGGTCAATGCCTCGTTGATTGGGTAAGGCTTCTGTCTCCATGATTAGAGTGGTAATAATTGACCCAATTGCGTATATTATCTCAAAGGGATCACTATAGTAGAATAGAAAATCGCTTATAACTAATGGGTCAAATGGGTAAAAAAGGGTAGCAAACCTCATAAATTAATTTATTCAATATATATCATTATTATTTTCGTTAAAAAAATAATATAACATTCTTGACTCTAATTATTTATAAAAAGCTAAGCTTTTGCACAAAAGTATATTTTAGATCAAACTTTACTGACTTGTACTGTTTGACATAAAGCTACTTGTTTTGACCCGTTAGCCAACTAGACATGTAGGACGATCTGTTTGTAGTTCAAGCAACAACAAAACCTGACCAAATCGCTTTCAAACCTAATGGTTATTCAGTATGCCTTGTTTGAACTCAGGCCTTGCCGCTTCTGGAGAAGAATTTGCTAAGCCCGTTGTTGGACCCAAGGTTAACCGAGCCCAGTGATCCTCACATAGCTTATATGGCTCGAGCCGCATTGGCATGTCTAAAGAACGACCCGAGCCACTGCCTTAAGATCGGTCAGGTAGGTCTGTTTATGGTTTGTGTGATTTGCAGTTATGACAACATAATCTCAACTATCTATAACATCTTATGTTATCTTGAATGCAAATTGATCCCTTTTATTTATTTATTTTATTATAAATTATAAAATGAAGTGGGTCTTTTTATTTGAATATAATTAAGGGATAATTTTGTGAAATAGTATAGTTTTAGTATTGTTTTAATTAGGCCGCTCATATTTTTTTGTTCTAACACTTGTAATTTTTTTGTTACAATCAAGTCACTAAAGTTTCAGGATTTCATAAATTCCAAAATATTTTAAAAGAAATTGAAATACTTAAAAAATTAACAATATTTATAAGAAATGAATTAGTTAAAAAAATTAAAAAAAATATATATGAGTGGCATAATTGGAACACTCTTAAAACTTTAGTGAACTAGCTGTAACAAATACAAATATTAGTGACATGATTAGAACAAATAAAAATATGAATGACCTAATTGAAACACTTGTAAAACTTGTTTATTATCTTGTAAAGTTTTCCCTACTTCTAATGATATAAACTTTTTGCAGGTGTTGGCAATTGTACGGGGCGATCAATAACGCCGTTAAGTGGTACATGGCTAAAATATGGTGTTTCGAGCAATCGAAAAGAGGAAAGGGAATAACGCCGTTAAGTTGTTTTCTCCATCATTCGTAGAGAAACATTGAACGATATTTAAGTATGTAACTGAAAGTTAATAAAAATATTACATTGTATTATATCAATATAAGTACTCATATTTATGTAAAAAATAAATTATCTGTAATTAAAGTGCTTTTAGTCTTAAAAAGTTTTATCTATATTTCCCCATCAAACAACAGTAAAAGGATTTAGATAAGACATCTTAAGGACAGGATCATCAACATATAATTAAATTATTCATTTGGATAAATTCTATTATTTTGATATATTGAAAAGAAAATGATGTAATACGTGTAATATAATCATAAAATGTTGACATGATAGAAATACTTGGTCCCAATGTGAAGATGAGCATGGTCCTAATAGTAGTGTGGACATGTGGTGAGATGGTCTGGTCCAGGTTGACTGAGGTCACATTGGTCCACCTTATTTATATGGTGAATGTGATGTGATATTGTGATGTGTCGGGTCGGCCCAATCGTCCAGCTTGGATCACGGGACCAATCGTCCAGCTGAGACCAAGGTGCGTCCACGGGTGCCAATCGTAACAGGATGATTAGATGAAAGATTTTAGATTGATTGGTTGCTGGTGAATGATTTTGTAAGTTGATAAGTTGAATAAGTGAACGTTTAAAGAGATCAACCGTTGGTTGCGTTAATTAATTTAAGCTCATTAGTTAATTTATGGATATTAAACATTTATAATTGCATATTTAAAACTTGAAACTTGAGAAGTTAACATAAATGTTCTAAGGCATAAGTTGAACTATTAAAACCAGTTTTTTAAATCATGAATCATGTGTTGAACCACATATATACTTTTAAATGGGTCTACCTTCTCTTTTTAGATTATACGATTTGTTTGGTCTTTAATTATTTATAAACACTCATAGCATAAATAATTAAATACTTGATACATGATTTTTTTTATAATCTAATAAAACAACTAATGTAGACCTACTTCCATTTCACATGGCTGTCCTTGTCTCTTTGTCAATAATGATTTACGGATTATTAATTTGGGAAAAGGATGTAATCGTCACCAAGAGAATTAGAATACTTAATTGTTTCTTTATCAAATCAATCGCAAAAAGTGTCTTCTAGAAGTGTGAGTCATATGAGATATTTTTGTACATTTTTTAGGTAATATAAAAAGATTGTTTTCCTTGAAACTTTATTTTTTAGACAAGTTGTAATTGTTATACTTTTTGACAAATACTCCTTTTTGTTTAACTAAGATTATGTAATTTTTAATTGTTACTTTTTGTTGTTTTTAAGGTTATCTTTGTTTATAGCTTATAATTTTTTTAGTAATTTTTTTATTTTCGGTTTGGTCATTTTCTTTTTAATTTTGTATATTAAAAAGAAATACACAAAACTAAAATAAATTAAATAAGATGAAGTAATATAAACTGAATGAAGATATTTGATTTTGTTCTTTAATGCTCTTTTGATTTACTCCTCATTTCATTTTTGTTTGAAAGGATACTCTAGATGACTGATCTAATCCTCTTCTCCTTAGTTATTCAATAATAAAATTTAACATGAATTAAATCAGAAGATCTAGTCCAATCATTGTCAGCATAAACAGAATACAAAGGTGAGTGGTCTTGCGAATTGCAAATACATGAGTAATAATACCCTTAGGGTTGGGGCACCAATGCCGTAAGCCCACGGCGAGGCACGGCGCTGCACGGTAACACCGCCGCCGGTCCCTCACGTTGCGTCATTTGACGGGTTCATGGCATCCTCAAGTCGGGCTCTTCTTCTCCATTCTGAACGTTGCAAAGAGCCGTTAGGCTCCCCCCACGGCGAGAAAAACACGGTGTGAGCACCCCCCCCCCCCAATGGTGTGGTGTGACGTGGTAAAATGTAATTGGTGGGTATGTGGTGTGGTGTGTATGGTGTTGGCACCCCTCGCACCCTTAAGTTATCAAAGAATGTGCTTGACAGGAACCACATGATGATCAGTGAAGTGATAAAAAACCGTGAAATCTTACTAGCCACGATAACAATCTCTAGGTGACTCAACAGAAGATATAGTAGAGTATCAACAGTGATCCACTATGTTAAAGGATCAACCATAGACACACCAGAATATCAAAAAAGTTATGTACGACCAGAGACAAGAGTAGATAAGAGTTTGTACTAACTGAGTATAGTTTGTTGTAAAAACGAAAAAAATAGCATGAATCCCCATATAATAACTCAAAGTGCCAAATCCTTTAAGGCAAATTAACGTATATCAACAAAATAGTAATTGACATCGACAATAAACAAGTACGGATGTATCGAAGATGCATTATATACATCCATATGTACCTAGAGTTGTAGATAGCTTGGAGAACCAAGAACCAAGATGTATGGATCGACCTACGCCAATGGCGGACTCATAAATCTTTTTATTTGGGGGTCGAAAATTTTAGACGCTTAATTGTGTATTATCATATATCATAAATTTCCCGGTTCGATTTAAGACGGGTGACGTGATGTAAAATGATAAATTTTTAATATCAGATTTGAAAGAAATAAAGATGTTTCCATTTAATAAACAAGACTAATGAACATATTTTAACTAACCCATAATTATTCATATAACTTATTAATATAAATAACAAATCTCGATGTCAAACAAAAAAGAAACTCAACGTGCAACTAAAGTAAAATGATACAAAAACTCAACGTGCAACTAAAGTGTCCTCAAAAATAATATTTCAACAAAAACAAAAAAGGTATTTTAATCATTGTAAGTAATATAATATAGGAAACAAAAAAATAAAAACAAAATAAACAAAACCAAGAAAGATTTTAGTTATATTACTATAACTTAAAAAGCAAGGTCGGTGGAGTTTTCCACCGGCCTTTCTTTCCCTCCTATTTTTAATCTTTACATTTTCAGCCCTATTACTTTTTAAAAACTTTATAAAATGTCATTTTAACCCCCTTAAGTTTGTAAAGTTCTGAGTTTACCGTTATGCAATATAAATTCAAGTTCGTCTACGTTTAGACGTAATTAGTAACGATTCAGTTCAAATATAAAATGTTTCAAAACTTAACTTTATACATTTTAAAACTGTCTACATTTCAACATACGTCTATGTTTTGAGGTAATATTTGTTCAAAAATGAGTTTGGTTAAATATAAAACATTTTGGTGCTTATTTTTATGTACACTTTGAGTTAGCCTACGTTTCGACATTGGTTTATTTGGAAACGCGTCAGGTCAATATAATACGTTTTCAATTACTATATGTTTGGACGTAAATTTAGTTCGGAAACGGTCAGAGCGATTGTAAGTCTATGTTTCGACAATAATTTTGTTTGGAAAAAAGTCAGGTCAAATATTAAACGTTTTTGTTGAATGGTATAAATTCGAGTTACTCTACGTATTGACGTAAAGTTAGTTTGGAAACGAGTTGGGTCAATTGTAATCTATATTTTATCACGTTACTTACAACGCCGTGACAACGCGCGACGGGTAATAAACCTAGTTTATATTTACAAGAAAAGAAACACCGGCTAAAAATATAAAAACTACATATGTATCAAGATTTCATTCTTAGTTTGCTTAGAAAGTACTTTTATTAATTACAAATAAATAATATTAATATTATAGGAATATTAATTAAGAATAAGTCACATAACTGGAATCTTTTAATTATCAAGAAATTACTAAGAAACGAAACATTTATCTAACTAAAATAAAATATGATAATCTTTCAACATAGAAGTTTACCTAAGAGCATTCACAACCCATTCCTTATCTTTATCCATATAATTACACTAAAAATACAACTTTTTCTCTCATCCTTTTAATTAAATAATATTTTTTTATACCTTCATCATTACATTTTCTCTCTCCTACACTCACAACAACTTTTAAAAATATTAAAAAAATTATAAGGGTTGAACAGTAATTCCTTAAATTTGCAGATTGTACAGTAACATTTCTCTCTCCTCCACTCACAACCACTCACAACTACCAATAACCATTCCATATAATTTAAGGATTACACTCACATACATATACCAAACGGGTTGTGAATGCTCTAATTCGTTAATTGAAATAGTTAAATAGTAATGACTTACCAATTTTTTGTTTGCCTATTTATTCTATATTTTTTTTCATATAAATTGTCTTGCTCTACCAATAAACATTTTACTCCTATGATTTTATATTTATCACTCACTTGCAAATGTTCTAAGATACAAAAACTTCAAAATCATTCCATATCTTTAAATCTTTCTTCTTTTCTAAACTTCTACAAATCTCCAGCTTGTCTTTTATCTCTCAACCTAATTAAAACTGATGAAAGGTAAAAGATATTTTGTAAATTTTCACTTTGGGGTCGTTATCGAAATTTCTTAAAGGCGGGTGTCAAAACTTTAGGGGGTCGGCGTTCGAGTTTCTTGGAGGTCGGTTGGAATTTCATCATTTATACTATTATCAAAGATTTTTTTTCATGGGGTGCCAAAACAAGAAAAACTCAATGTGCAAACTAAATTATCCTCAAAAACAATGTTTAAAAAATAGTAACAAAAATGTATTTTTAATAATTTTAGGTGATATAATATAAGAAACAAAAGAAAAATAAATAAAGAAAACCAATAAAGCTTTTAGTTACGTTTATATTTAAAAGAAAAAAAAACATCGTCAAAAAATATAAATACTACAAATGTGTCAGAATTTCATTCTTAGTTTGATTAGGAAATACTTTTACTAATTTCAAATAAATAATACTAATATTATAGAAATGTTAATTAAGAATGAGTCACATAATTAGAATCTTTTAATTAGGAAGAAATCACTAAAACGAATCATTTATCTAACTAAAATAATAAATTTAAATCTTTCAATATAGAAGTTTACCTAATTGGTTAACTGAAATAGTTAAATAGTAATGACAACCAATTTTTTGTTTGCCTATTTATTCTATATTTTATAGATTGACTTGCTCTACCAATAAACATTTTACTCCTATGGTTTTATATTTATCACTCACTCACAAATGTTCTAAGATACAATTAAAACTGCATTTCTATATCCTTTTGTCTTCTTTCTTTTCTTTTTTTTTTTCTTTTTTTTTTAACTTCTACAAATCCCCAGCCTGTGTTCTTTATCTCTCAACCCACCTAAAAGGCTAAAACCGGTAGAAAGGTAAAAGATATTAGGGTTTTTGTAAAATTTTACTTTGGGGTCGTTGTCGAAATTTCTTAAAGGTGGGTATCAAAACTTTAGGGGGTCGGCTTCCGAATTACTTGGGGGTCGGTTGGATTTCGACATATATACAATTATAAAAGAAAATTTCCATGGGATGAGGGCAATCCCCATGTGAACCATATAGCCATATAGGTCCGCCCCTCATCTACACGATCTCAGATGCGTAGAAAGCAAACATGGTGTGGTTGAGTTTAGTAAACCAAACCATGGTGGCGTGCCATATACACGATCTCAGATGCGTCTTGGTAAAGAAATTCATTGTTAAGTGATCTATTTGTCTATTATCTTAGTAACGCAAGAAGGAACTGGTATGATGGTATATATAGTGGACGATGTATGGAACTAGTAGGGCAATTTATAGAGAAAATGATCTCATAAAAGATTACATATATATCAAGGAGTGTAGGTGCGACATGTGTAAAAATAATAGCAAATGTATATGCAATAGTTAGAAGAATATCTTATGAAGATACAAGAAATAGATTTGAGACTGAGAGAGTGTCTAGGGTCAGATATCATCAAGAAATAAACAACCCAAAATTCATTGGGAAGGGTAAATAGGTTTTGAGTAAAATAGTAAACCGGATAAAAAGTAAACCAAACCGCTGATCAAAATAAACAAAACATAAAATGAACCTTCATAATAAATTATTAGTTACTTATGGGTGAGTGTTAACAAAGTAACTCAAGAGTGTGAACTAACTCAAGACTGTTTTAAGGAATTTTATTGAATATGCAGAATGTAGTGCAACAATATTTAAAACTTTAGTGCCTGATTCATACACATGACGTGTGAAGTCCTTAAACCTTAATTCATCTAATCCTATGAAATTAAGTATAAAAATAAATAAAAATGTATTTGTTTAGTTACAACCATATTTATTTAGTTACAACTATATTTGTTTAGGTACAACGTCTTAGATCAAATTATATCAACAATGCTTTATAGTCCAAATGTCCTCGTTTTTAATTGGTGTCCTTCTAGATATTTAGATTACCTCCACTGTTGAACCTAAACTAAACCGAATCAATCATTGAATTTTAAAAAACTTGAATAAATATTATTTTATTATTTAAAACGTGAATTAACTCAAAATGATGCTTTGATTAAGTTTATGCATTTGTATTCCTCATATAAAATGTAGAGACTTCTCGTTTTTTTTCTTATGATTTAATCACATTTGTTACTATCATTCAATTTATTTTTTTTCTTTGCATCTAGCTTAAAAAATTATTATTTTCATCCAAAAACGTTAACTCCATTCATTTAAAATGTTAAACCATTTTTAATTTTAGGTAATTATGTAATTTTGCTTATAGACTTAAAATCCAAAATTATGTTAACATATTCTTATTTTTATAAATTTTCTATCGTAATTTAGTTCCACTTGATAGTGGTTATGTAATTGGTGGATTTTGTTTTGTATTTTAAGGTAGTTTTATCAATTTGCATGTTTAATATTTTAAATTAAACAGACTTAATGTTTTCGGATGAAAATGATAATTTTTAAAACCATGGAGATCCATCTGCAAAAAAATATTTTTTGGATCAAAATTTGAAATGTGACAAACCATAGGGAGAAAAATAACAATTCATTTTAATTTTAAATTATATTTGACTCTAACATTTTATGCTTTCAAATTCTTTAGGTTTTGCTCATTTTTTTAGTTCTAACATTCAATTTAACTCTGGCCATAGAAAAACAAAAAGAAGAGTGAACTAAAAATAACCAGAGAAGATGCCACGTATCAAAAGGGATGAGGGGTAAAATTGTTTAAATTTACTTTAAAGTAAAATTGAAAACCCGGGCATAAAATCACACGATTATGACAAACCGTTAAAATTGATAAATATCATAAAATCCTGACGCACTAAAAAGACCATATTTTTAAACACATTTAGTTGAAAACACTTCAAACTTTTTTTGTTTTTAAACATATATACTGTAACACTCTATATAAATTAAAAATAAAGAATGCTTAACCTTACGATGGCATAAAATATATAGGTTTAGAAATATATGGGGTTTACAAAAGTCAGAAATTATGATTTTTTCTTAAAATTTCAGCTCTAGGCCCTTTAATTTATACGTTATCGTGACACCCTCTCATCTTTTTTTCATTTGTTACTGTTGATCAATGAACCATTATTTTCATTAAAACACTTAGAAAAATTTTCTTTGTTTTCTTTTTATTTTTTAATACACTTCCAATATATAAAATATATGTATGCATAAATTATAACCTTGAAATGATAGTTTCTTGAAAACTTGGATATATTCTAAGGATAACAATTGAAATAAATTTGAAAATACAGATATCGGATGGGGCTAGAGGATCGAAAGATGCCACATCCACATGGTGACATTTTGAAGCAATCTTTGTTCTTTTCTTATAATTTGTTTTTGTTTCCTTCTATTTTTATTTTTGTTTCCTTTTTGTTTGTGGCTGTGGAATTTTCATCAAAACTGTACAGACATACCAACATTTCATATAGTTGGACACGTATTTGTTTCAAAATGATTTATTTAATTATAAAATTATCAGCTAAATTTTGGATAATGATTGAAGTTACATATGCCTACTTGGCTACTAGCATATATACTATGATGAATATGATTGCAATATTAGTGATTTCTAATTGGAATGGTTTTTTCAATAGTTACATCACCCCAATCTAATCGTACACCCGAACGTTTGAACATCATCTCAAACGATCATTAAAAAGGTATAAGAGACCAATGCGATTTTACACAAAAATACTTTCGTTTAACAAAGTCTCAAACGACCGTTTAACCTATAAACAGTCAATTTCAAGCGGGTGATGTGTTTAACGGTCCTCTAAAGTTATGACACAATTCGTATGGATTTATCTAAATATTTTTGAACTTTGGTGATTACAAATCTAATTAGTCTTCTGTGAATAGATCATTTGATTGTAGTAAAATCATATAATACAAAATCGGGGAATAACATTTAATTGGAAGTTATAAATGTAGCAAAAATATTTTCATAATATAAATGCGTTGAAAGCCAGTATATTTTATATTAGGTTGGTAAACCGTGTATTACACGAATTGAATATATAAAATATTAAATAATTACTAAGATAAGGCATAATTGAAATTACGTAGTATTGAAGACTTTAACTAATAAAACGATGATATCAATTAATTTATAGAAAATATCTTATTTTTAATTTTTTAAAAATATTTTTAATATGAAAAAGAGTTAAATAATATCATTGATTAGTAGTTAATGTAAATCTATACTATATAGTCTATGATATACAATAGATGAATGTTTAAAGATGATACGTGACGATTTTTGGTGAAATCTAAACTTAATTCATCACCTCTCTCTCATATTAAATGATGAATTTTTAAGTAAATGAATTAAACAATTAAATATCTAAATGTAAATCTTTTTGTTCTAATGATTTATTAAGATTTACTAACTTATAAGATTTTAATTATATCATATCTTAAAATATAACTTTATAATTTTTAATCTTCATTATTTGTCATTTATAATTTCTTAAATCTTTATTACTATGTACTTTTAATGTTATTAATGGTTGATAACATCTAAAATACAAAATTTCTATAAAAACTAATGATTTTAACAATTTAGATTTATTTCATTCATATAATATATTAGTTCTAATCTAGTTATTTAATATGATAGAGAAGCGAGAACAATTAACTTTAGGAGGTCTATAATTTTGTTGTGTCTCAAAAAATATTATTTTTTTAGTATAGATAGATATGATACTACATTCTAAGAACAACTTTAATGTTCATGTGTATGTATGTGTTTTTGTAAGTCTATATGTATGCATATGTCTATATTTCATAATATAAATGCGTTGAAATCCGATATATTGTATGAATCTAACATTGATACATGAGTTTGGGTCCAGGATCGAACGCATTCACATTAGTTTTCAATCGAACAAATGAACTAATTTAGCTGAATTAGTCGTATTTAAGTTGATCTGTTACATTTAAAGTTCGACCTATTTTTCATGAAGAAAATTTACATAATTTTTTTTTATCCAAACTATGTTACAATCTAAAACATAAATTGAGACATGAGCATTAGATTTTTATAGTTTAAATATATGTAGTTATTATATAAAATTATATTTCGTATGTCAATTTCATAAATTATTAAAATGTAAAATATAAGAAAAGAAATTTAATGTTATACGAGCGTTTGTATCACTCTGCAAAAACTCTTTCTGTTTTCGAGTTTGTGTGGACCCATTTACTACAGACATACCAAAAGAAACTAATTTTTAAAATTTATATATCAAAACTTTTTATACGAAATTAGTTAACATTATCTTTAGTTTCGTATTAAATGTTTAATTTTTTGAGTTTTATTGTTAATCAAGACTTAAAATAAATGAAGTTGCGGTGAAAATCATAAAAATAATTTGATTAACAAGAGAAAATCCAAATGTTCAACATCCACGTGATTTGCAATACAGAACAATACATTACATAAAACATATATTTTGTTTTGAAGTTGTTTCGATGACTTGTTTTCATCTCCACAAAAATTGCTTCGTCTATCCACCAATTATTCATCAATTGGATGAGTTGTTAGATCACATCAAGACTCCTACCAAAAACTTTTAATTCTTTCTAAACCCTACTTGCGACTTTTCAAGATTTTTTAGAACCATCAAATTGATTTTGTCTATTTGTTTTGCGGCTTTTGGATTCTTGTTGTATTGGAGCCTTTAGAATTTGATTTTTCTTACTTACTTGATAATCAAACTTTCATGATTGCTAATCAAAATACTTTTAGCAATTAGCTAATCAAATATGGTTTTAGTTAAAAACGATCCAACAATTAAGTGCTATAGATTTTATGATCTTCAATCTTTGATTCTATCATCTCTTGATTTCATTTCTACTTTTGATTCGGTTTGATCTCAAATTCAAGAATTTAAACTAGGTTTAGATTCTTTGTAAATTTATTTTAAGAGAAGTTAAAACTTTGACAAAAATTCAACCAACAAGGTATCAAGATCGATGACGACTTAGTTTGTCATGTAAAGGCGAAAAATACTGTACTTTTTGATTATTTATAGTCTTTAATCCAGCACCCAATCAAGAATAGATCACATGTTCTCATGTTTTTTCATTGTTTTTTTTAGCCGAATGGAGTTCAAATTCATTTTGCAAGTTACACGGAAAAAAGGTCTCGAGAAAATTGACGATGATGAAAAAGCATTGTGTACGTTGACTATGAAACCACTGATGATATTTATCAAGGAATTTGTCACTATAAAAATGAAAAAAGAAACTCTTAGTACTGGTACAATAATATGAGATATTTTCATTGATCAAAGTAGTTTGAAAGGTTTATCTTCTTGATAAGTGAGTTGAAGACTTGTGAAGATAGTATTGATGATTTGATAATATGTATGCACTTATTATGATTAATATCATGCTTTTAATCTATATTGAATATTAAACATATGACTTTGTTACGTGTTTGAAATGCATGTTGATGGAGCTTAACGAATGTTATTTAAAGAGGATTTGAAGGTTAGCAAGTAGATGGATGGAAAAGAGTTGAAAAGAAAAACAAGAAATCCATGAAGAAAAATAGGAGGGCGTAAGCTATGGCCTCTAGGCCGTAAGTTACAGCCCATGTGAAACCACCATCTAGGAGGATGTAAGGTAGAGGAGAAGCTCCTCTACATTAGACGAGGCCATAACTTACGGCCTATAGAACGTAGGTCATGGCGACTGGTGTGTAGGAAGAATAATGGGTCAAATCAAATATCTAACTGTATTTAAAGCCCAAGTTAGGTTTTTGAATGAGACCTCTTCCCTTGAGCAAAAAGAAAAGTCATGGAGCAAACTTTTAGCATGGAACCTCTTTTAATCATCAATCCATTGAAGATTCATATGCCTAATTGAAGATTGAAGAGATTACAATGAAAATGCAAGACTAAACATGTGATATCGTCTCCGGGTGGACGGTCTGTGATTACATTGTGCCTACCTATGTTTTTACCCATTCTAATATGTTGCATACCAAAACATTCAATCTCTAGACACTTGACCTTATAACAGCTTCTTGTTTAATCATCAAAGCTCTAATAACAACTCCCATAAACAACTTTGCTTCATTTTCAGTACCACACCTGATAGTATTGTTGTATAATATTTTCAAATTAGCAGTATCAAACATAAACATATCTATTGGATCAACAACTCTGATATTTTAAGTCCTTTTATTCTAGATTACATCTTCTCTCATCTTGTTACTGTAATATTACTTCTTGAAATTTACAAACAAGATGGCATTCTCTCTAGGAGCTGGACTTTTTGTTGAACTTTCGCAGGTTTCAATCTTGGCACCACCTTTCCATTTCCAGTCACGGGATGAAACTTCTTTTTTGACCTTATTCGGATAGGTTTTTGAGGTTTAAAAGTTGTAAAACCATGGTTGCATTCATTTTTTTATTATTATTATAGAGTGAGCGCCTCCACTTTGAGATGTATATATGATGACTTGGCGGATCCGCCAAAAATATAAAAGAGTGTCCAATAATCCTTAATAGTAAAAGGCAAGAAGTGTGTCGAATCCATTGGAAATCGCTAGAAAGTGCTAGTAACAGCTAAACTAGATACATTAATCATTGAAAAGAAAATTGCTTGATTGATTGATTTTAGAAATTATAAAATTAGCAAAAGTAAAATTTAAATTTTTAACAATTTTGGAAAAAAACAACCCACTTCGGGATCCCGATTTGATAAAATTATGTTACCACAGTTTGACCTAATGGAAATTCATTTATGATGACTCTATGCATGATAAGGTTTAAGTAATGATATAAATACAAGTTTAATGGACTTTATTCATACATTAACCGATTCAAGTATGCAATCCTAATTCTAAGAATCAAACACGAAATGATTAAAAGAAATCAAGGTTATATAATAGTAAATATAGGTTTAAACACAATCAAATTGTTTAAATAATCAAATCAAAACTTGAATCCAATAGAACTTAAGATCCAATCCCAAAACTAGGTTATAAACTAAGAAAAACGATTACTTGCACAAACCCACCCCTGAAGTGAATTACAAACGACTTAGCCTTACACCCTCATTGATTCTTCAAAACAACTTGAATTAAACATGTAGATTTGGATGATCTTGATGTTGGAAAGCCTTTGGAATGATAAAATATGATTACTTTTCATCCAAGATTGCAGCTATGGAAGGGTATTTTTGTTTCAAGGATAACCCCCATTTAATCACCTCAAGATTAGGTTAAAAACCACCAAAATGCGAGTCCCAACGTCAGTGGCACCCCTGGCGTTAACAGGATTGAAATCTTTTGATCGACGGCTGTTCTGATAGTGTTTCAGACGCTGATGGTGTTGGTGACGCCCCCATTGCTGCACTTTTCATTTTCAATTGCAACTTTTCAAGATCTTTCTGTTGATAGTTCCTAGGTCTCGTAACTCTTTTTCTAGCTCAAGTTATGCTCGTTTTAAGCTACCATGATCGTGCAACATCTTTTCTACGTTTATTGCTCTCCCGGGTTCCCACTTTCATCTTGTTTCGTCCATAATATTTATATTCTTCATGTTTTCCCTACAAACACATGATTATCCTAAAAGTAACTCCATTTATCATAGATTAATACGTAAAACACTAAAATAAAGCATTTAAACATGTAACTTTAACCATCCAAACAATGAATTACTTGGATTTATTGGAAAGGTCATTCCTAAGGTATTGAATTCCACAATTTTCTCTTTTTACTACAAACAACTTTCTCTAATCATCAAGTCGAGAGACATATTTTCTAATTTTAGTCTAGATAACCATGCATTCTATCCTCCACTCCGTTGATAATGAATCCTGTTATTTCTTAATCAATTTATTGTTAAAAATCATTGTGTCCATCTTCCTTAGTTGGCTTACCAATCTAGTAAACCTTCTACTCCTATCTTAAAGGCTTCCTCCTATCAGTTAATCTCCTAAAGCTTTGATATCCCTAAATTCAATCTCCTATAAACATCAAAAAGTAGATAGGACCGGTGATATACTCCATTCCATTGACGCTAGTCTTATAAAGCTTATATGGTCCTTTACTAATAGACTATCAAAGAGTTTGATTGGTGAAATAAAATAAATTATGCATGTGGGTTTTCCAATTTGTGAAATCTGTCAATGAAAGTAGTCTTAAATTCTTGTTTCTCAAAACCATATCATCATTGTAATTAAATTTTGCCATGATTAACAACTTGTTAAAATCCCATATAATTATGAGATTTGTTGGTTGAAATACTACCTTTTTCAACCAAGTTTACAACCTTATCACCTGAAAGAATTTTTATCCAATCAAACAACTTTTTTGCTTGAAAAACTTTCTTTCAATTGAAAATTTTTCTGCAAAAAGTTGAAAATTTGTGTTTTAGGGGAACATTTCAACATAACTATTTTTTTCCGACCGAAAAGTTTTCCATCTGAATAGATGTCAAGTTTTCATAGGCATAATGCCTTTTTCGGCCACTGATGTCTTCTTCGGTTTCTTTAGATCCTTTTTCGCCTGATGAATCTTAAAACCTGAAACTTTAATTTTAACTCAAATTGATCAAAATCGCCACCTAAATGCTGAAACCGCCACATTAATTATTCTTTACATGATTAATCTAAATCCAGTCTAATTCTCATGTAAACTAGATAAGAAAACCATCTTCAATCAACCAAAATCATCAAATCGAGAAACGAGCCTTTCCAAGATCTTA
>CM046036.1:17591992-17659492 GCA_025215565.1 Flaveria ramosissima | reverse complement strand
TCTATAATCCAATGATCATTCTTTTGTTAGATAGTGATGCTTGTTTATTTTACATGCTTCTAATATCAAACGCAAAATGAATGAACAAAATGAAAACATCTTGTAAAGAAAAGTTTCCATACAATGAACCATGAAACTAGTGAATGAACCACAAATAGTTCAATTTATTATTATCTAACGACAAAAAACTGGTTTCTAAGTAGGGACTCTAGGAGCCATTAGGTTCAAAATCCAGATCAAACTGGGACCGAACCATCTGTCATGTGGTGCCATATCCATCAATCATGGTTAGAATCTGGTCTGGGTTCAGGTCGTTATGGTTCATACTTGCATCATCAACCCGTGCAATACCTAAAACCGACTCAGAATGTGTCCCCTCAAGAATAATTTTGTAACCTGATTATTCGTTCAATAATATTGACACATACTAAAACCTTTTTAGTTGGTGCGGTGCTTAGAATATTATTTTGTATACTAGGATATCAGTTTTGTTTATCTTTTTTAAACTTGTAGTGTAAAAGGAAATATTTGATGATGTACATTACATATATGATAAGAAGTTAAGAACCAAACGTGACGCCTCTCATCGGTGATGTCTCCGAGAATCATCGAAAAATTTGGATACTGGACAAATAGAGAAAAATTGGCCCTTATAATATAAAATAATAACCCGTATGTTAAAAATCAATAGTATATCAATAATTGTTACCTTAATAAACAAAACAAAAGCATTTTTATATTTTGAAGCAAATCATGAGGCTCTTCTGATGTTTTTTAAAGCAATGCACTAGATTAAGTCTTTATAATTCATGCTCTCTATATCATTTTCAATAACCCATATGGTTTCGTTTTCGAGACTGGTTTCATACGTCTTTTGCACCGATTTGTTTGTTTTTGTTCTTACGTGGTTCTGCCTAGCGTCCATGTATGATGCTTCTTTTTTTATGAATTAAATAAGAAACTATGTTTACACCGGAATATATTACAATGGAATATATTACACCGGAATATATTACAAAAAAATAAACTTTTATTCACACTGGAATATATTACAAAATAAAAAAGTTTGTTTAGAACAATATTAATTTTATAAACTAGATAAAACACTTACATATCCAAAAACAAAAAAAAACATATTGCAATATTATAATCTAAAAGTATTTGGACATAATATAAATGATTAAATTCAAGTAAAAAACATAAAAGTAAAAAAATAGTATAAATATATACTATTTGATTGAAGTAAAAATAAATAAAAATAGATAAAATAGATATGATTATGTTTACAGTAAGGTTATTGTCAAAAGAGTAATTAATCTACAAACTAGGAAATATTATGAGCTTAGCGTGTGTAATTCTAGGCTCTGAAGAATCACACAACAAATCAAGATCATGTATAGATGTGTGTAGTATCGAATGGTATAAGAGTATACACATATGAATAATTTGAAAGAAACAATCGTAAACCTTTGTCGAGTTGGATGTACCATGCTGATGAAAAAGAAATAATGAACGTGAATGTGATTTGGATGGAATGGAAGTTTCAGCTGATGAACGTGCTAATGAAGAAATTGGATGGATCGTACTGATGAAGAAGTAAAGATGACGGTGAATATGACAAAAGTGATATAAACCAGGGACGAAAATATCAATTTACTAAAGTAAATGTCGACTTTACTCCTAGTGATAACAGACGTTATCTAGGGATTTGAATGGAATGGTGTTTTGGCAAAAAAAAATTTAAAACATGGGTATTGAAATAGTAAAAGATAAATCACGAGTAATGAAATGATAAAACAATATAAAACCAGTGTAAAGAAAAAAGAACACTTAACTCTTAAATAAAGGAGTTAAATAAATGCATATGGAAATAGAAACAAGAGGTGTGGTGTGCGTCACTTGGTGAAACAAAAGGCCATGATCGATCCCGCAATCGTCGCTCTTTGCCGGTAAACCCCCACCGTTGCACCTTATGAGTACATTCTTTTTCTTTATCCCTTCTCTTTCCATTTTTTTTATTTAACTAAAATTCCTATATGTTTTTCAACAACAAATGTACAACCCTATTTCGGGGATAAACTTTATCTTAATCGTGCTTACCTATCTATTTTCAGCCGAGATCAACACCCACAACTCTCTAAGTAGGAAACTCACAACTAGGAAAATCTTTTGATTTAACTTTGAGCATTTTCGCTTAACGTGAGACTTAAACTCAAGACTTTCTTATATTTTTGGATAAAATTTCTACGTTTGATAGTTTAATTAGTTGCAAACTTTGTCTTACCATGTTGGATCTGAGGTCCGGTGCAACCAAAACACACTTAGAATATTTTGAAGTACACAACTGAGAATTTTCCGAGACAAAACTGCTTCTTTCCGAAGACGTGAAGATTTCCGAAGCTTAAGAATGGAAGAACTTTCGAAGGTTGAGACTTAGTCTTCCTGAGGCTAGTAGTTCTTCCTTCCGAGTATAAACACTTAGAAGATCCAAGACAAGTCTTCTAAATAAGAAAGTGCAGACCGTGTAGGGCTTAAACACAATTACAACACAACAACACAATGAGGAGATTAACTAAACTTTAATCAAACAGTGAACTTGGAAACCAAGTGATACAAAGAACACAAGTAAAGCAAGAGACAGAACAAGAGAGTATGGGTTTCAAGGAGGCAGTATATTGCTTTCTCAAGTTCTTTTACAAGTGTTACAAAGCATAAGGAAAGATACAAGAACTTGAAATACTTATACTACAACCTACAGCCGGCTATACTTTGAAAGCCAGCTGGATACAATTGACTAGACACTAACAAAATCAATTGTAGGATCAAAAGGCATATCTGCCTTTTGACCTTGTGACTATGACATGCCGTAGCTCACATCCTTATACATTACAAAAAGGATAAAGTACATAAAGTGGAAAGTTACAGACTCAAGACCTCAATGTACAGTTACCAAAAGCAAGGCCCTTTTCAACAACTCATGTAAGTTGGTGACTTTACAGAGATGCAGCGGAAAAGGTGCTTTATGGAACAGTACATCAGATAAAGCATGTGTACTAAAAGTCTTCGGAAGAAATCTGTCTTCATAGGTTGAAGCTTCGGAAGACTTTGTCTCTGAAGCTTCGGAAGACTTCATTTTGGCTTTGGAAGATATTGGTCTTGGCTTTGGAAGATTTTACACTTAGAGTATTTTCTAATGCTTTGTGTAAAACTTCCGAAGCATTCTTCACTTCAGTACTTAGTGCATGTTGCTGAGACACTTAGGCTGTTTGGGTTGCATCAGACTTCAGGAATCCTTACAAAACTCCCCTAGGCTGATGCTACCAAACACTTAGAAGATCTTCAAATGTTGGTAGTCTTCAGTACAATCAGGACCATTCCTTTCTTCATGAGATGGTCAGGATCATCAAGACTCTCATAGTATCTTCTCATCTCAAAGAGATCATGCAGGTAAGTTGATTATTCTTGCCATGAGTAGACATTCTCAACACCTTGATCTCTGATAACATTCCATCTCTTCTGGATTGGTAGAGTAAGTCCAGGACAAGATGGGTGTCTCACTAGTTAGAGGAGCCACTTGAATAGGAGTTGTTTGGGCTGCCTCATCATGCACCTCCTCAGGTTGATCTGATTCAGCCTGAGGTGCAGAGGTAGATGACTTTGGCTTCTTCTTCTTTTAGTCTTTGGTTTAGAAGCCATCCTCTTCTTCCTCTTGGATGTCTTTAACTGAGAAGACTGGTCTGCAGCACCATGTTGATCATCAGTGTCTTTCTCAGTTGGGTGTTCCTCCCTCACAGGTTCAGAAGGAGAGGGAGTTTGACCCTGCCTAGGATCAGAAGACGAAGTTTGCTGAGGCTTCAGCTGAAGGTGCTGGTTGAGGTGTCTCTGGTTGTTCAAACTTGACCTCCACTTCAGGTGGGACTTGACTTGGAAGAGAGTGCAAGTCAATGAGTTCTCCACTTTTAATCTTCTGCTTGATCACCCTAATATGCTCATCCATAGTGGATAGAGACACATGGGGCCAAGTCTCCTTCCGGAGAATCCATACAGCTTCAAGAAGCTCACCATTCTTGTCTGTCAGCAGACTTCTTTGCATTCTTTTGAATGATGGCTCTTGCTTGCAGCAGCTTCTTCCCTTAGCTTCCTTTTAGTTGTCTTTCTTTCCTTGACTAACTCAGCTCAAGTTGCTTTAGATACTCGAACTCAATGAAGTCATAGGACAAGGGAAGAAGTGCATCTGCCTGATAGAAGCCTGTGGCACTCAGGTAGTTGATCATCTTGAATCCTATCTTCTTCTTTATCTACCTGAGGTTCTTGTGGAGCCACATCTTCCTGTGCAGGACTTTCTTGAACTGGTGAGAGAGTGGGAGCATGCTTGTAAAGTCTTTTCTGTCTCTTCTCCTCTTTGAGTTGGAGAAGTATCATTGCATCCTCTTTCTCCTTCAACTCTCTTGACACTTCCATGTCAGCCATATCATTTAACTCTTCTAAGGGGAGGGAGATGATTTCATCAATGTCATAGTTCCTGGTCTGTAGTAGGTAATCCTGACTGCCCTTAACTCATCATCTTGAGTATTTGGTCTGGGGCAGCCCTGATTGCAGCTTGCATGAAGCTAGATGACCCAGTAGAACTTTCTCCCCTTAGTCTCCTTTTCCCTCTCTCTCTCTTCCTCCTCAATTTCCTCAGGAGTCATTATCCTTTTCCCTTTGTCACCAATAGACCTTTGTGACTCAGGGTGGATTGAGGCTTGGCCTTCATTGCTTGGAGTAGCTTCCATGCTCTGGCCAGAGAGAGGCTGAGAAACACCTTCACCAGCAGGTGTCTCAGATGGAGTTTGGACCTCTGCAGCAGTTGTTGATGATGAGACAGGGGTCTCAGGTTCTGTCCACTGGGCCTTCAGTCAGGTTTCCCCTATGAAACTAATCTTAGGGTCCACCTCAACATCCAGTTGACCGATGACATTTCCTGATTCCCTAAGTCTCCTTCTTAGAGTAAACTCTGCAAGGATCCTGTCTTGGATTCTTTGAGCCAGCCTGTCAGCTTGTCTTGAATTGCTTGGATTGACAAGTGGCAAGTTGACTAAATCCAGTCTTTCTTAGAAGCTCAGGCTTTGGAATTGAAAATTTTCTTGTTGGCCTTGAACTCTTTGAAGTATAAGGGCTCTCCTGTCATCATCATACCTCCACCTTATGATGTAGTTGCCAGTTCCTTGTGGTGGAGATGAGACAGCCCTTGGTATACCTTCCTCAAAGAGACTCCTGATGAGAGAGTCTATAGAGTCCACATTAATGTGAACTTGAGGAAGTTGCTGAGAATGCACAACAGCAAGTGAGGATGGTGAGTCCTCTATGTCCATTCTCTCTGAAGAACTCCCAGGTTCTGTGGTTGTAACAACTTTCTCCCCCTTTTTGGTAGCATCACCCACTTGCATAGGTGAGCTGGAGGATAAGTCAATCACTTCCACAGGTTCTTGTGTTCCTGGTTGAGCTCTCCTTAAAGGTCTCCCAGCTAGTTTTTCCTGCAGATATGAAATCTGGAGTTGCTGATCATTGACCCTGTTTTGCAGGGTAGTCACCTGAGATTCCAAGTGACTAACCTTAGAGACTAAATAGGTGCATGTTTTTGACAGTTTTTGCACCTTTAGTCTCAAATTCCCCTCATCTTCATCAGAAGATTCATTGGGGGATGAGATGATTGGACCAAAGTCCTCTCTCTCACCACCAGCTTGAGTTTCTTGGCTGCTGGTTTTCCTCTGCTCACTGGCAGCCTCAGTTGAGATGCCAATGGGCTGAGTTGCCATGGTTGAGGTCTTAATGATGTAATCACTTTCAAAAGTGAGAGCCTCTTCCATATGGACATCCTGAACAGGTTCAGAAGTGTCCACCTCAGTAATAGGTGACTGATGGGGGATAGACTGAGGAGAGTCAGAGGTACTCATCTCTCTTTGAGTAGGGGAGGAGAAGAGAGACTCATGGTACTCACTGAATCCTAAGTCTTCATCAGTGTAAAAGGATAGGTTGGGAATTGGTTGGTTGAGATCCAAAGGCTGGGGATGGTAGCTGTCCCCTGAAGGTTGTTCACTTGAGTGTTGAGACTCAGAGTGAAGGCTTAAGGTTGTTGGGCTAGTGAGCTCATCAGGTGAGCTTGAGGAACCTCAGCCCTGATAGGTGAAGTAATGGGAGTGGTTTGCTCCTCATGAGAAGTGGGAGCTCTAGTGTCCACTTCTTCCTGTAAGGTTGAGTATTTGGGGGCCTGCACAGACTCAATAGCCTGAGCAGGGGTTCGTTTGGATTTTCTTTGGTAGGTGAGGGTGATTTCTGGTCTTTTTAAGGTAAGGACAAAAGAGGTGTGGGTTCAACACTAGCTTGTGTTGCTAGGTTGTCACCTTGAGCAATGAGCTCTAACATTTTTGGGACTAGGGCTGTTTCTACCCCTGAGAAGCCTACAGTTGGCTTCTTCATTATTTTAAAGATGCCGGGCTTCATCTGTCCCAATTTAAGAATATTACTGTTTCCCTCAACTGTGAGCCCAGTTCACAGTTGAGAATGTGTTGAACATATCTAGGAAACATGTAATACTCTAAGGAGTCTAAGTTTGCAAGTAAATTAGTATAAACAAATTGTGAATACCTGAACTTGACCCCCTGAACCATTCCATGAACTATAAAGGAGAGATCCTCAGGAATCTGGTCCCATCCACCATGCTTGTTTGACAAGCTGTGGATAACCACATGGAGCAGGAATTTCCATTGGGATGAGACCTTCCCTTTCCTAAAGGTCTTTACAGAGAAATCTCCCTCATAGCCCATCTGCTCAAAGAATGATTAACAGCTTCTTTTGGGAAGGACACCTCACCTTCTTCATCATCCAGCTGCAAATGTTGGTTAATGATGGCCGGAGTGATGAAGATTGTCCTCCCTTGCACTGTGGCAGACAGTGCCTTCTCCCCATCCATAATGACCTCTTGGCAGGTCTTCCAGAATTCAAGCAAGTGATCCTCATATAGAGTAGGATCAATGGTCAGGGAGGTGAAGTAGTTTGACAGAGTCAAGAATTGGCAAATCTCTGAGAAACTTGCATCTTTCTCAGAGCTTAACAGAGCAACTTGATTATGTTGCCTGTGAAGTTGCATGGAGAAATCAGGGTTGTTTCTGCGGTTAAGGTTGGCCATTTCAGAAGCTTAAGGGTGAAGAAAGGTAGAAAGCAAAGGCGGTTTAGAGAATTAGGTTAGAGAAATAGTAGAATTGAGGAAGATAGTGGGAAAGAGGGGGAACCGTTGGGTATTTATATGAAAAGGGATTTGAACCAAAGTTAATGAAAGAGGATAAACTTTGAAATCCGGAAGTCGGTCCCACCTCTGAAAAGGTAGTTTACTTTTGCTCAAAAAGTAGTTTTCTTGGAATTCGAAAAGCTTCCGAAGTTTATTTGTCTTCGGAAGTTTTGATTGAAAAAGCTTCCGAAGCTAAAATGGCTTCGGAAGATTTTCCTGAGAGTCTTGAAGATTTATGCTTCGGAAGAGAAATAAACCCTTGAATGCTTTGTATAGAAATAAACAAAGCTTCCGAAGGTTAATTTTGCTTCGGAAGGAAAAGGTCCTTAAAAAAAATAAGTGTCTGAGATAAGAATTTTAAGCTTCGGAAGATGAATTTTACTTCTTCCGAAGGTAAAATCTCTTAGACAGTTATGTATTTTGAAGACATGTTTTTCTTCCGAAGATAAAAATTTTATCTTCCGAAGTATCAAAAATTTTCAAGAATCTAAGGAAAGTCTTCAAAAAGAATTTTACATCCAAAGAAAACATGAGCTTATGAAAGTGATGAACTAGACAACTTAGGACACACATATTTTAAGAAGAAATAATTAGAATTAGTTTTAAGAAAAAGTCTACTCAAAGTTAATCATCCCAATAGCTGATATCAGATACTTAAATCTCTGTTCATCAAAAGCTTTTGTGAACAGATCAGCATATTGTTCATCTGTATGAACTTTGACTAGTTTAATTAATCCCTTTTCATAGTTATCTCTTATTAAATGATACCTGATGTTGATGTGTTTGGTCCTTGAGTGCTGCACAGGGTTCTCAGTGATAGAGATAGCACTATTGTTGTCTATGTGGATAGGAGTCTCTTTGAAGTTAAATCCATAGTCCAGCATCTGATTTTGAATCCAAAGCACTTGAGCACAGCAGCTTGCAGCAGCAATGTATTCAGCCTCAGCAGTTGATGCAGACACACAGGATTGTTTCTTGCATTGCCATGAGACAACCCTTCCACCAAGGAATTGACATCCCCCAGATGTAGACTTTGCAGTCATATTGCAACCACCATAATCACTATCTGTATAGGCATACAGATTGAAATTTGGATTCTTTGGATACCATAGACCAAGTGTTGAAGCACCTTTGAGGTATCTTAAAATCCTTTTCACAGTGATTAAGTGAGACATCTTAGGGTTGGCTTGATATCTTGCACAAATACATGTAGCAAACATGATATCAGGCCTGCTAGCTGTAAGATACATAAGAGACCCAATCATAGCCCTGTATAAATGTTCATCTACACACTCCCCCTCAAGATCTGGACCAAGGGAGTGGTTTCTGGCTATGGGTGTCTTAGCAATCTTACAATCAGTCATGTTGAACCTCTTGAGTATGTCTTGAACATACTTTGACTGACTTATGAAGATGCCATCTTCAACCTGCTTCACTTGAATTCCCAGAAAGAAGTTGAGTTCTCCCATTGAACTCATTTCAAATCTGTCTTTCATCAGCTTCTCAAAGTCTTTGCAGAGCTTTGGATTAGTTGAACCAAAGATGATGTCATCTACATATACTTGAACCAGCAATAAGTCATTTCCCTGTCCTTTGATGAAGAGAGTTCCATCTATAGTAC
Source organism: Flaveria ramosissima (assembly GCA_025215565.1). Taxonomy (NCBI): domain Eukaryota; kingdom Viridiplantae; phylum Streptophyta; class Magnoliopsida; order Asterales; family Asteraceae; genus Flaveria; species Flaveria ramosissima. Next base: position 17,650,604 of record CM046036.1, on the reverse strand, counting down.
CTCTCCTGTATCCATGTTTACAAAGATACTCAGATAGTGTCTCATACCACTTCCTGGGTGCCTGATGCAGCCCATAAAGAGCTTTGTCAAGCTTGCAGACATAATCAGGATGATCAGGGTCTACAAAACCAGGTGGCTGTTTGACATAAACCTCCTCATCAATCACTCCATATAAGAAAGCACACTTTACATCAAGTTGGTAGACCTTGAAGTTCTTGGATGCAGCAAATGCCAGGAATATCCTAACAGCTTCTAGTCTTGCTACAGGAGCAAAGACATCAGTGTAGTCAATCCCTTCTTCTTGTGTGTATCCTTGAACAACTAGTCTTGCCTTGTTCTTGATGATGATTCCTCTATCATCCTTCTTATTTCTAAAAACCCATTTGGTTCCAATGGTAGTCTTCCCATGAGGAAGAGGACAAAGGTTCCAAACTTTCTGCCTTTTGAATTGAAGCAGCTCTTGTTGCATAGCTTCAACCCAACTTCCATCCTTTAGAGCTTCATCAACTTTCTTGGCTCTATCTGAGATAAGAAACAAGAGTGAAGACAAACATTTGCTTCATGGGTTTGTCCTCTTGTTCTTACCCCTGTGACAACATCTCCAATGATGTTTGTGGTGGGGTGAGACTTGTGGATCCTTAGCTGAGGGATCACAGCAAGTTGTTGAGAAAGATCCAAATTTGAGAAATTTAGATCTGGTCTGGAAGATTCACCCTCCACATTATCACACTTATCAAGATTAACTTGATCCAATGAGTGTGAGACATCATTGATGTTGTCATCTATGGTATGGTTATTAGCATCAAGAAATTCCTGATCACTATCACCATCACCATTGTTGTCTTCTACAAGTGAGGTGTCTTTATCTGGTTGAGAGGCCTCTGAGCTGGAATTTGAAGGCATGCCAGATGTATCAGCTGAATTTGTCATTGTTGTGCTGATAGAAACCTCATTTGCTGAAGTAGTTCCAACTGGAGCTGAAGATGTATGAGTTGAAGGTCTTCCTAGCTCAAATCTTGGATCAGGATCACCTGTATTTAGATTTTTTGCAGATCCTGAAACATGCTCACAAGATTTGTTAAAACAGTTGGTAACTAAATCAAGATCAAACAGCCAATCCGGACCAGAACCAGCCACACAAGGAGTGTGCTCATTGAAAGTCACATTGGCTGACTCCTCAACAATTCTAGTTCTGAGATTGTATACTCTATAAGCTTTAGCTTGGGAAGAGTATCCAATGAAATGTCCATCATCTGATTTCTCAGCAAACTTGGCAATTTGATCTTTGGTATTCAAGATGGTGCAGGGACATCCAAATGACCTGAGAAAACCAATGAAAGGTTTCCTCTTGTGCCAAAGTTCATAAGGAGTCTTACCATGTGTCTTAACTACTAAAACTCTGTTTTGCACATAGCAAGCAGTATTAACTGCCTCTGCCCAGAAGGTGATAGGCAGTTTAGAGTCAGACAACATAGTTCTTGCAGCTTCAATAAGTGTCCTGTTTCTCCTCTCAGCAACTCCGTTTTGCTGAGGAGTCCTGGGAGCACTATATTGTCTTGTAATACCTTTTTCATCACAAAATGTATCAAGGATTTGGTTCTTGAATTCAGTTCCTTGATCACATCTTATGGTTTTGACCTTGTGATCACATTGATTCTCAACTTTTAAGATGAAATTCTTCAGAATCTCAGGGGTTTCATCCTTAGTTCTAAGGAAGAAGACCCAAGTGAATCTTGTAAAATCATCTGTGATCACCAGACAGTAAGAGGTCCTTCCTAAACTCATTACACTGGTGGGGCCAAAGAGATCCATATGTAACAAGTGTAGGGGAGTAGTGATGGAGTTCTTTTCCTTAGGCTTGTGAGATACCTTGTGTTGCTTCCCTTTCAGGCATGCAACACAATGATCATCACTAGTAAACTCTTTCTTTGGCATTCCAGTTACCAGATCATGTTTAATTAATTTATTCATGTTCTTAAAGTTTACATGGCACATTCTTTTATGCCATAGGAAAGACTCATCACTATTTGCTTTAGATAGAAAGCATGAAACTTCTCCAGAGGGAGATGTTTCTTGCAAATCCATCTTGTACATGTTCCCTTTCCTGGGGGCTCTGAGCAGGATATGCTCATGAGGAATGACCACACCAGGCTTGAGAACAATGCACTCATGCTCAGTAAAGAGCATGTTATGACTCTGATCACAAAATTGGGATACACTCAGAAGATTGTACCCAAGCTCCTTAACAAAGTTTACCTTCTCAATGCTGAGCTTACCATTTGTGACCTTGCCCCTTCCAGAAATGTAACCACCTTCATCTCCTCCAAAAGCAACTGGTCCTCCATCAATTCTCTCAAAATTATGGAGTAGAGACCTATTGCCTGTCATGTGCCTGGAACAGCCACTGTCAATTATCCAGACATTCCTGTTTGTCTTGAGCTGTTCCTGCACAAAGAAAATGATTAGTTACATTTGGAAACCCAAGCCTTACTTGTCTTGGGCTCATTAAGTGTAATAGAAGGTAATGCAACAGTAATAGATCCTATGGTTGTACTATGGGGATCTTCAGCTGTTGTTGATGGAGAAACTTCAGTCATTTGGTCTTTCTTAGACTTCCACACCACCTTTGGAGTCTTGGACTTGACCTTCAAAACCTTAGAAGCTTTTGGAACTTCACAAGTTTTGATGACTGATCCTTCGGAAGAATCTACAGTCACTGCAGCAGACTTCAGTGCTTCGGAAGAACTCCTTTCTTCCGAGACCAACTTTGCTTCCGAAGGTAATTTTCCATTTACCTTCTTCCTTGATTTGGAGCTTCCGAAGGAAACAGACTTTCCTTCCGAAGCTTGAGACTTCTTGAGACTCTTTGAAGTCTTTGTTTTGGTCATGTGGACAGTACTTTTAGGATTGTATGGGCAATCCTTGGCAATGTGAGAAGTACTTTCACACATAACACACAACATTTTCTTCTTCAAAGAAGTCTCCTTTTGAGAGCAAGACTGGCTTTGGTCACATCCCTTCTCCACCTTCATCTTGGTAGATGCTGAGACAGTTCCTTTGGGCTGTGAACTGTTCTTGGAGTTTGATGGTCCAGGCTGTGCAGCAGTGGTACACAGCAGCTCAGTCTTCTTCTTTGTACTGAGATGATTTGAACATGAACCAGAACTCTTAGCTGAGGAGTTTTGGTGATGTCTTCAGTCCTTACTACTTTGAAACCTGCAGAGATAAACACTTGTTTCTGCTTAGCATCAAAAGTAGCCTTGATTTCTTGAGCCTTCTTTGCTTTCCTTTTGCTTTTCCTGATCAAGTTCTTTCTCTTGGACTTGGTCATCACAGTTGATTTCTTCTCCTCAGAAGGATAGTGGCCCTTGGAAGAATCCTCTTCTTCACTCTTCTCAGAGGAATTCTTCACTATCACTTCTTCATCATCCTCACTTATAGGATCTATGAGAGGAAGCTCATCTTCACAAGTTCCACACCTAGGAGATCTTACAGACAAGATTGTGTGTGGAGGAGCTATCTCATTTGATCCCAGTCCCTGTCTATTTTGATAACAAACCTTGTTGTGCAGGGATGAGGATATCATGTTCTTGAAGGTCTCTTCTTCAAGAACACTCTTCTCTGCCTTGGCTTTGCTGATCACAAGCTCAGCCTGGCACTCAGTTAACTTAGTGATGAGATCTTGGATCTGAGTTCTAAAATCTGTATGTTCATGTTTTAGTACTGAAATGGTTTTCTCCAAGTCCTCTATCTTTAACTTGTAATCATTTTCAGACTTTCTAAAATCAGATTTTAATATGTTTAATGACTCAAATCTCATCTCTAGGTTGTAGGACCTGTATCTATTTACTTTAGCAATGCATTCAGGGGAGCAAAGATGTTCCAATACCTTGGCTTCATCATGGTCAGCCATCAGTGCTTGGTTTGGAGAAGCATCCTCCACCTGAAAACTCCAGTCAAAGCCTCCCTCTTCAACAGCAACAGCAGCATGTTGCTTTGTCTTCTCAGCCTGAGGGGCTTTGTCAGTGTAGTTTGGTCTGGGTTGTGTTTGGCCCCCATTTGCTTTAGGTGCCTTACACTCCCTAGCAAAGTGACCCATAAGGTTACAGTTGTAACACTTACTTTGTTTTTATCCAGCCCAAACTTTCCACTGGTAGCATTGCTTGGAAATCTTCTTCCTGTCCTCTTGTAGAACTTCTTGGCTCTGTGAGTGAGGAGAGCCATCTGCTGAACTATCTCCATGTATTCCAGGTCATCTGGATGGATACAGTCCAGGTCTTCAAGAGTGAAAAGATAATTCCCACAGCTTTCATCTGCAGACACAAAGGCTTGAGAAGAACTTGTCTCTTGGAATGGGCTTCCTTGAGTAAAGTTCTCCCTTGGTGTCTCCGGGAAGGTGATGAAAGGACCCTTTTGTGAGTTGTCAGGGTAGCATAAGAGATGATGTTGGGGTTCTATGATGTCCCTTTCAACCACATGAAGGGCTGAACCCATTTGATTGTTGGAGTTGCCAGATGAACCTTGCATGTTCATCTCCATCTGGTATCCACTGAGAATCCCATACAACTCTGTAAGAGTAAGAGTCTTAAGGTTCTCAGTCCTCTTGATCACCACACAATAGTGTGTCCATTGCCTAGGAAGTGAGGACATGAACTTCCTTACAATGTCCCTGTTCTCAAGAGGAACTCCTCCATCCACTAGGGTATCCACAATCTCAACATACCTGAAGTATTGTTGAGTCATGGTTTCACCTGCTTTGAAGGTGAAATTCTCAAACTGCTGCTTCAGAAGATCTTTCTTGTTCTCCTTGGCTTCAGAGGAGCCTTCATACATCAGCTTCAGTGCATCCCACAGCTGTTTGGCTGTCTTGCACTTCTTAAAACCTCTGTATACAGAGTTTGGGAGAGCAGTCTGAAGAGCAGTCATGGCCTTCCTGTCAATCTCTACTCTTTTTCTATCTTCATCTGAGTAGTTGGCCACATCTTTAGGAATCATACCAGCACCAGTAGCAGAAGGGGTGCTGGGTATGAAAGGTCCATTCTCAACAGATTCCCACATTCTTGAATCAAGAAACCTGATGAAGCCTTCCATCCTCATGCACCAGGTGTCAAAATCATCAAGAGTGATCAGTGGGGATTTGTTCATGGTTCCAGTTTCCATATCAGTCTTTGAGATGGAAGCCATTTGAAGAGTTTAGCTTTTGTGTGTGTGAGGGATCTTAAGATGGTTAGATCTTATATCAAGAGCCTGGAAAGCTCTGATACCAATTGCAGGATCGTTTAAGGGCTTAAACACAATTACAACACAACAACACAATGAGGAGATTAACTAAACTTTAATCAAACAGTGAACTTGGAAACCAAAGTGATACAAAGAACACAAGTAAAGCAAGAGACAGAACAAGAGAGTATGGGTTTCAAGGAGGCAGTATATTGCTTTCTCAAGTTCTTTTACAAGTGTTACAAAGCATAAGGAAAGATACAAGAACTTGAAATACATATACTACAACCTACAGCCGGCTATACTTTGAAAGCCAGCTGGATACAATTGACTAGACACTAACAAAATCAATTGTAGGATCAAAAGGCATATCTGCCTTTTGACCTTGTGACTATGACATGCCATAGCTCACATCCTTATACATTACAAAAAGGATAAAGTACATAAAGTGGAAAGTTACAGACTCAAGACCTCAATGTACAGTTACCAAAAGCAAGGCCCTTTTCACCAACTCATGTAAGTTGGTGACTTTACAGAGATGCAGCGGAAAAAGTGCTTTATGGAACAGTACATCAGATAAAGCATGTGTACTAAAAGTCTTCGGAAGAAATCTGTCTTCATAGGTTGAAGCTTCAGAAGACTTTGTCTCTGAAGCTTCGGAAGACTTCATGTTTGGCTTCGGAAGATATTGGTCTTGGCTTCGGAAGATTTTACACTTAGAGTATTTTCTAATGCTTTGTGTAAAACTTCCGAAGCATTCTTCACTTCAGTACTTAGTGCATGTTGCTGAGACACTTAGGCTGTTTTGGGTTGCATCAGACTTCAGGAATCCTTACAGAACTGTATTTTCAATCTGAGCTAAGATTCGCTCTCGTTGTGGCTACAACCAAACACGGTCGCCACGCCAAGACAACGGTATTTTTTCGGAATCATCATAGACGCAAAATCAATCCATAACAAAACTCGCTGCTCAATCACGTGTTTAATGAACATGTAGGTTCATATAAGATGACCATTCAATGCTGCTTTGGCTCAAACCCGGTCATCGTCTCAGGCTGCAAACCATGCACGAATGGATGCCATTCAAGGACAACAACCTGTTTCGATCATCACAGCCAACGAACCACCTGACATAAAGCAACAATATATGATCCAACAAGTCGAGTCCAACAGGAAAAAACCCACCCACAGTCATAGCTTTGGCTCCGACCCGATAATCGCCTCTAGCTGCAAACCATCCACGGATAGTTGCCATGCTAGGACAACCAACATTTTTTTGTCAGATCATCACATCCACCGAAGAACCAGACATGAACTAAAACTGTGGGAAGATGTCCTCATAGAGACGACAAAATCACCCAAAAGAAATGGAAAACCAAAATTAGTATCATAGAACATAACGGAATCCACCGACTATAGCGACTAAAGAAGTCGGATTTGGCGGAGAGGCAACCGCCTCCGCCTGGCCGCCACCGTCACAACACCTTTCACTTGAAAACCCAAATCTTCACAATTGATTCTATTTAAAGCACAGATAGAGAGACCATAATGAAAATTACACAAAGTTCAGTGACCAAAATTAGATCAACCAGAAGCCTCCTGCTCATTCATTTGCTTTATATATACGTAGGAGAATTTGCACCCACGTTGTCAGGGTTTCTATTAGAAATTAAAACGTAAATAAAACTAATTCACGAGAATATGTTTAGAAAGCATGGAAAGTTAAGTTACTGTAAAAAAATGAACATAAGTTACACGAAAATGATAAAAAATTAAAAAGAAAATTAAATACAATCCAACTTTTTAACAAAATCTTAAGATAAAAAAGCTCAACAGAAAATAATAAGGCAAAACAACAACCAAATTTAATGATTTTTTCTAAGTGTGTTACGGTGAGGCGTTGAATCATAAAATAGTAGACTCAATTAATTAGGGGTGTCATTCGGGTTTTATAATCGGGTTTTGGGTTCCTCGGTCAGGTTCCTAGGGTTTTTAGGTGTAGGAAATCAACCCGAATTTCAAACCAAATAAGTAATATTTAATCGGTTTTCGGGTTTTAGTATTCGGGTTTATTCGGGTCGGGCTAATCGGATTTCGGGTTTAGACTAAACCATTAAGCTTTAAATTATTTGTTATCTTAAATGTTTGTGTAATGAATATGTATGTGATTAGAATGCATGTATGAGATTTAGCATATATTATTAATATAGAATTTTATTTATTATCTTGATCCAAAAGTTTTTGCATATTTACGTTCGTTTTACTATGCATATTTAAAATTTGAAGGACATTATATTTTGATTATCCTTAAATTTCACATAATAATATTGAATCAAAACAATGAAATATAAAGTTTAGAAAATCACATTTTTAAATCTTGTAAATGGTAGCATAATACACACATATAAAACACACACACATATATATTAATCTTGAACTTTTATTAAAACTAATATTCCGGTTAATCGGGTTGACCTGAATCTCACAAAATCAACCCAAAATACCGAATTCATAAAAATTGGGTTCGGTTTGATGTAATAATCGGGTTGGGTTGCTCGGGTTAGTCTTTAATCGGGTTCGGGTTGATTTTGTTAAGGTTTAATATTCGGGTTTGGATAAAAAACACACAATACAATAAATGGACCCAACTAGGTTTTCAATAAATCTTATGTCGAAACTTGAAGTAAAGTAAACATATTTCAACTGTATATTGAAATTTAAGAATAAATTATATTTTAAAATTATAATATAAAAAATATGTTTGAAAATAGTTTTATTATTAAATTATTCTAAAATAAAAAGTAAAAAAAAAAACACTTTCATCAAATACTTATACATTCATGATTCTTTGATGACTAACTTGTAATAAAACTCTTTTTACTCAAACACCTTTTACTAATTGTATATGTATAACCAGGTTAGTATCTCGTATAATAAAATAAAATATGATTATATTACGTACAAGTAAATACTATAAGTAATTAAACAATAATAGCATTTTTTTACTTTTGTTTCTAAACTTTTTTTGTATTTTTAAATAAAAATTATAAACATCTTGTTCTAAAACAAATCGTTTGAAAAAATCATTTTTAAAAATTTCCTTATATAACTCCGAATTTTAGTTATTTTGTTGATAAAAAAATTATTATATAAAAACACCGATTTTAAAATATTTATATTTTAAAAAGTTTGATGTTTATCTTATTTCATAAGAACTAGTATTATGACCCCCATGTTGCGGCGGGGAGGTAAAATGACGTAAAACCTAATATTAAAACGTAGTCGCAAACCCACATGTTGGAGGGGTGTTTAACCATGGAAAAACAAACATATAAATGTAGTTGGGAATTTGCGTTGAACAGTTCGTTGAAACCGTTGATAACGTAAGTTTATTTATGAAGAATGATACGTTGACAACGATTATAGTGGTATACATATGATTTGTTTGAAAACAACACATTGTGTTATTATTTATTTGAAAGATAGATAGAAACATATAAATAAACAAATAAAAAAACAAAGCATATGTACAACATTATTAAGCATATGTAAAAGACTATTATTCATAAAAGAGTTGGTAATTAGTATTATATAATTTTGTTTCTTTAGTAATAACATTTATAAAAAGACATCATTCAAGATGTATTTAAAAAAACTATTTTCAATCTCAAAAAGATTACATAGTATCATTTGTAGTTAATGTAATTATTTAATATGAGATAAAAACAAAAAATTAGAATTATAAAGTATAGGATTGTGTCAAGTGTCTACCCATAATTTTATATTATTTATTTTTTTATAATAGATAGATTTTGATAATCATCTTTTCTTTTGCACACCCGGCTATTATACCGCTATAAACCTTAAATACATGTAAAAAATATTTTTGATGAACATATTTCTTGCGTGCTAGATGTTTAGACGTATACAACAGAAGATAGAAATACACAAGTCCAACAACTAACATCAAAAACGTGCTTCATAATTAACCTCACAATATTCTTAAGAAAACCAAATGAACCTTGCGAAAGAAACTTTAATTTCTTTAATTAAAAAACAAAACCATATGACTTTTATTTAAGAATATTAAACGGTGCAATGATATGATTTGAAGGTTTCTAATGAATTAATATTAGTTTTCTTTTACTGCTATTGAGTAAACAAAATAAGTTATAAAAGTATAACGACTTGGCCTCTTCTCTAACCATGTGTATAAACAAGAGTTGAGTCGAGCATTAAAGGAAAATAAACTTTAAATTAAATATTGAAAATAATACTGAAGTTGAACTATGGTACAAAAAGTCCCAAACATTTGAATTGTTCAATACACATGATCAACAAAAAATTTAAAATCTAGTAAAAAGATATTACGTTATATTATTTTGAAATAAGCTAGTTTAATTGTGATAAAATTTTAAATGCTTATCATAAATAATATGATTTTGGATACTAATATTGAGGGAATGAAATAAAATAAGTGTTTGATTGTCTATGGTTTCTATAAAACAAAAATGGGCACACGACACAACATTCTAGTAACAACTTAATAGGTGAAACAAATAAATAGCACATGCAGAAACATACAACATAGCAAGGACAAATTATATGCTCACATTGGGCTCATATAATCGTAGAGTACATAGCACATGTACCATAAGGTTGTAAGGTGAGCACACATACCACCATAACATAACATAATATCTTGAATTGGTCTATACGGCTCCCAACATAAATCATAATGAACAAGTGCTACTTTGATCTGATCACATAATGAAGATATAATGTCTAAAAGACAATAATTAGTTGGTTGTTTGGTAGTATCTTAATGTTTATTATGAGATGATCTTTTAGTGGTTAATAATATCTTAATGATTAATGTGTAACCTTAAGTCTGAATTGTTAAAAGGTTACAATTAAAACTTTTCATTTTATTAAATCAAACTTAAGGTTGCATTTTAAACATTAAAAGATAATAAATCATTAAGAAGTAGCCTTTTAGTAATCATTAGAGCATTTACAATCCATCCCTCATCTCATCCTTATAAATTACACTAAAAACCTTTACTTTTTCTCTCTTTTTAAATTAAATAATATTTTTTATGTATTTATCATTACATTTTCCCTCTCATACACTCACAAACACTTTTAAAAATATTAAAAAAATTTATGGAGGGGTTGTACCATGATTCCTCATATTTGGGAATCACGGTACCCCATAAATTTTTTTCTTATTCACTCACAACCATCCACTATAATATAGAACAACCACGCACATAAAAATAAGAAACCGAATGTTAATTCTCTTATAGGCTAACAAACAACTTTTAATATTGGTTTAGAGTTTTCTACAATAATGAAAATCATAAAATGAAGAAAAAGACATTATTTAAAAAGATTTAACAGCTCACCTGTTTGACAACCCAAGAAAGCTTAAATCCAAAAAGATCACTATAATAATAGAATATGACCGCTAGAATTTCCTATAAATCACGCAAGATGATTTATTTAATTTACTACAAAGATTAAAAAAAACAAAAGGGTATTTATTATAATTGGCCCGTTGCTATCAACACTTCCGTACTGTGTACAAGTACAAGGACGAAACACGTGAAGTTATTCAGAATCCAAGGCTAAGAGGAATTCCCTTTTTTTCTTTTAACTATGGTATAGTTTACATAGTTAGATGGTCAAATGGTTTAATATGTATCTAATTTTATAAAAATTCTTCTTTAAAAATTGATATCGGCGAGAACACCGTCCCATCCCTTTAGGCATCGAGAAAATATGAAGAATCACGACTTATATATGTATGTTTATGTGAAGGATAGTTTGTGAAGAATGGTAGAGGTGTCGGTAATGGAGCGGGGTTGGATAGACGAGAACATTGCTCACTCTCCATTAATACTGAGCAGGTTGGGTGCATATTAGAAATATTCGTTTTTCCTTGTAATTTCTTTTATTTTAAGAACCTATAGTCTATACGTGTGTGATTTTACTTTTTATGAGTGAAATTACTTATTTTACGAGTTTAACCCTTTATAAATAACTTTAGAAAATGTTTTTGTGTTAAACATGTCGCTTTATTTAGTAATTAATCAAGACCATTACCATGTAATATGTTATAAGAAATTTAAAAATGTAGTAGATGTAGATAATATGACTTGCTTATTTCGGTTTTCATCAATTATCATCACTTAGGTGATTTTTAACAACACTCAATCTAATTTTAAATCCATTTAACTCGTTTACCGTAGGATTTAAACCCACGACATTTAAGAGAAGAAACTGTTACTACACATTCGGATATCGTTAGGTCAAATAGTGTCATTGTTTAGGTAAATAACACGTCATCCTTATAAATACATCAACTTCTTTTTGATGCCTATGTTTTCCTTTCTCAAGTTAAATATCTTTGAGTTGAAAATAAGAATGATCAAATAATCAGAAACTTAAAGAATTAATTTTGGTCTCTGATCATGTCCGCACAAAAGGACAGAGATCTCAATCATCTACGTTTGGTTTGGAAGGTAACATCTATATAACTATTATTTATAAAATACTCCTCTTTTATATCTATGAACATATTCATAGTCTCTTGAAGTCTTAAGAATGCTGATATGTAAAATGTTCACTTGAGTTATGTTAATACTTTCTTGGTTTCTTGTAAACTTATCGCATAAGAGTTACCCCTCGTAATAAATAGCATGGCATATATGATAGGACATGTTGTTAAAACTTTAAGGACTAAATTCATACGTGAACGTTCAATTCAATACTTGAACTTGGACATTGATCTTCCTTAGTCCAAAGCAACGTGACATAGAAACGAATCCAATTGACTCTTCATTTTTGAACATCATCACAATTCAAAAACTTGTTGATGGGTGTGCTTTGTAATAGTTCGATAAGCAGTTTTTTTTATATCTCTATAGCTAAGTATTCCAGTTATATCGTCGAATTCTTTAGCTCTTCGTTGCTAAAGAATTACCTTGCCAAAGTTTTTTTTAATAAAGTTGGGTTATTGTTTCCGATTATCAACAAATAACCTTCGTATAAGGCCAAGAACGAGTTGCGATCCTACTAAGGATTATGTTACTTTTGAGAAAGCTATGTCATGCAATTAAAACTTTAGTTAGTTTTTGTATACTTTACTTTTTATCGAATTGGAGACTTTTTTTTTTTTTTTTGAACTGCAACAATGAAAAAAATTCATTAAAAAGCTAGCTGGGAGCTAGCAAGCAAACTTTTATTGAATTGGATAATTAAAGTTATTTTTGCAAGGGTTACGGTTCAATACTCATATTCAACTTAAAATTTTGGTTGTGATGTATCCAGTTAGACCTAAAAAATCAAAATTAGGTGCTGGTTTAGTTAATCAATTTTTATATGGTAGCTAATTTTTGATTTAGATACACGTACATAATTTTTTTTATACGAAAAAGACTATCTCCCATGATTTGTACTCATAATTTTCAGATCACAAAATATCAACCTTACTATCTGCTCTAGTGTCGTCTTTATATGCTAAAATAGTTATGCAAGAACTATGACCTGTAAATAAATTTTAACACCCAACTAGATAAAAACAAAGTGTACTTAACAAAATGGACCAGATTCTTAATATGTTAATTAGGTACATATCTTATAATTACCATAATTTTCCAAAAAAAAAGAAACAAAATTATCTTGTACATCAGTTTAACCCCTTTAACTAGTAGTAAAACAAAGTAACCAACTGAAATAAAACCAATAATCATGAAAACGAATAAAAGAGAAAAACGAGATGCCATTAATATTATTTAAATATGAAAAATAGAAAACATAAAATGAAATGACAAAATACACATGTATCATATACATATTTTTAATCCTTTAAAAGACAAGACGTATGCTAACTAGTCACTTTCATCTATTTGCTTACGACTCTTCTTCCTCTTCACTTACTCGTATATAGTCCCCACTTCAACCTCAACCTCAAGAGTAACATCTTTCAAATACATGTATCATGTGAGTTGGATTGAATAATGCTTTTTTATTTATTCAATAAACCCTAAATTTAAATAAAATAAAAGAATGGCAATATACAAAATGTTTAAATGGATATGTGGATCAAAACTAAAGTTATTCGTATTTTAATAAGTAACGAACAAATGTGTAATTTCACCATCGAGAAAATGATATATTTGTTTCTCTACGAGTCTACGAAACTTAAATTCGTGTAAAACCACAAGGATTATTTGTGTATTTTTTAAAATTTTCAATCTCCCATATACTATATAATATTTTTTAATCCATTTAATTATTTGATTTTTTTTATTATTCTCCAATAACTTCCTTTTGTTAATTTTTTCAACTAAACCGAATACGTGGTTGTGTTTATCTTTTTGTTATCGATGTTTAAGTATACATTATTAGAAACAGAGTTGTATTCAAAATAAGTATTGAAAATATAATTATTTATTGGTTTAGTAGAATCATGTGTCGTTGACGTAGTAGTACATTCTTAACCTCATTTGGAATACATATGCATAACCATTTTAATTTTGAGAACCAACAAACTCGATCGTTACGACCAAACACAGTGTTCGTATAATCAATGTGAAATACAATGAGATTCGAGGAGATGAAGAGAATTGTATATATTGGTATTTAATGTGGAATCCATTAGAAAAAGTTGAATGTTTCATAATATTTATTGACACTATTCTCACGGATTACCAATGGGATGTCTGTCATAAAAGAGACAAACAACTGAGAAGTCTATACAAAAATCTTACATGAAGTTTTATGTTTTTTATTTATGAAGAAACGTTCGAAAAATCTACATAGGCCATCATATCTAAAAAAGATATCTTTGAAATTAAATTACTAACGGATTATCGATTAACAATCTGTAACCAAAAGTGTTGGTGATAATCTCTAACGTGTCGGTTGTCCGTCAGTAATACGAATGGAGTTGCCTCCACATAATCACGTCGAGAAAAGTTCATTGGTGGAAGTATTTTTTTTTCTGATTAAGACTACTCGTCACATACATGTTGGTAATCGCAGAGGAATTATAGCCGGTAAATTTTTGTTTTTAAAAAAGTAAAATTTTTATGAGATCAATCAATCGCCATGTCAGTAACGGTAAGTTTTCTAGTAGTACTACGTATATTTATGTATACACCCACACGTATTATAGATTGGAATCTAAGAATCTTTGAATTTAAACTAACGTGAGAGATCACATAACTACTTAAAAATGATTAAACATAATATAAGACTCATTATTAGTGACAATAATGGAGCTAAATAGTATTATCTTCCACAAAATCATAACCCATATTACAATCACTCATCTCCACCAACATACAATGTATTCATTTTATAAAAACAAAAACCACAATAAAATATAAAAAAATACACAATTTATATATAACACACGAGTCGGCTATTTTCTCAAACTCATCAACAATCTCCCAACACATAATATATCCCCACATACACCCCTCTCTCTCTATCTATCACCTTATCACCTCCACCAGTATTCTCCCTTCCATGGTTACCCTCACCTTCCTTCACAAATGCATTCATTCCACCGAATATTCCGTCGCCGGAGCGAGGGTTCCGACAGCGCCGACGACCTCGACGACACCAGTCCCACCGGCTACACCACCGAGTGCTACGCCTGCACTCAGGTAGGTGTTCCGGTGTTCCATTCCACCAGCTGTGACCATGCCCAAAAGCCCCAATGGGAGGCCTCAGCTGGTTCGTCTCTGGTCCCCATCCGTGACCGGCCGGGGGCTAAAATAGTCCCCAGTCGGTCAGCCAAAGACCGCCGCAGACGGCGGTCTTCGGATTTGCTCAGCAGGGTTTATGACCCGCGGAGCAAACGGGTCCAGAGATGGAACCGGTTTTTTTTACTGGCCAGAGGTATGGCCTTGGCCGTGGACCCTTTGTTTTTTTACACTTTGTCCATCGGCCGCTGGGGCGCTCCGTGCCTGTATATGGACGGAGCGCTAGCGGCCGTGGTGGCCGTCCTACGGACGCTGGTGGACGCTATACATCTACTGCACATGTGGTTGCAGTTTCGGATGGCCTACGTGTCACGCGAGTCGCTTGTGGTTGGCTGTGGGAAACTAGTGTGGGACCCACAGGCTATCGCGTCTCGCTATGTGAGGTCAGTGAAAGGGTTCTGGTACGACGCGTTCGTCATACTCCCGGTCCCACAGGTAATCAGATCTACATGTTATTTCACATGCAATTGTTTTAGGTTTTTGTTTTTAACCACATGGTGAATTTTTAAAGGTTAAACTTAAATAATCTATAAAGTGAATTTTTTCAGATATTTGTTTACTTTTGATTTCTGTTGATCGATATGAGATGTTGAGTGGATAATTGGAGTTGAAATTAAGGTTTCACATTCAATTAAGTTTAAAAGGGTAAACGTTAATCACGTGTTTCTAGCCACACATACAAAATGATATCTTCTATAATTATTTGAGTTCGAGCTGTCAAAATGTTTGAAGCTTTCTAATTTGAAGCTCGTATCGAGTATATTTGATAAAACGTGTTTCTATTTGATAAAACGCGAATTTTATGAAAATACTAGGATAATGTGTTCTATTGAATAGAAACCGAATCTTATAACGAGGTTAGAATGTATCAAGCTATGAGATCAAGATCGTGTCTACTGTTAATTGCCTATGTGTTAATTAATCCGTATATGCTTCAAAACTGGATTTTAGGATCAAACAACACATTAAAATAAACACTTGTACCTCGTGCATGTCAGATTTAACGATAGAGAGGAACAAAGTGGTCAAACAATATCATAACGAATGTATACTACAATAAAATAATAGGTTATGCAATTATCATAGTTTCTTTGTATTAGTTCTCGCTTTTATACATATAGAAATTGACACATAGATATAATATTATGCATGATTATATATACTTATTGATAAAATATGTGTAGACATAATTAAACACGAGTATCTTTGTAACTGACGCATGAATATAATACTATGCATGATTATACTTGCTGACAAATATGCTAATTAGACATAAACACTAACCATTGTCGTAACGCCCCATTAATTGGTTGAGAAACCTTTGTAATATATTAATATTTGATTCTAACATTCAAAACAACAATGATTAAGTCAATAATAACTAATATAATCCCTGCTATATGCAATAATTAGATATTATAATGATCTCAAATTTTATACTAAGGTTTAAATTTCGGTTTAGTTTACTTAGATGGAGCCAAATGATCTATAAATAGGAAACAAAAGTAGAGGTATTTAAGGGCGGAGGTAGTGTTGAAGATAGAAGCGAGATGACGTTGAAGTGGTTATCAGTATTGGCGTAAACGCCACCCCATGGTCTTCGGGATGTGGTAATCGTTAAAGTGAGAACCTCTCATTAATTTAGAGAAAAATTAGTGAAGAGTATGAGGGCTTGGGAGAGAAAATCAGGATGGAGTAAGGAGAGCATAATAAAAGTTTACAAAGTAAATTTTTATATTTGACATACAAGTTTTAAAAGTTATAAACTAAAAATTGTAATCAATAATCAAATTGACTTTATACTTAATAGGAGTGCTTATAGAGAACCCTAAAAACTTTATATATACTTACATTAATTGCTTTATCAGTGATATATAAAGTTTGGTTTCTCTATCAATGTATTAATAAATCATTATATACTTATATATGGTGCTCTTACTTAGTTAGTGGTTTCTTTATAAATGTGTCGTTAAACCCTATTAGGTAATTTCTTCATTTGATGTTTATGTTTTTTAGATTAATAAACATTATGTCTACAAACTATTTATAGCATCTTAAATACAATTTTTTCACAACCAAGCAGCTAAAAAAGAGAAAATATTAATGTGATTAATCCTCGTACCATTTATATATAATAAATAATTTGTATCAACAACATTCTCATAATTGAATGAAATTAAGATGTAATTTAAAATTTGTATATCATGATTGGTAATTCACTAATATAATTTATACTCCAAAAAATACATAATTATATAGTGTACAATATATTCTGTCTATTACCCCATAATTGTAAACATATTTTTGTCATGTTAGGCCCATTAAATGAACCTACCACATGCAATCATGCATCACTTCTAATTATGTCTTTTGTCTCTTTATATCGTATCCCCCTCACTAGATAAATTTGAGTGATCAGAACCACAAACTATTGTCTATTTCATATATATATATATATATTATAATTCTAATTTAAAATATTAAGAAAGGTATTTCTAAATGCACCATACTCTAATTTCTAATTACACCCTACTCTATAATATTAATTATTATATTAATTATTATATTATTTTTATATTAATAAGATTGTTAGGTCTTCCTAAATGCACCCTAGTAAATCTTTAATATAGTATAAAATCAAATGAATTTTTGATGATGTTTTTTCTTATCCTTTTTTTATTATTATCATCTATTGTTCATTAAAATTTTTTATCATACTATTATTAAATAAAACTAATTTTATACTTATTATATTATTTTTATATTGATATGACTAAATTTATTTCGGTTTGTTTATCTAAAAGAAAAGTATATTTTTTAAAAATTATTACGCTTGTATTTTTTATATTTTATTTATTCTTGCCTTCTGTTATTATCTAATAAACACTCAAAATTATCTTTGTTTGATTTATCCTTTAATAGAGGTGCTTGTTTTATAAATAATATTGATTTAAAAACTTTATAATATGTTGTTCGATATGAGCATTCAAATTAGTTAATTGTTTAACTATTTATGCGTATATAAAATATAATATATATACACACATCTAGAAATTTTTTTAAATTATTTAAAATAGTTTTTACGATGAATAACTTAGATGATAGATAAGGTGGGATCAGAAAAAAAAAATTATTGAGGTAAAGTTGAATTAATAAAAAAACATGGGTTAAAGAAATTACATAACGGGTGTTAAAAAATAAAAAAAGGACGTATGCAAATAGTTTTCAACTAAATTAAAATTTGTCTTAAAAGTATTAAATTAGTTTTAATATATGAAAGCTTGAAATTTAATTTATTTAGTTTTAAATTCAAATAGTGCTTTACGTCCAATCTTAAAATTTTGAAGTTAATTATATCAATTAAATAGTAATAATGCTTATAGTTGCATTTAATACCTGATTGTAATTAATGAAAGATTAGAAGGTTTTTAATGATTGTGTGATAATTAATGAATGGTTAGTAAAGTTTTTAATGTTTCTAGACTAGGGTATTGTAGAGTAAGGTGCAATTAGCAACACCCTATTAAGAAATAGTTTAGTTGTTATTTAATATAAGTTGGTAGGACTAGGTATTTAATTTATGAAGAATTTACACATCAGAATTAATTGCCAAAAACCTACTTTTCACAGACTTTAATTCGCTGAAAAGAAATAATATTTTTAGGTAATAAAATCGTTATATCTCAATATTTTAAATGGCTCATCAAATCTGAAATGAGTTTCATATAATATTTTTACTTTATTTTTAAAAAGAATGTTTATTTCACATTATCTAATAGTATTTTATTTTTATTAGAATTTTTTATACAAAATTGAGTACAATTAAATCTCAAGTAAGATTATATTAAAAGTTAACAGTAACACTTGGTCCAAAGTATATGAAGCTAACATATCATTGTTAGATTGTAGCAGGCAATCGGTTTTTCAGTTATTTCGGTTATAATTTGATTATTTTAGATTGTATTCGGATCAGGTTAAAACAAGCTTAAATAAAACTTGCATTTTCAGGTTGTATTTTGGTTGGTGGTACCGCGGTTAATACGCGAAGAGCGAATAAGAGAAATCATGACGACCCTGCTACTCATTTTCGTCTTCCAATTCTTGCCCAAAGTCTATCACTCGATCACGCTAATGAGAAGAATGGGAAAAGCCACTGGCTACATTTTCGGCACCATTTGGTGGGGCTTCGCCCTTAATCTCATCGCCTACTTCATCGCGTCTCACGTAAGTACATATTATATCGTCTTTTTTTTATCATTACAAAAATATTTGTGGTTGTCAATTTGTCTATGTTCACAGGTTGCGGGTGGTTGTTGGTACGTTTTGGCGATACAACGAGTCGTCTTGTGCCTAAGGCAACAATGCAACAGGAAAAGTGTGTGTAATCTAGCTTTGTCTTGTGCCGATGAAGTTTGCTACCAATTTTTGTTACCCCAAGGCACATTTGGTGATCGTTGTGCGGGAAACTCCACCATGAGTTTGGTTAGAAAGCCGTTGTGTTTAGACGTAAATGGCCCGTACCACCATGGCATTTACCGATGGGCGCTTCCTGTTATTTCTAGCAACTCGCTCACGGTCAAGATTCTTTATCCGATTTTTTGGGGTCTCATGAGCCTTAGTACGTTTGGAAATGATCTTGAGCCCACGAGTCACTGGGTTGAAGTGATCTTTAGTATTTGTATCGTGTTAAGCGGATTGATGTTGTTCACCTTATTAATTGGTAATATTCAGGTAAGCATCGGTCTCTATTTGATCTTGTTCGATTTTACATTAGACCGAGACGTGCTAGTTTTTAGTTTTTGGTTTTGATCGCGTTGGTTCCAACCTAATCCATGTCTCTACATTCACTTAAGTAATTGTTGGTTTTTAAAACAAAGGTGTACAACTTTTTTAATTTTTTGGTTTTGATCGGGTTGGAACCAACCAGATTCACACCTCTACTTTGTCTCTTAAGGAATTGTAGGTGTGAACTTTTTAATTATTTGTTTTGATCGGGTTGGTTCCAACCCGATTCACGCCTCTACACGTCACTTAGGCGGCAATGATCTTAACTAGGAAAAAACTTTTATGTCATAATGTAGGTGTTCTTGCAAGCTGTTATGGCGAGAAAGAGGAAAATGCAACTAAGATGTCGCGATATGGAATGGTGGATGAGGAGGAGACAACTACCTTCACCTCTTAGACATAGAGTTCGACATTATGAACGCCAAAATTGGGCGCTGATGGGAGGCGAAGATGAGATGGAACTGATTAAAGACTTTCCCGAAGGCCTTAGACGCGATATCAAACGTTTTCTATGCCTAGAGCTCATACGAATGGTAAACTATGCACTTCTAACTTCATTTAAATGATTTATTTACTTATAAATAAGTTGATGTTGATAAATATATCCTTAAAAGTTCAAATAAAAACCTTTATATAATAATAGTAATAATTAAAAAAATAACAATAACATAAGATCAAAAGAGAGTATCCAGTCAGTAAACCCGATTCAACTCATTTATAAAATAAACTGTTTCAACTAACACCGTTTTTACGGTTATACTCATTTTTTTAGTTTTCAAGGAAAGAGTGGTTCAGTTTTATAGATTTTCTCGTAATTAGTTGCTTTTTAGGTACAACAGGAGTTGACGTTACTAATCTCAGTTCATTTTCTTTAGGTACCGTTCTTCCACAACTTAGACGACTTGATACTCGACAACATATGTGATCGTGTTAAACCACTAGTATTCTCAAAGGACGAAAAGGTATCACGTTTTTCTTCTATTGATCGCGTCACAAGGTCTACTTCTTATTTAATAAAAACTACTTATTCGTTGCTTACTCGAGTTTTTGAATCGTAGATCATACGAGAAGGTGATCCCGTTCAAAGAATGGTGTTTATAGTTCAAGGACACGTAAAAAGTAGCCAAAACCTAAGTAAAGGAGTCGTTGCAACGAGTATACTAGACCCCGGAGGCTACCTAGGCGACGAGCTTCTATCGTGGTGCCTTCGGAGGCCATTTATAAACAGGCTTCCGGCTTCTTCAGCTACATTTACATGTTTGGAATCCACCGAAGCCTTCGGGTTGGATGCCAATGATCTTCGTTATGTGACGGATCATTTTCGATACAAATTTGCAAATGAGAGGCTGAAGAGAACAGTGAGATATCACTCGGCTAATTGGCGGACATGGGCGGCGGTGACCATACAACTAGGGTGGCGGCGGTACATGGCGAGGATGCGGCGGACGGTGAATCGGGTGGCGGATGAGGATGGTGGCAGCAACCGTATGCTCCGGCAATATGCTGCCATTTTCATGTCGATTAGACCTCATGATCATCTTGAATAGAGTCCATTTGTTATTGTTATTCTTGTAACACCATTGTTTGTTATATGGTTTGGTATTGGAAGAATAATTAATAATTGGAGAAATGTCGCGTTTTTCCCCATGTTCCCATTGAATGATATATTTGGAGTAAAATGGCATTGAATACATATTATTTTTGTATCAATTACTCCTATATCAGTGTATTATCTTTTTTTCATTTTAATCTAAATTTGCTTTTCAACATTTTTAATGTGTTGTCAAAATTTATGGGTATGAATCGGAGGTTCACCTTTGAAAGTGTAGATAAGTATATTATGGCGATATGGTGATTTCGAATTTGATGTATGTATATTTTTCTAGCTACTTGCTAGTTTGTTATGAAAGTTTCATTTTTTCCGTTAAAAGAAAAGAATATTACGACGAAATAAGAGAAGTTATTGCTAAGTAGACACGGTAGCTAGATTGAATTGAATGCACTCTTTTACTGTTTTCCATCATGAACTATATCATCAAAGTGATAGAACTGTTAGTTAGTCTTTTATCCGAAGGTTATAAGCTTTATCTACTACATAAAAGCCGTATATGTTGGACATCGTCTAATGGTCCTACTACGTAAAGGACTAGGTACGTGCTAAGATCTTTGGTAGGAATTATAAGATGGGTTAACGTTGACACTTGTCCCCATACAATACTATTCACCATTTTATTCTCGGCTCATGGCTAATAAATTCAATCTAAGTAGCTCTATGCCAACATTAAACCAGTTAGATATGGACCCTTTTGGTTAGTGGTTTGGCCTAGGCAAGGGTTGAAACCCTCTCTTTCTAGGAAGGATCGAACTATTGACCATGCCTTTACTCGCATGATAACTATATATGTACGTTATAGGCTTTCAATTTCATCAACTATTAATATCTTGTTTCTTTTTTATCTATCTTTTCTTATACTATGGGGTTCATCTCTCTTATATGTATCCCTCGAGGCTTTGCAAGTCCACTCATTTTTCAGGCCATTTATCGGGGCTACAAGGTTGGCATTCGATTCATCTTTATCATTATTTTTAAAAACTTAAATCGATTTACCATTAAGAGCAGAAAAACCCCGAGCCATATGAAATAAAGGACATCCAAACTTCTTTGAGTACGTAAATGAATAAGGGGGTGTTTGTTTTCGTCTGACCGGGCTGACCCGGCTGACTCGGTCAGCGAGTCAGCCCGTTTGATACGCAAGTTGTATGGGCTGACCGGGTCATTCCATCTGACCCAAACCTAAAAAAAATCATTGCTGACCCATTCTATTCTCAGCACCCTCATCGATCCCCCATTATTGCGCAGCTCCCAAACACCGTGATCGGAGCTCCTTCCCTGCGCGACGTGACCGTGACCGGAGCTCCCTCTGTCACACCCCCGCTAAAAGCGGAAACACGGGGATGTAACGAGACCGGGATCGTCATAACACATGGTAAGCGATAGAGAGCAGTATAAATAAATGATGACTTGCGTGTCATGACGACACCCGACAACAAGGGGACTTGTGTCGTGTTTAGTCAATGTTCACGACAACATAGCCATAAGCAACATGATTCCCCAAATGTAGGAGGAGCGGCTGCTGTGACCATAGCTCTAATTTGAGGCGCGAGTCCCCAAATGTACCTCTCGATCCTCTTTGATTCCGGCGTAACCAGATGAGGAACCAACCTTGTCAGCTCATGAAAACGATCAGTATAAGCTGCATGCCCTGCCCCCACCATGGCATGATTCCAGAACTCATGCTCCAGCTTCTGCATCTCGTTGAGAGGGCAGTATTCCTCAGTAATCAAAGCTTTAAATTCATCCCATGACATTTGCATCGCAGTCTCTCTTCCTCGTGCTTGAATCTGTGTGTTCCACCAGGTTAGGGCTTTACCCTGTAGAGAACAAGTGGCGTACTTGATCCTCTGGCTGTCGAGGCACTCACTGATGTCGATCACTGCCTCCATCTTTTCCAACCACCTGGTTAGGGCTATCGCCCCACCTTTCCCATCGAATTCCCTTGGCTTACAAGCCACGAACTCCTTGTACGAACATCCCCGACGAGCATTAACCACTCCAGTTTTAATACCGGCAGTACCACCATTTCCGGTTTCCTGGTTGCTCTCGTTTCCAGTCGGGTTTCCGTTTCCCGTCTCAGTTTCAATCCCACCTTGGGCTCCTTCATCGTTGCCACCATCCCCGTGAGGGTGGTGTTGTTGGAGTGCGTCGCTCACTTGGGCCACAATGGTAGGAATAAGCGCGGCCAATTGCTGAGCGATCAGGGCTGCCATGTCGGCGTTCCCTGTTCCTTGACTGTTACTGGCAGGAGCATCGTTTGCTCTTGGTGCTCTGCCTCTGCCTCGGCCTCTGCCCCTTGGGGCTTCACTCCCGTCACTACTGCTACGGGTGACTCTTCGAGGCGGCATGTTCTAATCATAAAAGAGGTAACATATAAACTTTAGTCACCATAAGATACACAAGTATTCCACTTATCAAATTCTAATGTTCATGTTCCGGTCAGTCAAGACCACCATGCAGCCCTTCTCAAGCATATTCTCGGTATACCGGTGATGTTTATATATAGGGTTCCCCGCAGCGTTCCCACCACACCCACGATGTACCGAGAATGATGCCTGATCCGGTTACATGACTTCCGACTTTCCTTCACATCATATCCATAATAATCCATCAAGTCCATGTATTTCATGTCAATATCATGCTTATTATCATCACACATCACAACAGTTGTAAGTCCATGTATACAATCACGTTTAGTCTAGCGGAGGTTGTCTATTTCCTTCCTCTTTCGAGGTTTCAGACATAATCCTCCTCAGAGTTAATCTCAATGTCCAAGGTCAAGCGCAATAGCATGATCTGTGAAGATCTCTTCGGGTCTAATACCCGGATCTGATAAATTAACTCGGCGCGCAGAGGGAACGGAAGATCCAATAGAAGCATCCCCATAAAAGAGTGAGCACAAGGGCTCTCTCATAGGGTGGAAAGATCACATAACAAATAGATGAACAAATCAAGCAGCGAGGAACACATACACGAGATATAATATGCATACAGAGTCCTAGCATGCAAATCTACATGAAGGTTCCTAGGTTATAGTCTAGGTCAAGCGCATTGCCTAATTCTCTATAACCAATGGCTCTGATACCAATCTGTCACACCCCCGCTAAAAGCGGAAACACGGGGATGTAACGAGACCGGGATCGTCATAACACATGGTAAGCGATAGAGAGCAATATAAATAAATGATGACTTGCGTGTCATGACGACACCCGACAACAAGGGGACTTGTGTCGTGTTTAGTCAATGTTCACGACAACATAGCCATAAGCAACATGATAATGATAACACATATACACATATGATGAAAATGTAGATGTTAATTCCCACAACCCGGGAACAAGTTCAAAAGTTGATAATTGTTTACATGCGTTAACATTGTTCTGAAAGATTGTTTATTAAACATGAGCTAAGTCCCAAAATGCATCCTAGGGTCTCTACTAAGGCAGCACACCTAGATTCCTGGACTTGCATGATCACCTGAAAAGATATGCTTAAAACGGTCAACATAATTGTTGGTGAGCTCGCAGGTTTATGTAATAAAAATGTAAGTGATGCTGTAATAAATAAGCGCGTCGGAATACCGTGAATACAGTTATATACACAAATAAATATCACATGACATGAGCTTTGCAACCAAACCTAGCGACGTACACAAAGAAATTGTCGGCATATATTCACCCAAGGGCCCGTTCCTGGCCACTGATGGTACCAACTAGTATACCATCGAACGAGGGTGGGGTGTCAACCCAGTAGTACTACCAATACCTAACCGTCGGTTCCCACACTGGAATTAAATAGTTGCAAAGATAGAACCACACAGCAGACCCAAGCATGTATCAAATAGTACTTGCAACACAGTATCACGTTGATTCCTTGTATGTAAAATGTATGTAAGTTGTACAACATAAAAATTGTGTAAGCATACTTTTCCCCCAATTTGTAAATGATTGAAATATTTATAAGCGTAAAAAGGGGCCACGAAACTCACTTGTTGGGTGGTAAGTATGTATGAGCGATGTATCCCAAATGTTGAATGCAAATAAACAGTCAAACACCTATTGACAGTTATTGTATAGCATTAATGATATGATATATGTATAAGCACGCAATAATGATGGGTCCGTTCGGGTCGTATCGGATGGGTCCCGCACAACACACACAGACTGACACACGTACTAGACCTTATGTAGATCCAAGTACAAGACATTGTCGCCACTAATGATGATGTTTAAGTAAAAGTATCGTTGTTTATTGAAGAAGCATTGAATAAGTGTCAATAGTTATAAGTCAATTTTGGTCGTTGTAAAGCGTTAGTTCAATTTGCTCAAAATAGTTTCTGTGCCCTTTCTCACGTTGACTTTAATCTTTGTGGCCGAACAATGGCATTATTGTGTTAGTGTTACCTCGACACCACACGACATACTCACGCCACGCACAAGGGGTCAAACACAACAATTTCAGTCGCATAACAAGGTCAGACGCACGACTCAACCTCCATTCGTGCGAATCAACCCTCAATCGTGGGAATCAGCTTCATTCGTACGATTGAGCCTTCATTCGTATGATTGGCCTTCAGTCGTACCACACAACACCCAATCGCACGACTCAACTTCCATGCGCACGAATCAACCTTCAATCGTGCGAATTAGCTACTTTCGTACGACTGAACCTTCATTCGTGCGATTGGACTCCAGTCGTGCGAATCACATTCATTCGCACACATTCAGTCGGTCACCTGACTCAATCACACACAATCACTCAATCGCATGACTCATTCGCATACACTCAATCGCACGCATGACTCAATCGCACACAGACACTCAGTCGCACAACTCAGTCGCACGACATGCCTAGTCGCACAACTCAGTCGCGCGATTGACTCAGACGCATGATCCAGTCGCACGACCCACTCAGTCGCACGGCTCAATCGCATGGATGACCCAGTCGCCTGATCTGCAGAATCGCGACTGTGGTCGGGATGAGCAGCCCCCGAGCTGCTCTAAACACGGGTTTTACACCACAAGGACCTCCAGAAACACTCAACACACATACACAAGCATAAAACACAAGCAAAGAGACCTCACACGCACCCATACGACCTTGTATGTTCGGGTTGAACCCGAACACCCGAAACCCTAGTTTTGAACAGCCGTGAAAAGGCTAGAAAACGGACAACCAAAGACAGCTACCTGCTAGAAAGGGGTAGCCTAGGCTGTAGACGGTGTCAAGACGAAGAAAACAAGACCTCTCGGGTTGGATTTGGTGCTAAAATGGTGATTTTGTGTGTGAAGAAGATGAGGATGAAGAAGATGGTGAAATGGGGATTAGGGCTGGTATGAGGGTATTTATACCCAGCCCAAGTTTGCAAAATTACAAGTTTAGTCCCTGCACTTAACCCCCGAGTTTTCCCAAATTTGGTTCGGTTGAAAAAAAACGACTTTGTTAGGCGTTTTATATTAATTGTAAAAGTTCATTTAATGTTATTATGACTTAAGAAATGGTTATATTAAAACATTTATTATATTTATAAAATGATATATTTAACGTTTTCAAAAATAAAAGTTTTAAAGGTCTTTTTAAGGTTAACACATGGTTATAACGAGTGCACACACACACAACGATAATATTGCACACATGATATCCACATAAAGAGTCAAATAAAGACGAGGAATGACCAAGTATAGAAGAGATAACGGACAAACACGTTAATTGACGGACCTTAAAGTGACGGATGTCACAGTATCCCCCAGTTGAGAGAATTTCGTCCCGAAATTCAGCTGGAGTTAGGTCCAAAGTGTCATCCTCGAAAAGATGTGGATATTTGAGTTTCATCTGATCTTTATGTTCCCATGTAAACTCTGGCCCTCATTTTGAATTCCACCTTACGCGAACAATAGGTATCCTACTGCGCTTCAGTTGCTTGACCTTTCGATCCATGATCTCAATGGGTTCTTCAACAAAATGAAGCTTGTCGTCAATCTTGATTTCCTCAATTGGCACGTGAAGGGATTCATCGGCCAAACACTTCTTGAGGTTGGACACGTGAAAAGTATCATGCACACCGTTAAGCTCTTGTGGCAACCTTAACCGGTAAGCCACTGGACCCATCCTTTCAGTGATCTCAAATGGTCCAACGTATCTTGGGGCTAACTTCCCTTTCTTTCCGAATCGAACGACTCCTTTCCAAGGGGAAACTTTGAGTAACACACGATCCCCAACATTGAATTCTAGAGGCTTCCGACGATTGTCGGCATAGCTCTTTTGACGATCTCGCGCGGCTTTGAGTCGATCTTGATTTGGAAAATCTTGTCTGTTGTCTCTTGGATGATCTCTGGGCCTGTCAGTTGACTCTCACCAATTTCGGCCCAACAAACGGGAGATCTGCATTTCCTTCCATACAACGCTTCAAATGGAGCACATCCAATGCTTGTATGGTAGCTGTTGTTGTAGGAGAACTCAATCAACGGTAAATGAGTATCCCAGCTACCTCCAAAATCGATTACACACGCTCTCAACATGTCTTCTAGCGTCTGTATAGTGCGTTCACTTTGGCCATCTGTTTGAGGGTGATAGGCTGTACTCATGTCTAAACGAGTGCCCATCGCTTTCTGTAGCGTCTGCCAAAAACGTGAAGTGAATTGGCTATCACGGTCGGATATGATTGACACCGGCACCCCGTGCCGTGCCACGACCTCTTTGATGTATAATCTCGCCAACTTATCCATCTTGTAATCTTCTCGGATAGGCAAGAAATGTGCTGACTTTGTCATTCGATCAACAATGACCCATATCGAGTCATGGCACCTGCTTGTTCTAGGGAGTTTGGTAATGAAATCCATAGCTATGTTCTCCCATTTCCACTCGGGAATTTCAGGTTGCTATAATAATCCCGATGGTTTCTGATGTTCAGCTTTGACTTTCGAACACGTCAAGCATTGGCTGACGTATAAAGCAATGTCTTTCTTCATGCCTGGCCACCAGTATAGATCCTTAAGATCATGATACATCTTGTCTGCACCAGGATGAATAGAATATCGCGTCTTGTGGGCTTCATCCATGACTAAGGTACGAACACCTCCCCATTTGGGTACCCATATGCGATCCATGAAGTACTGAATACCGTCATCCTTGCGAATCATCTGTTTATCCAACCCCCGGAACTCTTCTCCCGCAAGGTTTTCTTCTTTCAATGCCTCACTCTGTGCAATCTGAATCTGAGCTTTCAAGTTGGTTTGAATGGTCAATCCCAACGCTCGTGCACGCAGTGGTTTCACGCGTTCTTTGCGGCTTAAAGCATCAGCCACCACGTTAGCTTTCCCCGGATGATACCGGATTTCACAATCGTAGTCACTAAGAAGCTCTACCCAACGTCGTTGGCGCATGTTAAGTTCCTTCTGATCCAGAATATGTTGAAGGCTCTTATGATCAGTGAAGATGATGCATTTGGTGCCATACAAGTAATGTCTCCAAATTTTGAGTGCAAATACTACAGCGCCCAACTCAAGATCATGAGTGGTGTAGTTCTTTTCGTGCACTTTAAGTTGTCGCGAAGCGTAGGCAATCAC
Source organism: Flaveria ramosissima (assembly GCA_025215565.1). Lineage (NCBI taxonomy): Eukaryota > Viridiplantae > Streptophyta > Magnoliopsida > Asterales > Asteraceae > Flaveria > Flaveria ramosissima. The sequence goes on along the minus strand of CM046036.1, from coordinate 17,621,640 downwards.
CTTGTCCTTCTGCATTAGTACACATCCCAATCCTTGATGCGACGCATCGTAGTAAACCACAAAATCATCGGTTCCGTCTGGGAGAGACAATATTGGCGCGTTGCACAACTTCTCTTTCAACGTCTGGAACGCTTGCTCTTGTGCATATCCCCAGTCAAACTTCTTGTCTTTCTGTGTAAGCAGGGTTAACGGTTGCGCGATCTTTGAAAAATTCGCGATGAAGCGGCGATAATAACCGGCCAATCCTAAGAATTGCCGTATCTCTGATGGTGTCTGGGGCGTATCCCATTTCTTCACCGCTTCGATCTTGCCGGGATCTACGTGAATCCCGTTCTCATTAACCACATGACCCAAAAACTTCACTTCCCGCAACCAAAACTCACACTTTGAGAACTTGACGAAAAGTTTCTCTTCGCGTAGCAGCTCCAGAATTGCCCGAAGATGTTCTACATGATCTTCTTTCGATCGGGAGTAGATAAGTATATCGTCTATGAACACGATCACAAACTTATCCAAATAAGGTTTGCACACCCGATTCATTAGATCCATGAACACAGCTGGTGCGTTGGTCAATCCAAATGGCATGACCAAGAACTCATAGTGCCCATAACGAGTCCTGAACGCAGTTTCGGTATGTCGTCCTCGAAAACCCTTAGCTGATGATAACCAGAACGAAGATCGATCTTTGAAAAATACGAAGCTCCTTGCAGCTGATCAAATAAATCGTCGATCCTGGGGAGAGGATATCGGTTCTTCACCGTTAACTTGTTCAGTTCACGGTAATCGATGCACATACGGAACGATCCGTCCTTCTTCTTGACAAATAGTACCGGTGCTCCCCACGGTGAATGATCGGTCGAATAAAACCCTTCTCCAGTAGTTCCTGTAACTGAGTAGACAACTCTTGCATCTCGGATGGCGCTAGTCGATATGGCGTTTTCGCTACCGGCGTAGCTCCAGGAACCAACTCAATACGGAATTCCACCTGTCGTGGAGGAGGTAAACCAGACAAGTCATCTGGAAATACTTCTGGGTAGTCCCGTACCACTGGAATATCTACCAGTTTCCTTTCCTCGTCTTTCTTTTCAACTACATGAGCCAGAAAAGCGTAGCACTGCTTTCGTAAACTCTGGCGTGCTTTCATGCAGGAAATAAGCTTTAAGCTCTTACCCGGTCGTTCTCCCTGAACCTTGAGTACTTCCCCGTTAGACATAGGAATACGTACTACTTTGTCTCGGCAAACAATCTCTGCTCCATTCTGCGACAACCAATCCATACCCACAATCACATCGAAGCTTCCTAACTCGAAGGGTATCAAATCTATCTCAAACGTATGATCCTCCAGCGTCAACGAACACTTCCTAATAATCTCATCGGCCTGAGCAACTCTACCATTGGCCATTTCTACAGAGTAGCTAGTTTCTAGCCTACTAGGACTCAAATCAAGTAATTGCACAAACTCGGTAGGTATAAAACTATTGTCTGCTCCAGTATCAAATAATATAGATGCGAAATGATGATTGAGTAAGTGCGTACCCGTGACAACGTTCGGGTCCTGACGAGCATCATTGGCTCCAATGACGAATGCACGTCCCCGAGCTGCATTCCCCTGAGTAGCCGGGCCTTGATTCCCAGCGATAGCCAACACCTGTTGCTGGTTGTTGCCCTGTTGACCCGGTGCCCGATTCAGCCTGGGGCACATGTTCCTGTAGTGATCGGGGCTCCCACACTCAAAGCAAGCCCTTGCATTCCCGGCGGGGTTAACCGCGTTGACGGGTGCTACAAGATTTGGCGCAGTCCTGCAATCTCTTGCCAAATGACCCGGGCGCCTACAGTTCGCGCACACCCGGCGTAGCTCCAGGAACCAACTCAATACGGAATTCCACCTGTCGTGGAGGAGGTAAACCAGACAAGTCATCTGGAAATACTTCTGGGTAGTCCCGTACCACTGGAATATCCACCAGTTTCCTTTCCTCGTCTTTCTTTTCAACTACATGAGCCAGAAAAGCGTAGCACTGCTTTCGTAAACTCTGGCATTTTTTCATGCAGGAAATAAGCTTTAAGCTCTTACCCGGTCGTTCTCCCTGAACCTTGAGTACTTCCCCGTTAGACATAGGAATACGTACTACTTTGTCTCGGCAAACAATCTCTGCTCCATTCTGCGATAACCAATCCATACCCACAATCACATCGAAGCTTCCTAACTCGAAGGGTATCAAATCTATCTCAAACGTATGATCCTCCAGCGTCAACGAACACTTCCTAATAATCTCATCGGCCTGAGCAACTCTACCATTGGCCATTTCTACAGAGTAGCTAGTTTCTAGCCTACTAGGACTCAAATCAAGTAATTGCACAAACTCGGTAGATATAAAACTATTGTCTGCTCCAGTATCAAATAATATAGATGCGAAATGATGATTGAGTAAGTGCGTACCCGTGACAACGTTCGGGTCCTGACGAGCATCATTGGCTCCAATGACGAATGCACGTCCCCGAGCTGCATTCCCCTGAGTAGCCGGGCCTTGATTCCCAGCGATAGCCAACACCTGTTGCTGGTTGTTGCCCTGTTGACCCGGTGCCCGATTCAGCCTGGGGCACATGTTCCTGTAGTGATCGGGCTCCCACACTCAAAGCAAGCCCTTGCATTCCCGGCGGGGTTAACCGCGTTGACGGGTGCTACAAGATTTGGCGCAGTCCTGCAATCTCTTGCCAAATGACCCGGGCGCCTACAGTTCGCGCACACCCGGTACTGCGTCCCTGGGGGATGATGATAATTGCACCTGTCACATTTGGGGTGCGGCCCCACATACTCTCTCCTGGCCTGAGACACGGCCACAAAATTCCTGGTCGGCTTAGACCTCTTCTCAAGTTTTCCGGCACTCGACCGGCTCGACTCCCCAACATCCTTCCTCTTCTCGGCCCCTCGGCCCAAAACCCCTGTTCTAACCATCTCACCAGTCAAAGCGCCAGCTTTTAGAATTGCGCTCTGAATAGTAGGAGGAGCGGGTGCTGTGACCATAGCTCTAATTTGAGGCGCGAGTCCCCAAATGTATCTCTCGATCCTCTTTGATTCCGGCGTAACCAGAAGCGGAACCAACCTTGCCAGCTCATGAAAACGATCAGTATAAGCTGCATGCCCTGCCCCCACCATGGCATGATTCCAGAACTCATGCTCCAGCTTCTGCATCTCGTTGAGAGGGCAGTATTCCTCAGTAGTCAAAGCTTTAAATTCATCCCATGACATCTGCATCGCAAACTCTCTTCCTCGTGCTTGAATCTTGTGTTCCACCAGGTTAGGGCTTTACCCTGTAGAGAACAAGTGGCGTACTTGATCCTCTGGCTGTCGAGGCACTCACTGATGTCGATCACTACCTCCATCTTTTCCAACCACCTGGTTAGGGCTATCGCCCCACCTTTCCCATCGAATTCCCTTGGCTTACAAGCCACGAACTCCTTGTACGAACATCCCCGACGAGCATTAACCACTCCAGTTTCAATACCGGCAGTACCACCATTTCCGGTTTCCTGGTTGCTCTCGTTTCCAGTCGGGTTTCCGTTTCCCGTCTCAGTTTCAATCCCACCTTGGGCTCCTTCATCGTTGCCATCATCCCCGTGAGGGTGGTGTTGTTGGAGTGCGTCGCTCACTTGGGCCACAATAGTAGGAATAAGCGCGGCCAATTGCTGAGCGATCAGGACTGCCATGTCGGCGTTCCCTGTTCCTTGACTGTTACTGGCAGGAGCATCGTTTGCTCTTGGTGCTCTGCCTCTGCCTCGGCCTCTGCCCCTTGGGGCTTCACTCCCGCCACTACTGCTACGGGTGACTCTTCGAGGCGGCATGTTCTAATCATAAAAGAGGTAACATATAAACTTTAGTCACCATAAGATACACAAGTATTCCACTTATCAAATTCCAATGTTCATGTTCCGGTCAGTCAAGACCACCATGCAGCCCTTCTCAAGCATATTCTCGGTATACCGGTGATGTTTATATATAGGGTTCCCCGCAGCGTTCCCACCACACCCACGATGTACCGAGATAGATGCCCGATCCGGTTACATGACATCCGACTTTCCTTCACATCATATCCATAATAATCCATCAAGTCCATGTATTTCATGTCAATATCATGCTTATTGTCATCACACATCACAACAGTTGTAAGTCCATGTATACAATCACGTTTAGTCTAGCGGAGGTTGTCTATTTCCTTCCTCTTTCGAGGTTTCAGACATATTCCTCCTCAGAGTTAATCTCAATGTCCAAGGTCAAGCGCAATAGCATGATCTGTGAAGATCTCTTCGGGTCTAATACCCGGATCTGATAAACTAACTCAGCGCGCAGAGGGAACGGAAGATCCAATAGAAGCATCCCCATAAAAGAGTGAGCACAAGGGCTCTCTCATAGGGTGGAAAGATCACATAACAAATAGATGAACAAATCAAGCAGCGAGGAACACATACACGAGATATAATATGCATACAGAGTCCTAGCATGCAAATCTACATGAAGGTTCCTAGGTTATAGTCTAGGTCAAGCGCATTGCCTAATTCTCTATAACCAATGGCTCTGATACCAATCTGTCACACCCCCGCTAAAAGCGGAAACACGGGGATGTAACGAGACCGGGATCGTCATAACACATGGTAAGCGATAGAGAGCAATATAAATAAATGATGACTTGCGTGTCATGACGACACCTGACAACAAGGGGACTTGTGTCGTGTTTAGTCAATGTTCACGACAACATAGCCATAAGCAACATGATACTGATAACACATATACACATATGATGAAAATGTAGATGTTAATTCCCACAACCCGGGAACAAGTTCAAAAGTTGATAATTGTTTACATGCGTTAACATTGTTCAAAAGATTGTTTATTAAACATGAGCTAAGTCCCAAAATGCATCCTAGGGTCTCCACTAAGGCAGCACACCTAGATTCCTGGACTTGCATGATCACCTGAAAAGATATGCTTAAAACGGTCAACATAATTGTTGGTGAGCTCGCAGGTTTATGTAATAAAAATGTAAGTGATGCTGTAATAAATAAGCGCGTTGGAATACCGTGAATACAGTTATATACACAAGTAAATATCACATGACATGAGCTTTGCAACCAAACCTAGCGACGTACACAAAGAAATTGTCGGCATATATTCACCCAAGGGCCCGTTCCTGGCCACTGATGGTACCAACTAGTATACCATCGAACGAGGGTGGGGGTGTCAACCCAGTAGTACTACCAATACCTAACCATCGGTTCCCACACTGGAATTAAATAGTTGCAAAGATAGAACCACACAGCAGACCCAAGCATGTATCAAATAGTACTTGCAACACAGTATCACGTTGATTCCTTGTATGTAAAATGTATGTAAGTTGTACAGCATAAAAATTATGTAAGCATACTTTTCCCCCAATTTGTAAATGATTGAAATATTGTATAAGCGTAAAAAGGGGCCACGAAACTCACTTGTTAGGTGGTAAGTATGTATGAGCGATGTATCCCAAATGTTGAATGCAAATAAACAGTCAAACACCTATTGACAGTTATTGTATAGCATTAATGATATGATATATGTATAAGCGCGCAATAATGATGGGTCGGTTTGGGTCGTATCGGATGGGTCCCGCACAACACACACAGACTGACACACGTACTAGACCTTATGTAGATCCAAGTACAAGACATTGTCGCCACTAATGATGATGTTTAAGTAAAAGTATTGTTGTTTATTGAAGAAGCATTGAATAAGTGTCAATAGTTATAAGTCAATTTTGGTCGTTGTAAAGCGTTAGTTCAATTTGCTCAAAATAGTTTCTGTGCCCTTTCTCACGTTGACTTTAATCTTTGTGGCCGAACAATGGCATTATTGTGTTAGTGTTACCTCGACACCACACGACATACTCACGCCACACACAAGGGGTCAAACACAACAATTTCAGTCGCATAACAAGGTCAGACGCACGACTCAACCTCCATTCGTGCGAATCAACCCTCAATCGTGCGAATCAGCTTCATTCGTACGATTGTGCCTTCATTCGTATGATTGGCCTTCAGTCGTACCACACAACACCCAATCGCACGACTCAACTTCCATGCGCACGAATCAACCTTCAATCGTGCGAATTAGCTACTTTCGTACGACTGAACCTTCATTCGTGCGATTGGACTCCAGTCGTGCGAATCACATTCATTCGCACACATTCAGTCGGTCACCTGACTCAATCGCACACAATCACTCAATCGCATGACTCATTCGCATACACTCAATCGCACGCATGACTCAATCGCACATAGACACTCAGTCGCACAACTCAGTCGCACGACATGCCTAGTCGCACAACTCAGTCGCGCGATTGACTCAGACGCATGATCCAGTCGCACGACCCACTCAGTCGCACGGCTCAATCGCATGGATGACCCAGTCGCCTGATCTGCAGAATCGCGACTGTGGTCGGGATGAGCAGCCCCCGAGCTGCTCTAAACACGGGTTTTACACCACAAGGACCTCCAGAAACACTCAACACACATACACAAGCATAAAACACAAGCAAAGAGACCTCACACGCACCCATACGACCTTGTATGTTCGGGTTGAACCCGAACACCCGAAACCCTAGTTTTGAACAGCCGTGAAAAGGCTAGAAAACAGACAACCAAAGACAACTACCTGCTAGAAAGGGGTAGCCTAGGCTGTAGACGGTGTCAAGACGAAGAAAACAAGACCTCTCGGGTTGGATTTGGTGCTAAAATGGTGATTTTGTGTGTGAAGAAGATGAGGATGAAGAAGATGGTGAAATGGGGATTAGGGCTGGTATGAGGGTATTTATACCCAGCCCAAGTTTGCAAAATTACAAGTTTAGTCCCTGCACTTAACCCCCGAGTTTTCCCAAATTTGATTCGGTTGAAAAAAAAAACGACTTTGTTAGGCGTTTTATATTAATTTTAAAAGTTCATTTAATGTTATTATGACTTAAGAAATGGTTATATTAAAATATTTATTATATTTATAAAATGATATATTTAACGTTTTCAAAAATGAAAGTTTTAAACTCTTTAAAGTTTTAGTAAAAAAATTTAATTATAAATTGATTTAATAAGTTTCGGGGCCAATTTTGTAATTTTTAAAACTTAATTCAAAAGTTTCTATCATAAAATGATAACTTCCAAAAACCACAGGCACCAAAGGAGTAACTTCCCCAAACCAAATCCCTCTCCCTATCGTGCACCTCGGCCAACTCCAGCCACGCGTCCGGCGACCGCCGATTCTCAACAAAACATCGAATTGAATGCAATTAAACCGAACCTTAACTTTTATGCACCGGTTTCGAACGTAAAACCATGTTTAATTGTAATTATTCGACCTTTAACTCAAGAAATCAAAACCGAAACAATCAATTCAAATCGTTAAACCGTCGATTTTGTAACCATTTTAATTGCTTATGTTTGAATGTTGGGAAACGTTCTAATCGATCCTTTAAACCATTCTGCATTATCAATCGCACAAAAAACTCCCCCATTCGAATCTCTCGATCGTCACTTTCCTTTCGAACCTGCAACTTGGTCGAAAACTATCTTCAAAGCATTCTAGCTTAAAATTGTTTGAGGGCTTTGAATCCTAAACATCCATTTAAGCTTCATACGAAGGGAATTTGATTATCATCAACGTTTGCACCTTAAAGCACATCCACGCAGTCGCGACTCGTCCGTAAACCCGAGAGCATCAATTCGAACTCAATAACGTAAGTTTTGCACATCATTGTACTCGTTTTAACATAGGGAAACAAAGCCCTAATGTTAATTTGATTAACATGTCCGAATTGAAGATCAATTTGATGGCAAACGATTCTAGGGTTTATAAGGATTTGGGGAAATTATTTGAAGAATGGTTTTAACAATTAATTTGCGTTTTAAGACAAGAATCGGGCTTTGGCCCGTTGGTTAACAACAAACACTTACACATGGCAGGTCAGGGGTTCGAACCCTGCCCCTGCCATGTTTTTATTTCAGCAGTTTTCTTTTATTATTTTTTTATTAAATCAGAAAAACTATTAATATAATAATAAATCTAAATAAATATTATTTTGTTAACTAAAACATTTCAGAAATTAGTAAGTTAAATTTTAGTATTTTGAAACTTATAACTTTTAACTTTAATTACTTGTTAAACAATAAAAAGATTTTATAAAAATATTACTAAGTCATTTATATGATATAAATATATTATAGTCCAAACTTGGATTATTCCAAAACACTTCAAAACTACATATTTCAAATACTTTAAATGTTTAATTATAAAAATGGTTATTTAAATAAATATTTAATTATTCATCTAATCATTTAAGCATGTTATATCATAATTAGTTAATAAATTTATTCGTTAACTTTTATTTAAATTCTTGAAATTTATAAAACAATATAATTTGCTTTATTCTTATTTTTAAGGTTTTGTATTATAAAACCTTTATGATAAATCATTTTAAAAGCTCAACACTTTATAAAATGATTTTAAATAATTTTAACGTCATTTAAATAAGTATTTAATTAATTCTCTTTATCAAGTTTTTAAATAATTAATTATTAAATTAATTATTTCTTTTCACATATTATACTTAATTTCTATAACCTAAATTTTTTAAATCATTCTTAATTATATTTGGTCTTAATTGATTTATATCATCTTTATTAAACCAAAACATAAACGATTCATTATTTTACTTAATTAATTAAACCTCCAAATTCCAATTGAAACCCTAGTTCATGTCCAATTGATAATCTTATTATCGAACTTAATCTTGGAATTAAGACGTTTAGGTAACTTGTAAAAGAAATCATTGGAGCCTCGTTTAATTTCTTATCATCACCTTATAAATATCATGTGAGTATTTCTATACCCCTTTTTATATTTTCACACTTTGGGGTGAAACATGTTACCTTATAATCGTTGCACTTGTAAATTCGTTTGATTCTTGTAAACTTATGGTAATTCACTTGTATGTTGTGGTTAGTTGATCTTTGTAGCTACCATGTAATGTCGATTATATGTACAATCATTAACTATTGCTAGCCTGGCGACGTCATAGATCTATGGGCCTGACAAGCCTGCTTGGTTAATCCAAGTACACTTAGCTAATCGTATATACTTGTAAACATTTGAGACTTGTAAAACTGTCAAGGTTTGATTGTGCATTCTGTCTTACATCCCTAGTTACTTTGCTCTCTAACTTATAACATGAATTGCCATCTTTTATATACTTATGTATTGAAAACTATGGAAATCTCACCAACTTTCAAAGTTGACCCTTTATTTTTAACATGTTTCAGGTTTACTACTTGAAGATCTTCTTGTGCTCATATAGGACTTGGACCTAGATTAATTGAAAGTCTTATGTTGTTGTGTATACCTTGTTTGTGATGTATTCATTTAATTGTCTTGTAATGTTCAATAAAAATAATATTTAATATTATTATGACTTATTAGTTCCATGTGCTATGAACAATCATCTCCCATTCGTCCGCCCCGATGATTTCGCCATCTGTCGGGTTGTGACATGTAAATTGTTGGTGAATTTTGGGTATAAATTTTGGTGAATTGATAGGATTGCTTGATTGTTTGTTTTGGGTGTAAATTGTTGGTGAATTTTGAGTGTAAATTTTGGTGAATTGATAGGATTGCTTGATTGTTTGTTTTAGGTGTAAATTGTTGGTGAATTTTGGGTGTAAATTTTGGTTGATCGTATGTTGTTGAACTGAATGACATGATTGCTTGATTTTAGGTGTAATATGACATGATTGTTTGTTGGTGAGTTGTTTTGATTTAAAGTTGTAATGAAAGGATTGGAAGTTGTAATGAAGTTGTTTTGATTTGAAGTTGTAATGAAAGGGTTTGACTTTTGAGTGTTTTAGTATAGTGATTTGGTTGCTGCATTTCTTGTAATAAAGATAACACCTTTGGTAGTTTCTGGATAGAAATAACACATTCACACAGTCCTAATAGAGATCTCTAGTGTTATTACAAGTTTGGTAGTTCTTGGAAAATCAAACATCTTATAATTATTCTTGATCTAGGCATGACAGAAAGAAAAGCTAGAGTTAATTGGAAGTCGGATTGTGTCAACAAAACATTTCTCGAAGCATGTATACATGAAATAACAAACAACGGTTGTGAGGGTAGTAGCCTAAAAGCAAGCTCATGGAAAGTTGTTGCAGAAAAACTAAAAAATTATCATAATTTTATGATTGGCCATAAACAAATGAGAAACCGATATGACTATCTAAAGTCAAAGTACGGGGCTTGGATCAAACTGAAAAAAAAAACAGGAAATATTTATGATCCTATAACCAACACTTTCAATATGAGTGATGAAGAATGGGAAGCGGAGGCAAATGTATTTTTTTAATATGAAATCTTTTTTAATAAGATTATTTTTTGTTTAGTATTTTGATTATATCTATAAAAATTTTCAAACACTTAAACAAGTTTGTTGAAAAGTTGAGACATGCGCCTCTTCCTTATCCTGATATTTGTACCAAACTGTTTGAGGGGGTGACCGCGACTGGCATTCATAGTTGGGGGCCATCTTCTACACTTCCTCATCCAACAGAAGAATTCTTTGAACATGAGTTGGATGATGTTCAGTACACTCAGATGCAAACAGATCTCCCACCTGTAAGTGAAAAATCCTCGGGTCGTTCAAAACGCAAGGCAAGTACTAAAACTAGCAAAGAAGTTCGTAGGAAAACAATAGACGATGATTTAAGAGAAGTTGGGAATAAAATAATCAATCTTGCAAAGTTGTTGATGGAAAAAGATAATGTTGATAAAGAAATGGACGCATGCCTGGAGAAGCTAGAACAAATGGAATGGGGGGAAGAATATCCGAGATACAACACGGCTCTTTTGCTATTTGGTGAAAGTGCTGATATTAGAAAAGTTTGGTTACGTCTTAAGCTGGTGAGTTGCGAGTCGTGGGTGAGAAATGTTGGGAGGAAGTTTGGATTACTTGGTTGACTTTTGTGTTTTTTTTTATTTAGATGACTTGCGTATGACTTTTGGTATGGATATTGTATGACTTTTATAAGACATTCATATGGCTTTTGTGTGACTTTTGGATGGATATCGTATATATTATGAATGGCTTTTGTATGACTTTTATATGATGACTTATGTATGGCTTTTGTATGACTTTTATAAGATACTTATGTATGGCTTTTGTATGAATTTTGTATAAATATTTTGAATGACTTCTAACAGGTCAAATATGTATACGGATGGTGAAATTTTATCATTCTTTCTACTTTCATGGTATTGGTTGATGTTGGCTGGGAAAAAGAAACGAGAGGAAAGAATTGAAAGAATAAGAGATAATGATTCTGCTTTAACCGGACATGCATATACACATGAATTACTACATGGATCTTCTACAAATGTCAAGAAATGATGAGACTTTCACGTGAGGCATTTGTACTATTATGTCGTCATTTTTCATAACGAAATTGGTTGCGACCTAGTAGGAATATAAGCATTGAAGAGAAAATGGCTACGTTCCTATATATTATAGGGCATAATGAACGTTTTCGTGTGGTTAAACGACGATTTCAACACTCCAATCAAACAGTTCATAAATATTTTCACAAGGTTCTGGTTGCAATGATGTGTTTTGCTAAAGAAATTATAGTCCCAACATCTTCAAACGAAACTACAGATACCTCGAAGAGACTTCAAAGGCTAAGAAGCATATTTCCCGGAGCAATAGGTGCTTTAGATGGAACTCTTCCATGTAGTTGTGCCCGCTAATCAACAAACTTGTTTTAGGGGAAGAGGAAAAGGTGAATGTTATCAAAATGTGCTAGGAATATGTGATTTTAATATGATATTCACCTTTGTATGGGCTGGATGGGAAGGCGTAGCACATGATTCACGAGTTTTGAAAGAAGTGGCATTTAATCCGACCTCTGGATTTCGATTTCCTCCGCCAGGTTTATAATAGAACTATAAATTTTATTACTAGATATATTATTTGTATTCTTTATGTAATACATGTCACACTCACATTTTTAGATAAATATTACCTTTGTGACGCTGCATATACCAACACTCGTGGATTTATGACTCCCTACCGCAATACAAGGTATTGGTTAGCCTATTTTCGACGGCGAAGGGCGTTAACTAAAGAAGAAAGATTCAATCATGCTCATGCGTGCCTTAGAAATGTTATTGAGCGTGCTTATGGTGTATTGAAGGCAAGATTCCCAATCTTAAAACAAATGGCTCCTTATCCTTTTCGAGTGCAAAGAGACGTAGTCATTGCTTGTTTTGCAGTCCATAACTTTATAAGAAAATACAATATTCAAGACGAATTATTTACAAACTTTGAACAGAACACTATGGTTACTCCTGATGGTGAAGGTGGAGGAAGCGATGGTGAAAACACACAAGGCATGGAGTGGGGTTCAGAAGGCGTTGAATATATGACTGCTTTGCGTGACCAAATTGCTAATCAACTACTTTCAAATGCTTCAAGTTGATTTGTATGCAAACTCTTGCAATATGTTTGAAATTCGGTGTGTTTTATTCGGATTATGTGTAATTTATATTTAAGTTGATTTATGCTTAACTTGTATTTTGTATGACATTTTGAATTTTAAGCTATTATGTTCTTTTGAAAGTTCGGTAATTTCTATTGATTACACAACACAAGTTAAAATACAAAGGCAAGTTTCAGTCAGCAGAGTCAGTCAGATACATAATCAAACAACCAAGTTTCAGTCAGATGTATGACTCAGTCAGATCTTCTGACTGGTCAGCTTCTAACTCAGTCAACTCATACTGGGTCAGCATAATCAAACAGCCCCTAAATTACTTTCTTTTTTCTATTTTGAATCTTTTTTTCCTTCCCATGAGTCATTCGTGATCAATCGACGATCTTCCTACGATTAAGAGGGATGAGATTTTTGCACTACCACATAAGCACTCAAGTAATAACCTGTGTAAAGAAGAGAAATATATTACACAAGTGTAAAAAGAGAATTCTTAAAGCTGTCACGGTATTTAAAATTCTCAAGATAACTCTTTCTAAAATAAAATTAATTTTAAGAAGTAATGTTAGTTTTTGTTAACAATTACTTATCATCCTAAATGTCGATATGAACGTGTATCAAAACAGTTTACATGACCAAAAACATTCTTTCAAAAGACCTCTATTTTTGTTAAAATCTATGATATTGCTTAATTAATTATTGAATTAAAATTAAAGAGTAAGATAGGCTTATGTTATAATTTAATTACACTAGAACTTTTACATGTAGTGCGTTGTGGCAACATTTTACACAACTTGATGAAGTATTGACTACAATCAACCCAATTTGTTTTCATACTAAATGTACTTTAAAATTAAAGCAAAGTAATTCAAACTAGTACCATCTATTGAAAATGTATTATATTTGACCTAAATCATTTCCAAACAAAATTACATCAGAACGTAGACCAACTCAAAACGTACTTATAAATAAGCAACAAAGTCATATTAGTTTACCAATAATTTGAGTAATACTCGCCAAAATTGAAAACCGAATTGGGTTGTTGAGGCACCATCGACGGTGTTGAGAAGGCACACGAATTTGGGTTGTTGAGGCACCATCGACAGTGTTGATAATGCTCGTCTTTTTCTCTAACTCTAAAATATATATAAGTTAAATCCCTTTTCCATTTCAGCCTTCAATGAAAAATGTCAGCCAATAACAAATAACAAATATTAGAGGTTCCTCATATGTGCATATTTGAAAAAAATAAAAAATATTATGATCACACTGAAAACCTTAAAGAATTATTATACACATTTATAAATTATTAGTATATAATATAATATAATTACACTTCGATGAAAGTGAGATATTTTTGCTAGTACAGTGCATGTGGTTCCGGTTAGTTAGTCACGCTAACGAAGGTCGCGCCAGACAAAGGTATTTTATTCGTGGTCGGGTCCCACATCACCCTCACACACATGGACTCATGTGCAGTACATATGTATGGCCTAAGATAATTCTATCAGACTATGTTGTTATCCTTTGTTATTATAATGTGTCACACCCTTGCTTATAGCGTAAACACAAGGATGTAACGGACGTGATCGTCATAACACATTGGTAGATAATGGAGAGATAATAAATGATATGAAGTCAACGTGTCATAACATCACCCGACACATATGGAGACTTGATTCGTGGTTAGTCACTTCCACGACAAGCATAGCTAAACAGTTAAGTATGTTTACATCCCACATCCCGAGACAAGACCAAGGCAAACACACCTGAAAGAAAACAAACATAACCAATAGGCAAAACACATATTGTTTAATCCATAAAGCAACTAACGGTCTAAATGAATCATCCTTAATGGTCACACTAAGGCACTCGCATCCTCTAGTATCAAACATTGTTATACATGAAAAGAAATACTCGAAAAAGTCAACACGTGGTTAGTGAGTTCATAGGTTTAATATAAATAAATTATGATGTGTTGTGTAAGTAGGACGTATATGTAAGTAAGTCATAAGCAAGAAGTATTAAATGCATACATGAGTTTCACAAGTAAGCCTAATGACGTACACACAAATTTATCAGATTATATTCACCCAAGAGTCCGTTCGTGACCACTATTGGTTCTAGCTAGCGTACCAACAATCGAGGATGGTTAACCCAATAGTACTACTAATAACTTTTCATGTAAACATCACATACATAGAATACATGTGCACACACATACATAGAATACATGCACGCATGCAACGACCGAAGGCTGTTGTGTTGCTCACGTCGGACACACACACACACGCACTCTACACACACGCATACACACCCACACGCAGCCGCGATACACCCACATACACATTATACACACACGTCGCACACTCACACACACACTTGGCTCATATACAATAATACAACACAAACACACGTCGCACAATCACACACACACTTGGCTCATATACACTAATACAACACAAACACACTCTAACTTGATCACACATCAGCCTTTGTTGTTGTGTTCGGTCCCAACCGCGCACACACACACCACACAACACACACGGTGGCTACAAACATACATACACACTAATGCACACATACACGCATACCCGACTCACACACACACTCACCCTATGAACACACACAACCATCAAACACCCATAATTACAACCACTGAAATAAACACTAAGATACCTGATTGCACGGGTTTACCACGATGGTGGCAACGAGATGTCGAAAAGAGGCCAACGATAGCACGTTCGCAAGGTGGGAGGGGTTCACCACAAATCGGCCATGAATGAGGGATTTGGTAAAAGATGATCGCGAGGGGGACAATTAGGGTTTAGGGGGAGGTGCCGAGACTTCCCAATGAATGTTCCTGGAGTTTGAGGAAATCGCTGAACTTGAGGGGCACTATGAGACCTTTCATCTGGTCCAAAGTGGGTAATGGGGAAGGTACTTTTCTTTGGTTTGACAACTGGCATCCGTTAGGTCCCATTGTTCAGAAGTCTAGTAGTATAATCTGTTATGATGATGTTATTCCATTCTATGCCAAAGTCAACACAATGATTGAAGAAAACGGGTGTAAGTGGCCGGAGAGATGGGTATATATATATATATATATATATATATATATATATATATATATATATATATATATATATATATATATAATTTGGATAGTTATATTTGTCACACCCCGACTGATGGCGGAATAATTGGGGCGAACGAGTGTGACTCGATTGCTCATAGCTCATAGAAATAAATACGTTGAAATATTATTAAATGTCATTTTCATTGAATAAGTCAAATCAAATATTTCATTACAATGCAATAAAGATTCAAATAACATAATAAAGTCTTTTATTAATCTAGGTTCAAGTCCTATATGAGCATGAAAAAATCCTCTAAATTGCATCCTGAAACATGTTAAAAATACAGTCAACATATGATGTTGGTGAGTTCCATGAATTTGTACATACATATATAAACAACTTTAAGAGGCAATTCAAGTCATAGGTTAAGAAATAATGCAAGAATATATAGATAGCATAATGATACGATCAAACCTTGACAAAAGTATGGCCACAATAACATATATGATTAGCTAAGTGTACTTGATTCGCATGATGAACAAGAATACGTCATCAGGAGCCGGCAATAACCTCGGCTTTAGCACCAAATAGGCTTGTCAAGCCCATAGATCTATGCGTCGCTAGGCTAGCAGTAGTTAATGATTGCTTTACAAGATGACTATCGTATAATGCTCACCATTATCTCAAATAATCATGAAAAAGTTTATAAGATGAATTGTGTCACACCCCAACCTTGACGGCGGAAACGTCGAGATGTGAGGGTTATGATTGTTCACAGCCACATAACGCTATATTTAAATTCAAATATATTAAACATAAGTCTCAAAATTTCATTACAAGCATAAGTCACAATAATGAAATAAGTTTCATCATGAAATAACAAACATGTCCATTTTGATTATTAACTAGGTCCAAGTCCTAATTTTATTGCAAGCTTCAAATGTCCACTTTAAACTTGGGGATTTCCTGAAACATGATGAAAATAAAGAGTCAACTAAAAATAGTTGGTGAGTTTCCAAGTTTTCATACATAATAAGATTACAAGTAGCAATTCATGTCATGGATTATAAGCTAGTAAGGTTATAGAACACATATCGTTACAACCAAACCTCGACTTGATTACAAGTATATAAGATTGGCTAAGTGTATTTGGTTCCCTAGTGCACAAGCGTACGGCCCCTAGGAGTCGGCAATACCTCGACTTTAGCACCAAATAGGCTTGTCAGGCCCAAAGATCTAAGACGTCGCAGGCTAGCAATAGTTAATGATTGTAAGCAAACTATGTATCTCATATAAACACTTACAAAACACAAATAACCATGACCAAAATTAAGTAGAATTGCATGTGCATTACAAGTCTCAAATGTTTAAACGTGTATGTAATATAAGCATCATGTTTCACCCCAAATAAGTGTGAAATTATAAAAAGGGGACAAGGAAAAACTCACATGTCAAACAAGTGCAAGAATGATGATAAATAAGAATAATAATAAGCGTCGTTCCAAAATGTATCGTCACAAGATGCCTAAACATATATATTTACAAGACGTAAGTTTTATAATAATATTAACGTTTTAACATGAACTAGGGTTGCAATAAGGTATTTAGGGCTTGTCAAATAATTTTGTTTAACATAATGGAAGCAATTACGTCTAATGAAATCAAAGAAATTTGTTACACATTTTATATAAGGTTTTATAAAACTATAACATTTATAATGATCTTGTATGTATATATAAAGATTAGATAGAGTCTAATAAACATAATTTAAAAAATGATTTAAAGACAATGCTTGAAACAATCATATTTTTTTTTGGAACCAAGTATGATTTTATCAAAATAACTATTTATTTAGTTTTTAGAATATTGATAAAAAGTATAAAAGTATTTCTCTTTTTTTTTTTTTCTCTTTTTAAGAAACTAATTTACAGAAAATAAATAATAGTATTTTAAAATATTAAACTTTTATAAAATGGTTTTTTTATAATTTTTAAGAAAATTCAGAATTGGTGTTAAAGGCCAAAAACCTTTAAAAATAAAACATGAGGTTCCCCGGATTCGAACCGGGGACCTCCTGTTTAGGAGATGTGATGTTTACCAGTGAACCAAGGCTTCCAGCCGCGATATGATTCTCCTTTTAATTCTTAAAACCGAAGTTTAAACAAAACCCCCAAATTTACCTATGAACCCTAGATTCATCCAACCCCAAATCGAACCCCAATTCGATTCTGTAATTGATTGAAATCATGGGGCTTTTGCTCCCCATGTATAGTCGAGCATAATCATGTAATTACTTACTTGGTTACGGTCGATTCGACGTGTATAAGCCTGGGTTTTGTCTCGGTTCGTTCGCGAAGAACAGAGGCTTTGAAATCGATGTTTGAGAAATAATTTAGGGAAATTGATGTTGCAGGTAGTTGAAAGGGGTCGGATTAAAGCTTTCCCCTCTGTTAAATGAGTTCGATTTGTACGATAGAAGGTCGAATGGGTTTCAGTTTCATTCGGCTTTAATGGTTACAATCGACCGTTTAATCGATTGTTTAACTAAGATTAAACGATGTATTAAGTTTAGAAATGATTATTAGAACGTTACTGATCGTTTAATTCGATTATTCATCACCAAGTATACGTTGAACGGTTATAAACCGATTGGGTTATTGATTTCGGTTTGATTCTCTTAATTGCCGAAGGTAATGGTCCAATTGGTCATGGGTTCGAGTTCCAAATGCATTCCCGAGTCGTTTGGCATTGAATTGGGTCGAAAACGTGAACTCCTCCCCATGTTTTGGAGTTCACCGGCGCCGCGCCGGAGTTGCGCCGGCCGGCTGCCGGAAAAACGAGAGAGAGAGAGAGAAACAATTTAAGTTTTATTAATTTACAACAGTGGTCCCTGTTCTTTTTATTTTAACAATTGTGTTAACTAAACTTTCTTTTAAAGTTTTAAAGTTGGCAAAACAACCCCCTAAACTTAATTCTTGACTTGTTTACTCTTGTAAATTATTATTATTATTGTTATTATTATTATTATTATTATTATTATTATTATTATTATTATTATTATTATTATTATTATTATTATTATTATTATTATTATTATTATTATTATTATTATTATTATTATTATTATTATTATTATTATTATTATTATGGTTGATAATATTATTATTATCATTATTATTTTTATGATTATTAATATGATTAACATTGTTAATATTATTATTGTTATAATCATTATTATTTCATTAACTTAAAAACTTTTAATTAAACAAGAAATCATAAAAAGTCCACCACGTTTCATAATTAGCATAAATAACCCTATAATAATTAACACAGTTAACTTTTAATTAACAGAAAAATATGAGATGTTACAGTCTCCCCAACTTAAAAGAATTTCGTCCCGAAATTAAAAGAAATGAAACTATGCAAATAAGAACGGGTATTTCTTCTTCATATGCTCCTCACGTTCCCAAGTAAATTCGGCGCCACGTTTATTTTCCCAACGAACCTTGACGATTGGGGTTGTTGTGGTTCTAGTCTTCTTCATAATGCGATCCATGATTTCAACAGGTTTCTCAACAAAATGTAATGATTCGTCAATCTGAATGTCTTCCAACGGAACATACAGACTTTCGTCGGCCAAACACTTCCTCAAATTTGAGACGTGGAACACAGGATGAACTCCACTAAGGTCGGAAGGTAGTTCCAGTTTATAAGCCACTTTCCCAATCCTTTTCAGGATTTTGAAAGGTCCTACAAATCTTGGAGCCAGTTTGCCCTTCTTTCCAAAGCGAACCACACCTTTCCACGGTGAAACCTTGAGAAGAACCATCTCCCCAACTTGGAATTCCAATGGCTTACGTCGCTTGTCAGCATAGCTCTTTTGATGACTTCTCGCCACTTCAAGGTTCTTGCGAATGATAGAAACTTTATCGGTCGTCTCTTGTATGAGTTCAGGACCAGTGATGAAGTTTTCACCAATGTCGGTCCAACAGATCGGCGAACGACATTTTCGACCATAAAGTGCTTCAAACGGTGCCATCTTGATACTCGAGTGGTAACTATTGTTATACGAAAATTCCGCGAGCGGTAGATGCGTATCCCAATCGCCACCAAAATCAAGAACACAAAGGCGTAGCAAATCCTCCAAGGTTTGGATCGTTCGCTCGGTTTGACCATCAGTTTGAGGATGGTAAGCCGTGCTTAGATCTAGTTGTGTACCCAAGAGTTCTTGCATAGACGACCAAAAATGTGAAGTGAAGCGAGCATCTCGGTCGGATATGATGTGCAGAGGTACCCCATGACGACTTACAATCTCATCAACGTATATACGAGCTAACTTTGATGTTTTGTAAGTGTCACGTATAGGTATAAAATGCGCCGACTTGGTCAATCGGTCAACGATTACCCATATGCTATCATGTCCTCGAGAGGTTCGGGGTAGCTTTGTTATGAAGTCCATGGATATGTGTTCCCACTTCCACATAGGAATCTCGGGTTGCTCAAGTAATCCACTTGGACGTTGATGTTCGGCTTTAACCTTCGTACACGTGAGACACTTAGCTACATAAGTCGCTATGTCTTTCTTCATTCCAGGCCACCAATATTGACCACGTAGGTCCATATACATCTTATCGGAGCCAGGATGAATAGAATAACGAGTTTGATGAGCCTCGTTCATGATGAAAGTACGGAGGTTATCGCGGTTTGGAACCCAAATTCGATTGGCGAAGTACATCAACCATTGGGTTTCGTTTCCAATCGGGTTAGAAGATTATGCTCCAATTCATCCTTCATTCTTCCTTCTCGTTGTACCATTTGTTGAGCCTCCAGGATACTAGACTCGATGTCACTATCTATCCTCAGGTTTTGTAGCAATACGGTGGTCTCGTTGACATCAAGTCGGATCTCAGTATCGAACTCACCCAAAGTATCAAACCATTGTCGTCGATCGCGAATTTCTTGGAATGAGATCATCTTGTTGTGAATCTTTCGGCTTAGAGCGTCGGCTACAACGTTTGCTTTAACAGGATGGTAACGAATGTCACAATCGTAATCACTAATCAACTCCACCCAACGACGTTGTCTCATATTGAGATCTTTTTGATTGAAAACGTGTTGAAGGCTTTTGTGATCGGTGTAGACTACACATTGCGTACCATACAGGTAGTGTCTCCAAATCTTCAAGGCAAAGACAACAGCACCAAGCTCAAGATCGTGTGTTGTGTAATTCACCTCGTGAACCTTCAATTGTCTCGATGCATAAGCTATAACCTTCCCTCGTTGCATGAGAACACAACCAAGACCTTGTTTAGATGCATCACAATACACGGTGAAATCGTCGTTTCCATCGGGTAAGGTCAAGATAGGAGCATTGCACAACTTGTGCTTTAACGCTTCAAAAGCTTCTTCTTGCTCGGGACCCCACTCGAATGTTTTATTCTTTTGTGTCAAAGTAGTGAGCGGTTTCGCGATCCTCGAGAAGTTGGCAATGAATCGCCGATAATAACCAGCAAGACCAAGAAAAGAACGAACTTCGGTAGGAGTTGTAGGAACACACCAATTCTTCACAGCTTCCACCTTTGCAGGATCAACGTGAATTCCTTGGCTATTCACCACGTGTCCTAGAAATTGAACTTCCTCGAGCCAGAAATCACACTTCGAGAACTTCGCGTACAATTGCTCTTTCTTTAACAACTCAAGAACCAATCTCAAATGCAGTTCATGATCGGTGTTGGACTTGGAATAGATAAGTATGTCATCAATGAAGACGATCACAAACTTGTCTAGATAAGGCTTGCATACCGGTTCATGAGATCCATGAAGACAGCAGGAGCATTGGTTAAACCAAAAGGCATCACCATAAACTCATAGTGTCCATAACGAGTACGGAACGCGGTCTTTGGGATATCATCATCATGGACTCGTAGTTGATGATAACCAGAACGTAAGTCGATCTTCGAGAAAATGGCAGCTCCTTGAAGTTGGTCAAACAAATCATCAATACGAGGAAGAGGATAACGGTTCTTGATGGTAAGCTTGTTAAGCTCACGATAATCGATGCACATACGAAACGTTCCATCTTTCTTCTTCACGAACAGAACAGGTGCACCCCAAGGCGAAGAACTTGGACGGATGAAGCCCTTCTCGGATAACTCTTGAAGTTGACTAGAGAGTTCTTGCATTTCCGATGGTGCAAGTCGATATGGTGACTTAGCCACGGGGTTTGCTCCCGGTATCAAGTCAATTTTAAACTCGACTTCACGCACGGGAGGTAAACCACTAAGGTCATCGGGAAATACTTCAGGAAAGTCTCATACGATAGGGACATCCTTAAGTTCTTTCCCTTTGACTTTCGTGTTGACCACGTAAGCCAAGAAGGCCATATACTTCTTGCTTAAGCACTTTCGGGCTTGAGTGCAAGACATGAGTTTAAGCCCTTTGGAAGATTTCTCACCGAACACTTTCAAAGTATCTCCAGAGGGTAATGGTATGCGAATGCACTTCTCGAAACAAATGATCTCGGCATGGTGTTTGGCTAACCAATCCATACCAATGATGACGTCGAAACTTCCAAGTTTCATAGGGATAAGATCGATAAGAAAATCATGCGTGTCAAGGCTTAAGATGCAATCACGAATAACGATGTCAACAGTGATCGGTTCTCCATCGGCGACTTCAACGGTAAGAGGTCTTTCTAGTTTCGTATGTGGCTTAGCAAGTATGGATTCAAACTCTAACGAAACAAAACTCTTATCGGCTCCAGAATCAAATAGGACATAGGCATAAGTTTTATTAATAAGGAACATACCTGTTCAATTTTAAAGGTATTTAACGACATAGATAACACATGAAATGAATTAGGTCACAAAAGTTAAAGGTAAGTGAACATACCATTCACCACATCGTTGTTTGCTTGTGCTTGATTCGCGTTGATGTTGAAAGCACGACCACGGGCTTGTGGAACATTACCCACAAGACGGGGGCATTGTGGGCGAAAATGACCAGGTTCCCCACAGTTGTAGCAAACACGATTTGTGACCACGGCGGCGTTGTTGTTAGGTGCACGGTGACAAGTTGCCACCAAGTGACCATATTTACCGCATAATGTACAGATACGGCATGGCTGATTTCCCGGGTGATGGTACCTACAAATGTTGCACATAGGCTGGGGACCAGCATAAGCCCTAGCCCCAGGCACTTGTGCCACAGGTGCAGCCGCAGGAACAAGTTGTCTTTGAGGTTGTTTGGGTGCAGCCACAGCATAGTTGCGCGCCGGTGTGAACTTGCGCTTCTTGTTGTTGTTGTTGTTGTTGTAAGACGGTTCAGCTTTGGTCTACTTAACAGCCTCAGTAGCCATCTTTTCTACCTTCTTTGCACCCTTTACAGACATGGTGCCCGCTCGTATATGATTCTCGGTGAGTTGAGCGGTGATAGTAATGGCTTCTTCCAAGGTTGTGGGTCGGCTACCCACCACAGCATCTTGAATTTGGGGTGGTACACCCTTAATGAACTTCTCGATGTTGCGGGGGACAGTGTCGACCATGTGAGGCAGCAATAAACTCAACTCATGATGCCTAGTTGAGTAGGCCAAATGATCACCATCATTTTGCTTCAAGTTCCAGAATTCTTCCTCCAACTTTTGCAACTCACTTCGTGGGCAGAACTTCGCGATGGCGATGTTCTTGTAACTCCTCCCAGGTAAGTGCTTGCACAGCTTCGGGTCCACGGTTTCTCTTCTCGCTATTCCACCAGGTAAGTGCCCTTTGTTGAAGCACACTAGTAGCATAACGAACCTTGAGTGCCTCGGGACACTCACAATTGATGAAGGTATTCTCCATGCTTTCGAACCACTCAAGAAGACCAGTGGCTCCTTCCTTGCCACTAAAACTAGTGGGCTTGCAAGAACTAAAGTGTTTGAAGGTGCAAGTTCGATTGTTCCCGTTTTGGTTGTTCCCATTTTGGTTGTTGCTGTTCTCTCCATGACCATTACCATTGTTGCTACCATTGGTCAGTAAGGTGCTATTAAGTTCAGCAACCATGGTCGGGATGACAGCAGCCATTTGACGAGCAATCATGGCGGCTAGTTTACGATCGGAACTTCCACGCTTTCCATGATGACGAGACATGCTGGAATATACAAAATGAGTTAGATACGAGAATTGGAATAACAAGGGTCATAGTTCAACAAGGATAAGGCAATAGTTGTAAGGCACATGGAATGGTTCCATTTGGTAACGCATTACCATTTGGAAACGTTGACACGTCAAGGTAAGTTGACCCACTTGCCTTAGAAATTTGTGTATGTTGACCATAGTTTATCACTCATCCCAGAAATCCCCAGGTAAGCATAACTAGTCCCGTAGGATTTATGCGATATGCTTGCCTTAGCCCGAGGGCCTTTTGCCAGGAAATCCAGAATACAGGTGTCTATGTGTCACACAAATATCTTGGGTTCATGAAATCAAAACCTTGATGAGATTTTACATAGATTAGACATAAGTCTAAGGATCAAAGTCATAAGCATAAGTATACAATTCCACGTGTCGACGAGAATAAGATTAAGAAGTTTCATTTTTCGGGGAGAGTCAAAGTGTCAAAAGGTAAGTTTAGGGAGACAAGTAACTAAGTTTAAATAATTAAAAGGCAAACCTATGCTAAGGCATCAAGTTGCACATAAGTAAGGTATAGCATTATGTAGCATGTAACAATATATATATTTCAAAGAATATAAATATTATTCTAAGAGGTTCATGCATAAGCTATAGTCTAGGTCACCATTTCTAATAACCTAAATCCCTATAGTTATGGGCTCTGATACCAATCTGTCACACCCCAACCTTGACGGCGGAAACGTCGAGATGTGAGGGTTATGATTGTTCACAGCCACATAACGCTATATTTAAATTCAAATATATTAAACATAAGTCTCAAAATTTCATTACAAGCATAAGTCACAATAATGAAATAAGTTTCATCTGAAATATCAAACATGTCCATTTTGATTATTAACTAGGTCCAAGTCCTAATTTTATTGCAAGCTTCAAATGTCCACTTTAAACTTGGGGATTCCTAAACATGATGAAAATAAAGAGTCAACTAAAAATAGTTGGTGAGTTTCCAAGTTTTCATACATAATAAGATTACAAGTAGCAATTCATGTCATGGATTATAAGCTAGTAAGGTTATAGAACACATATCGTTACAACCAAACCTCGACTTGATTACAAGTATATAAGATTGGCTAAGTGTATTTGGTTCCCTAGTGCACAAGCGTACGGCCCCTAGGAGTCGGCAATACCTCGACTTTAGCACCAAATAGGCTTGTCAGGCCCAAAGATCTAAGACGTCGCCAGGCTAGCAATAGTTAATGATTGTAAACAAACTATGTATCTCATATAAACACTTACAAAACACAAATAAACCATGACCAAATTTAAGTAGAATTGCATGTGCTTTACAAGTCTCAAATGTTTAAACGTGTATGTAATATAAGCATCATGTTTCACCCCAAATAAGTGTGAAATTATAAAAAGGGGACAAGGAAAACTCACATGTCAAACAAGTGCAAGAATGATGATAAATAAGAATAATAATAAGCGTCGTTCCAAAATGTATCGTCACAAGATGCCTAAACATATATATTTACAAGACGTAAGTTTTATAATAATATTAACGTTTTAACATGAACTAGGGTTGCAATAAGGTATTTAGGGCTTGTCAAATAATTTTGTTTAACATAATGGAGCAACAATTACGTCTAATGAAATCAAAGAAATTTGTTACACATTTTATATAAGGTTTTAAAAACTATAACATTTATAATGATCTTGTATGTATATATAAAGATTAGATAGAGTCTAATAAACATAATTTAAAAAATGATTTAAAGACAATGCTTGAAACAATCATATTTTTTTTTTGGAACCAAGTATGATCAAAATAACTATTTATTTAGTTTTTAGAATATTGATAAAAAAAATATAAAAGTATTTCTCTTTTTTTTTCTTTTTAAGAAACTAATTTACAGAAAATAAATAATAGTATTTTAAAATATTAAACTTTTATAAAATGGTTTTTTATAATTTTTAAGAAAATTCAGAATTGGTGTTAAAGGCCAAAACCTTTAAAAATAAAACATGAGGTTCCCCGGATTCGAACCGGGAACCTCCTGTTTAGGAGATGATGTTTTACCAGTGAACCAAGGCTTCCAGCCGCGATATGATTCTCCTTTTAATTCTTAAAACCGAAGTTTAAACAAAACCCCAAATTTACCTATGAACCCTAGATTCATCCAACCCCAAATCGAACCCCAATTCGATTCTGTAATTGATTGAAATCATGGGGCTTTTGCTCCCCATGTATAGTCGAGCATAATCATGTAATTACTTACTTGGTTACGGTCGATTCGACGTGTATAAGCCTGGGTTTTGTCTCGGTTCGTTCGCGAAGAACAGAGGCTTTGAAATCGA
This sequence comes from Flaveria ramosissima, assembly GCA_025215565.1. Lineage (NCBI taxonomy): Eukaryota > Viridiplantae > Streptophyta > Magnoliopsida > Asterales > Asteraceae > Flaveria > Flaveria ramosissima. The sequence goes on along the minus strand of CM046036.1, from coordinate 17,595,539 downwards.
TGTTTGAGAAATAATTTAGGGAAATTGATGTTGCAGGTAGTTGAAAGGGGTCGGATTAAAGCTTTCCCCTCTGTTAAATGAGTTCGATTTGTACGATAGAAGGTCGAATGGGTTTCAGTTTCATTCGGCTTTATGGTTACAATCGACCGTTTAATCGATTGTTTAACTAAGATTAAACGATGTATTAAGTTTAGAAATGATTATTAGAACGTTACTGATCGTTTAATTCGATTATTCATCACCAAGTATACGTTGAACGGTTATAAACCGATTGGGTTATTGATTTCGGTTTGATTCTCTTAATTGCCGAAGGTAATGGTCCAATTGGTCATGGGTTCGAGTTCCAAATGCATTCCCGAGTCGTTTGGCATTGAATTGGGTCGAAAACGTGAACTCCTCCCCATGTTTTGGAGTTCACCGCGCCGCGCCGGAGTTGCGCCGGCCGGCTGCCGGAAAAAACGAGAGAGAGAGAGAAACAATTTAAGTTTTATTAATTTACAACAGTGGTCCCTGTTCTTTTTATTTTAACAATTGTGTTAACTAAACTTTCTTTTAAAGTTTTAAAGTTGGCAAAACAACCCCCTAAACTTAATTCTTGACTTGTTTACTCTTGTAAATTATTATTATTATTGTTATTATTATTATTATTATTATTATTATTATTATTATTATTATTATTATTATTATTATTATTATTATATTATTATTATTATTATTATTATTATTATTATTATTATTATTTTATTATTATTATTATGGTTGATAATATTATTATTATCATTATTATTTTTATGATTATTAATATGATTAACATTGTTAATATTATTATTGTTATAATCATTATTATTTCATTAACTTAAAAACTTTTAATTAAACAAGAAATCATAAAAAGTCCACCACGTTTCATAATTAGCATAAATAACCCTATAAGAATTAACACAGTTAACTTTTAATTAACAGAAAAATATGAGATGTTACAAATTGCATGTGCATTACAAGTATTAGATACTTTACTAGTGTGTATTCATACGGTTAACATGCTTCACCCCAAAAGATGTGAAATAAAAATGAAAACGGGGAATGGAAACTCACTTGATACAAGATGTACTTTGGATAAATAAGAAAAACTAAAGTTGCTCTAACAATTCCTTCACAGATTACTTTGATAGATGTTTTGGAAATGATAGAATGCAAGACTAGACACCAAAATTTCCTCACGGTTCAACCTAAGATTTTGGTGTCTTTTTGTTAGAATAATAGTAATCTAAAGACTAAGGATGAATTAGGGTTTCAATTGAATTTTGGGTTTTGATGATTAGGTTAAATAAAATAATATAACTAATTATATCTTGATTCAATAAAGATGGAATAATTGATTAAATATTTAAGATTGAAAACGATAATGAATCATTAGTAAAATTGAATAATTAAATATTATTTAAATATTTAATTTATAGTAATTGATTAATTAAGGGTTGAGTATTAAAATGTGAAAAATAAATAATTAATTCAATAATTTATTATGAAATCACTTAGTCAAAATAATTAATTGAATAGTTAACTATTTAAATAAGTTGTAAAATAATTTATTTGTTTTAAAAACCATTTTATAAAGTTTTAAAATTAAACCTTCAAATACTTTTGTAATGGTTTTATAATATTAAACCATTAAATTATATGCTTTAGAATTTTAAGAAATTAAATAGATATTTCTAGAATGAATATTATCGATAAAATAGTTTCTATATAATTTTAAGACTTGTAGTAAATTTGATAATAATTTTTATAACATTTTTATGTTGTAAAAGATAATTAAATGTAAAAATTATGTCTTTTAAAATTTTCAAAGATTAATTAGTAATTTCTAAAATGGTTTTAGTTCACAAAATAATCTTTATATTAATTTAATAATATCATAATACTTTTGTGAAAATTAACTAATATATAAAAGCTGATTTTGAAAATAATATGGGGCACGCTCGGTTCGAACCCGGGTCCCCATTGTAGTATCCGTGGGTTTTAACCAGTGGGCTAATACCCAAATTTGGTTTAATTCTCCTTTGTAATTTATAAAAGCATGTTTATACATTTTCCCCCAAATTCACATGAACCCTAGATTATAAATCGAATTTGTTCCCAATTGAATCTCAAGTTGATTATGCTAATGAAATTGATAAGAGGGCTTTTGATTACAAAGATAATATGAACAAGATGGTGTGTTTAATCACCTGTTTGGAGACCAAATCGATGGATGTATGATGGAAGAAATAGCCGCGACAGGAACAAAGAAAAATGACGATCAATTGCTTGTTTGTGTGTGTTTTGACTGAAATTGAGATCTCAGAAAGTTCGAATGAATAGATTAGAAGTTTTATCCCCATTTATATAGGTACAATTCGACCAGTTTCATAAACGAGTTTAAAGTTGGATTCGGGAGTTTTGAGTTCAAATTGATAAGGACTTCACGGTTACAGGTTTCAATTGATTCGGTTATCATGATTGTGATGGTCACTAATACGTTATCGCTCATTTGATTGTGTCAATTGATAAATTTCGAGTAAAAACGGATCTAAAAGTGGATGATGAACGTCAGTTACAATGGAACAGTTTCAACCGTCGACTAATTCCAATTGAAACGGTTCACAAGTTCGAAACAAATGCATGAAGTGGACGAGTGGTTCGATGGGGTTAATTTGGGTCGGATTGAGTTGATTTAACTCCGCCGAAGACCCGCCGGAGGTTTGGTCGGAGTTGGCCAGACATAGGGGGAAAAGACGAGGAGGGGGTTGGGTTGTTTGAAAAGAAAATTACACTTTGGTCCATGTGGTTTAAAGAGTTATTATTTAATGTAAGAAACCTTTAAATTAAGTTTTGAAAATTGCAAATTTGACCCTAGACTTATTAAACCCAAATTTTCTTATTAGATTATTGTTTATTAAAACTTTATAGACTTCATAAATTAAAAAAAGACTTTCTTTATTATTTATTTATTTTAATTAAATCTCAAAATCTCATATTTAACATTAAACTTTATAAACTTATATAACTTTATAAATTTTATAGAAACTTTGAAATATAATTAATAATTAAAACTCAAAATGACAAATAAAACTTCATAAATTTTTGAAACTTTATTTTATAAATTATAAAATTATTATAATTGTTAAATGATTTAATAAATGAAAATTGAATAAAACAATCGTCAATATTGGTTAAACTACACATTTAATGCATTTGATTCATTAAAATAAATAAAATAATTTTAATAATGAATTTTCCATCGTATGAAAGTTCAAAATGGGTTCGGGTTTGAGTTTATAGTTTGAAAATGGACGGATGTTACAATATTTTAAACCCTCTACTTTGAATTAATTAATTCCTTTTAGTTCACTAAATATTCAAAATAAACCCAGAACTATTATATCTAATTATGTCAACCCGAAAGTTTTAAACGTGAATGGCGAATAAAGAAAATAAGTTATGAATTTAAAACTTGGAGGCGTAGACAGGCTACTCGTGTCTCGAGTCTTGCATATACGGTGTCCAT
>CM046036.1:17185574-17558141 GCA_025215565.1 Flaveria ramosissima | reverse complement strand
GATTCAACATCTTGACATGTATAAGATACACGAGTTCTAAAATAAGTACACATTATGGTAAACATTCAAGAAAAGAAATGAGCAATTAGATATGATATGCATAATGCTCAAATAAGCTCAAGTTCTCACAGAAACGGTTGAATAGGCTAAGGATATGAAGCATGCATATTATCCACCTTCTAGCTTGTTATATCTAACTAGGCAATCCTATTTCATTTTATAAAAACTACTTGTTGAGAAAACATTCCTTTGACTTTCAACTAACCATGTCAAAGGGCCTCTACATGCACACAAGCATTTGGTAATTAACGATTTAAATTGAAAATTCATGTTTAATGCACAATTAAGCTCACTTGAGGCTAATTTATTGATTTTTTCCCCCAAAACTTTTCAATTTTTACTAATTTTTTTTGTTACACGCATCATGCTGTAACATCCGCCTATTTTCAAGCTATAAACCCAAACCCGAAACCGTTGGGCTAACACATTACTTAAATTACTTTTATCATTTTGATGATTCAAAAGCAATAAATATATTATTTAACTAATTTTGTGAAATATATTATTTGATTATCATTTAATCAATTTATAATTTATAAAATAACGTTCTATAAAGTTATAAGATTCTACATATCTTTTATGGGTTTTAACTATTAAGTTTAAATAAATAATAAAAACATAAAGTTTTATAAGATTTATAAGAATTTATAATGTTTTATAAATAATTTGATTTATTATATAAAATAATGGTTTCAAAGTTTAGGGTTTATTTGGTAAATCTTAAAACTTGAATTAAAAGATTTTAACATGAAATAATAAAGTTTCAAAACTTCAGGGACCAAACGTGTAATTTTGTTTTTAAAACCCAAACCCCCACCCGTCGGCTTTCCTTCCTCCGATCAACTCCGGCCATCACTCCGGCAACCCCCAAACTCCTTCAATTCGGTCGTTTTGAACCAAATTAAACAGCCCTTAATGCTCTTACGCACGATTCGAATCTATGAACTGTTTCAATTGAATTTAATCGACTGTTTGCCTAGTGCACTCGAAACCGAAACATCCAATTAAAAGCTTTAACTTGATCGTTATGAAACAGTCTTAATTGGGTCTATACAATCATGTTAAAACCTTAGAATCAACTCCCTTGAACCATCTGAAACTTCAATTCCTTCGAAACACACACCTACACCATAATCAATTACCATCATCTTCTTTGACCTGCAACTCGTTCGAAGGCCCCTTTCTGTGTAACCTTTATTGCAATTAACAGAGGGTTTCAATCATTACCACCCTTAAAAGCTTTTCATGTGATTAATTTCATCAAAACAACATCATCTTTGAGGATTCGATCTCGTTCATGTCGCGACTGTGCTCCCGTTGTATGATCACCAAATTGATTTTAATCAGGTAATTAAATACGCACATATACTCGATTTCATTCAGGGATCAAAAACCCTATGTTTAATTTGATTAACAACATCAACTTCGGGTTCAATTTGGATAAGATCAATTCTAGGGTTTATGTTGAATTTGGGGATTTTGGTAGTTAATGTTTTTAAACATTGTAACTGAACTTTTAACCAGATTTGGGCTTCTGCCCAACTGGTTACAACATCTAGCATTCACACAAGGGACCCGGGTTCGACCCCGGGGACCCTCATCCCTTTTAATTTATTTGATTTTTAAATTCTTTTTAATTGCATAAAATTTTAATATATTGTTTAGTTAGAATTATAATTACTTTGTTGACTAAAATATTTCAGAAATTATTAAATTAATTTTAAAGGTTTTAAAAACTTATGATTTTAAATTTAATTACTTTATAAAGGATAGCAAAGATTATAAAAAACATTATTAATTAACTTATGTAATTTAAATGTTATAAACCTATTATGGTTCAAATGTAGATTATTTTAAAACATTATAAGTCTATATGTTAAATAAATAATTAATCAAATAGTTATTTAAGTAATTATTTAAATAATTAATTATTCATCTATTTATTTAATCATGTTATATATAATTAGTTAATAAAATTATTCCTTAAAATTTTATTTAAGTTCTTGAAACTTACAAAACAATATAACTTTCTATTATACTTTATTTTTTTAAGGCTTGATATTATAAGACCATTATAATAAATCATATAAAAGCTCAAAACTTTATAAAATAATTTTAGATAATTTTAAGGTCATTTAAAATAAATATTCAATTAATTACCTTGCAAATTTTAAATAATTAATTATTAAATTAATTATTTCTTTTCACACATCATACTTAATCTTTATTAATTCAATAAATTAAATTATTGAATTCTTATTTTTAATTGATTTATCCCAACTTTATTTAACCAAAACATTATCGATTTCTTTATTTTATTTTATTTGATTTAGTTATTAAAAACCCCCAAATTCCAATTGAAACCCTAGTTCACGTTAAAGTGTTAATCTTATTATTGAACTTAATCTAGGAATCAATACGTTTAGGTAACTTGTAAAAGAAATTGTTGGAGTCTCGTTTAAATTCTTATCATCACCTTATATATATCATGTGAGTTTCTCATGCCTCTTTTTATTTTATTTCACACCTTTTGGGGTGAAACATGTTATAAACATACACTTGTAAAACATCCGCCTATTTTCAAGCTATAAACCCAAACCCGAAACCGTTGGGCTAACACATTACTTAAATTACTTTTATCATTTTGATGATTCAAAAGCAATAAATATATTATTTAACTAATTTTGTGAAATATATATTTGATTATCATTTTAACAATTTATAATTTATAAAATAACATTCTATAAAGTTATAAGATTCTACATATCTTTTATGGGTTTTAACTATTAAGTTTAAATAAATAAAAAAAACATAAAGTTTTATAAGATTTGTAAGAATTTATAATGTTTTATGAATAATTTGATTCATTATATAAAATAATGGTTTCAAAGTTTAGGGTTTATTTGGTAAATCTTAAAACTTGAATTAAAAGATCTTAACATGAAATAATAAAGTTTCAAAACTTCAGGGACCAAACGTGTAATTTTGTTTTTAAAACCCAAACCCCCCACCCCTTCGGCTTTCCTTCCTCCGGTCAACTCCGGCCATCACTCCGGCAACCCCCAAACTCCTTCATTTCGGTCATTTTGAACCAAATTAAACAGCCCTTATGACCCAAAGAATGAGTTCTTATGACCTAAATGAAAACAATTACTAAAACTACTAGTATTTAAATAAAGAAAATCATAATCACAATCAACCACCAATAAACAAACAAATAAGATAAGGAGGAATACATGAACCTGATCATATCGAAACTTGCTTCAACACTATTATATGCTAGTTGTGGGAAAAGCTAGCCAAACACATCCTTAAATATTCTCCTAAACATTTATGTGCTTCCCCACACTTACGTGTTTACATCTGGTGATTGAAACTAGCAAAACAAACCTAAAACAAAGAACAAATAAACTAAAAATCAAAACAAGACTCACTTTCATAGGAATTACGGTTGCATTTAGCATATGCAACAAGCCTTTTAAACCGCTCGGTATGCATGAGTGGACGAGTGAAGTCTCGTGAGGGTTTCTAGTGAACACACCCATAAAGTTCTTCGGGTTGCCTCCCGTAAGCGCCAAGTTTTAGGTCTCCAGCCAGACCGTACATGTCACCACTAAGGTGGTCTTATTGAGTGTTTTTCTCTATAGTGCTCTTTAAATAGCCGCTTCTCATGATTTGATAGATCATCTTGTTCACTCTAACATTGAAGAAAAATCTTTCCTTTGTCCCTTAAGTTCACCTGATCCGGTGGTTTACCCATCTTTACCTTTCATTATGGGTTATCCTTCCTCATTACTTCCAACCTGGCATTCTCCTCCTTTTGAACATCCTTAACCTCAACACTATAAATATCAAAACCAATCTTATTGGTGATGTTCTCACTTACATATGAAATGTAAGGGGGAACACACCCGTTAGTAGCATCTGTTGTATAACAATCATCATTAACAACATAGGTAATTGATTTTGATAACACATTAAAAGATAACTTACAGTTTTTGAAGGTCATGTCGATTACTCCATCTCGGCAGTTGATTTGAGTATTGGCTGTTACCAGAAATGGTCGACCCAAAATTACCTTTGGTTGCTCGTTTGTCCTAACTGGTGCATAATCAAGCACTATAAAGTCCACCGGATAATAGAACTCTCCTAACTCGATTATCACATCCTTAACCATCCCCCGGGGGTGTTTCCATGTCGAATCAGCAAGAACCACCATGTTGTTGGTTTTATGTAATGGACCAAAATCATATTGGTCATACAAACTACCAGGAAGGATGTTCATCCCGGCTCCATAATCTAAAAGTGTCTATTTAATTCTCAATTTCCTAATCTAATGGGAATTAATGGTGCTCCAGGGTCAATTTCTTCTACTTCATCATCTTTCTCATTGGTACCTACAATTACTTGAGAAAGAGATGTAAAATCATCATCAACACCTTTTAGAGTTACGACGTAAATAACCGAGTTTATATGCATATTTTTATTTGACCCAGATGCTTGATGTTGTGGTTGACTTGAGTGTCACTTGGTAATTTGCCTAGATTTCTTCTGGATGATTCTTCCGCCAATTGCCCGACTTGTTTAGTCAATGCTGCTATTGACTTGTCTCTTATTTCATTATCCTTTTTCATCTCTCTAAGAAATTCCAAAATAGTATTAAATAGAGAGTTCGTGGAATTATCAATTGAGGATCCAGTTTGTTGATTTTGGCCTTGTTGCTGATAATTCTTCTGTTGGTATGCACCTTGATTGTATTGGCCCTTTTGTTGATGTCCATTGTGGTTGTAACCTTGTTGGTAGTTTAATTGATTGTAATTTTGTTGACGGCCTTGATATTGATTGTTTCCTTGGAAGTTAGGGTTCAATCGAGTGTCTGGGTTGCCATACTTGAGGTTTGGATGGTTACGGAGGCCTGGATGATATGTGTTTGAGTTCATATCATATGGTTTCCTTGACTCTCCATAGATTTAGTTAATTTCTTCATTTGCACCAAGGTGTGTCTGACATGTTAGTGCAATATGACCAATATCATTACAAAGTTGACATGCCTCATATTCCAGTGACATATTTGCAACTCCGGCTTGAACCTTCATAAATGCTGCCATTTCTTTCTAGAACTTCGACTCTATCATCTGAGGCACAACTATGGACCGCTTTTACTATCGGGTGTTTAGCTCTTCGACTCTTTTGAGCTTGTTTCTTGGAATTCACATCCACCCTTTCCAAAATATCAATCCACATCCTCATGGTTTCGTGCAAATGATCCTCTACTTGTTGCTTGCACGTCTCTAGCAAATCAGCTGATAAGCCTTCATAGAAAACTGATATGAGCTCCCATTTTTCAATTCCATAGTTCCTTGAATCTCGTCAACGCCTCATAGAAGGTTTCTCCCGATTGTTGTTGGAACGTTCTAATTGCTTTGCGAGCATCACTTGTCTTTTGTTGAGTATAATATTCTTCCAAAAAGTGTTCTTGCATTTGTCGCCAGTTGTAAATGCTTGCTGAAGGTAATGCCAAGAACCATTGTTTTGCTCGGTCTTTCAAGGTAAATTGGAAGAGAACTAATTTAATCTCATCTTGAGGAAAACCTTGACCATCACCGATTGTTGTACACACCGCTTCAAATTCTGCTATATGTAAATAGGGTTCCTCGGTAGCTCTTTCATGAAAACTAGGGATGTCACACCCCAACCTTGACGGCGGAATCCTGAGATGTGAGTGTTAATATTGTTCACAGCCACATAACGCTATATTAAATTGTAAATATTATTATCATAAGTCTTAAAATGAAATACAACCAATAGTCTCAAACAAGAATAAGTTCAACATAACTCAAACATAGCATAACATTTTGTTTATTTAACTAGGTCCAAGTCCTAGTTTTATTGCAAGCTTCAAAGTCCACTTTAAACTTGGGTTTCCTGAAACATGATAAAAATAAAAGGTCAACTAAAATAGTTGGTGAGTTTCAGGTTTTCATACATAATATGATAAGTTTACAAGTAGCAATTCATGTCATAGGTCATAAGCAAGTAAGGTTATAGAACACATATCGTTACAACCAAACCTCGACTTGATTACAAGTATAAAAGATTGGCTAAGTGTATTTGGTTCCCGTGATGAACAAGCATACGTCATCAGGAGTCGGCAATACCTCGACTTTAGCACCAAATAGGCTTGTCAGGCCCAAAGATCTAAGACGTCGCCAGGCTAGCAATAGTTAATGATTGTAAACAAACTATGTATCTCATATAATCACTTACAATACACAAATAACCATGACAAAATAATAAGTTGAATTGCAAGTGATTTACAAGTCTCAAATGTGTATAAGTGTATCATGTATAAGCTATCATGTTTCACCCCAATTAGTGTGAAAATATGAAAAAGGGGCAAGGAAACTCACATGATGTATAAGTGTATAAGATGACTATAGATGTTAACAATGTTCCAACGAATTCTTTTACAAGGTACCTAAACGTATACACATTACATTTAAGTTTACTAATATGATTAACGTTTTAACACGATCTAGGGTTTCATAGGGGAAAATTTGGGATTGTGATAAATAGACTAATAAATAAAAAAAATAACCACTTTCATTTTAATTTAGGGAAAAGAAAACCCACACCAATTAAGTAGTTTATATATAAACAAATGAATTCTTAAATTACTTATAAAATTTACATAAACTCCATTGTAAAGTGTGAATTATTTGTAAAAAAACATGATGATCTTAATCAATAATTAAAAGTGGCATTTGAACTAATAATGATTTTAGTGCTCTAAATCATTGTTTAGAATCTATTTAAAAAAAAATTAACTAAATACAAATCTTCGTTTATAAACATAATTAATATTTTAAAGCTTTCCATATATTTTTAAAGCTGAAAAAGGCCTAAAAAGATATGGGGGTCGCCGGGGTTCGAACCCGGGACCCCTTTGTGGGATGTAGATATGGAACCAATAAACCAAGGGCCTTAGCCGTGTTACAACTCAGTTTTTAAAACTTAAAAACACAAACTCAAGCAAATCCCCAAACCCATGAACCCTAGATCGTTTGAATCCAAAATTGCGTATCAATTCAGGGTTATTACTCGAATTAACCATAGGGCTTTCGTTCCCCATGGAATTTCGAGTGTATACAGGTGTTTAACTTACTGGATTCGATCGGTATTCGATGTTCACGTATGAATCTAAGTCGCGACCGAGGAGGAACCGGTTCAGGTTGCAATCGTTGATGATAATCGAATTCCTTCTACAGGAAGCTTCTAATGACTCAAAGATGAGAAGACCTCTGTTAATTGTAAGTTAACGAGCTCGAGATGAGGTCTCGGGTGGTTTGCAGCTTGCGGCTTCAAAGGAAATCGGGGTGCAATTTTTGTGTGTTTTCAAATGAAATTGGAAATAGTATACGATTAGGAATAGTTAACCGATCGTTTGGGTTCATTTAATCGAATTATTAGTGACGTTTAATGGCTGAACAGTTCTATGATTAAGGTATCGGTTACTCGATTGGTTTGGATTCATAACCGAAATTTCAACTCAATTAGAGCGCATAACCGTGCTCGATTCGTGTTCGAGAACCGGTTATGTAACTTAAGGGACGAATTGAACGCGGTTCCCGGTTTGTAATGTCGCCGGAGCTTGGCCGGACGTTTTGGCTGAAAACCGCGGTGAAAGGGGCAAAGGGGGGTTCGGTTTTGGTTAATAACATCTTTTCGTCCCTGCAGTTTTGTTTTTTGTTATTTTATGCTAGAACTTACTTTTGGGAGTTTCATGTTAACAAAACAACCCCCTAAATTTTATTATCTTAAATTTTAAATACCTTAAGATTATTAACTTTATAAATTATCTATAAGTATCATTATTATTTTAAATTTTATTATTATTACTAATATTATTACTATTATTAATTATTATTAGTAGAATTATTATTATTGTTATTAACATTATATTTACATTGTTTATCATTATTGTTATGTTACTAATGTTATTATTATCATCATTATTATTATTAGTATTGGTATTATTATTATTATTATTATTATCATTATTGTTAAACTTAGAACTTTAAATTAAATAAGAAATTATGCATAATTAGCCCATCAAATTTCAAAATAGCATAAATAGGTCTTATAAGATTAACAAAAATTAACTTTCAATTAACAAAATTACGAGATGTTACAGTCTCCCCAACTTAAAAGAATTTCGTCCCGAAATTAAGAGAAATGAAACTATACAAATAAGAACGGGTATTTCTTCTTCATGTGCTCCTCACGTTCCCAAGTAAATTCAGCGCCACGTTTATTCTCCCAACGAACCTTGATGATTGGGGTTGTTGTGGTTCTAGTCTTCTTCATTATGCGATCCATGATCTCAACAGGTTTCTCGACAAAATGCAATGACTCGTCAATCTGGATGTCCTCCAACGGAACATGCAGACTTTCATCAGCCAAGCACTTTCTCAAATTTGAGACGTGGAACACAGGATGAACTCCACTAAGGTCGGAAGGTAGCTCTAGTTTATAAGCCACTTTCCCAATCCTTTTCAGGATCTTGAAAGGTCCTACAAATCTTGGAGCCAGTTTTACCCTTCTTTCCAAAGCGAACCACACTTTCCACGGTGAAACCTTAAGAAGAACCATCTCCCCAACTTGGAATTCCAATGGATTACGTCGCTTGTCAGCATAGCTCTTTTGACGACTTCTCGCCACTTCAAGGTTCTTGCGAATGATAGAAACTTTATCGGTCGTCTCTTGTATAAGTTCAGGACCAGTGATGAAGTTTTCACCAATGTCGGTCCAATAGATCGGTGAACGACATTTTCGACCATAAAGTGCTTCAAACGGTGCCATCTTGATACTCGAGTGGTAACTATTGTTATACGAAAATTCCGCGAGCGGTAGATGCGTATCCCAATCGCCACTAAAGTCAGAACACACAGGCGTAGCAATCCTCCAAGGTTTGGATCGCAAATCCTCAAGTTTTGATCGGTTTGATCATCAGTTTGAGGATGGTAAGCCGTGCTTAGATCTAGTTGTGTACCCAAGAGTTCTTGCATAGACGACCAAAAATGTGAAGTGAAACGAGCATCTCGGTCGGATATGATGTGCAGAGGTACCCCATGACGGCTTACAATCTCATCAACGTATATACGAGCTAACTTTGATGTCTTGTAAGTGTCACGTATGGGTATAAAATGTGCCGACTTGGTCAATCGGTCAACGATCACCCATATGCTATCATGTCCTCGAGAGGTTCGGGGTAGCTTTGTTATGAAGTCCATGGATATGTGTTCCCATTTCCACATAGGAATCTCGGGTTGCTCAAGTAATCCACTTGGACGTTGATGTTCGGCTTTAACCTTCGTACATGTGAGGCACTTAGCTACATAAGTCGTTATGTATTTCTTCATTCCAGGCCACCAATATTGACCACGTAGGTCCATGTACATCTTATCGGAACCAGGATGAATAGAATAACGAGTTTGATGAGCTTCGTTCATAATAAAGGTACGAAGGTTATCGCGATTTGGAATCCAAATTCGATTGGCGAAGTACATCAACCCATTGGGTTTCGTTTCCAATTGGGTTAGAAGATTATGCTCCAATTCATCCTTCATTCTTCCTTCTCGTTGTACCATTTGTTGAGCCTCCAGGATACTAGACTCGATGTCACTATCTATTCTCAGGTTTTGTAGCAGTACGGTGGTCTCGTTGACATCTAGTCGGATCTCAGTATCGAACTCACCCAAAGTGTCAAACCATTGACGTCGATCGTGAATTTCTTGGAATGAGATCATCTTGTGTGAATCTTTCGGCTTAGTGCATCGGCTACAACGTTTGCTTTACCAGGATGGTAACGAATGTCACAATCGTAATCACTAATCAACTCCACCCAACGACGTTGTCTCATATTGAGATCTTTTTGATTGAAAACGTGTTGAAGGCTTTTGTGATCGGTGTAGACTATACATTGCGTACCATACAAGTAGTGTCTGCAAATCTTCAAAGCAAAGACAACAGTACCAAGCTCGAGATCGTGTGTTGTATAATTCACCTCGTGAACCTTCAATTGTCTCGATGCATAAGCTATGACCTTCCCTCGTTGCATGAGAACACAACCAAGGCCTTGTTTAGATGCATCACAATACACGGTGAAATCGTCGTTTCCATCGGGTAGGGTCAAGATAGGAGCATTGCACAACTTATGCTTTAACGCTTCAAAAGCTTCTTCTTGCTCGGAACCCCACTCGAATGGTTTATTCTTTTCTGTCAAAGTAGTGAGCGGTTTCGCGATCCTCGAGAAGTTGGCAATGAATCGGCGATAATAACCAGCAAGACCAAGAAAAGAACGAACTTCGGTAGGAGTTGTAGGAACACACCAATTTTTCACAGCTTCCACCTTTGCAGGATCAACGTGAATTCCTAGGCTATTCACCACGTGTCCTAGAAATTGAACTTCCTCGAGCCAGAAATCACACTTTGAGAACTTCACATACAATTGCTCTTTCTTCAACAATTCAAGAACCAATCTCAAATGTAGTTCATGATCAGTGTTGGACTTGGAATAGATAAGTATGTCATCAATGAAGACGATCACAAACTTGTCTAGATAAGGCTTGCATACTCGGTTCATGAGATCCATGAAGACAGCAGGAGCATTGGTTAAACCAAAAGGCATCACCATAAACTCATAGTTCCCATAACGAGTACGGAAAGCGGTCTTTGGGATATCATCATCATGGACTCGCAATTGATGATAGCCAGAATGTAAATCGATCTTCGAGAAATAGCAGCTCCTTGAAGTTGGTCAAACAAGTCATCGATACGGGAAGAGGATAAACGGTTCTTGATGGTAAGCTTGTTAAGCTCACGATAATCGATGCACATACGAAACGACCATCTTTCTTCTTCACAAAAGAACAGGTGCACCCCAAGGCGAAGAGCTAAGACGGATGAAGCCCTTCTCGGATAGCTCTTGAAATTGACTAGAGAGTTCTTGCATTTCCGATGGTGCAAGCCGATATGGTGACTTAGCCACGGGGTTTGCTCCCGGTATCAAGTCAATTTTAAACTCGACTTCACGCACGGGAGGTAAACCACTAAGGTCATCGGGAAATACTTCAGGAAAGTCTCGTACGATAGGGACATCCTTAAGTTCTTTCCCTTTGACTTTCGTGTTGACCACGTAAGCCAAGAAGGCCATATACTTCTAGCTTAAGCACTTTCGGGCTTGAGTGCAAGACATGAGTTTAAGTCCTTTGGAAGATTTTTCACCGAACACTTTCAAAGTATCTCCAGAGGTAACGGTATACGAATGCACTTCTTGAAACAAATGATCTCGGCATGGTGTTTGGCTAACCAATCCATACCAATGATGACGTCGAAGCTTCCAAGTTTCATAGGGATAAGATCGATAAGAAATCATGCGTGTCAAGACTTAAGATGCAATCACGAATAATGACGTCAACGGTGATCGGTTCTCCATCGGCAACTTCAACGGTAAGAGGTCTTTCTAGTTTCGTATGTGGCTTAGCAAGTATGGGTTCAAACTCTAACGAAACAAAACTCTTATCGGCTCCAGAATCAAATAGGACATAGGCATAAGTTTTATTAATAAGGAACATACCTGTTCAATTTTAAAGGTATTTAACGACATAGGTAACACATGAAAAAATTAGGTCACAAAAGTTAAAGGTAAGTTAACATACCATTCACCACATCGTTGTTTGCTTGTGCTTGATTTGCGTTGATGTTGAAAGCACGTCCTCGGGCTTGTGGCACATTACCCACAAGACGGGGACATTGTGGGCGGAAATGACCAGGTTCCCCACAGTTGTAGCAAACACGGTTTGTGACCACGGCGGCGTTGTTAGGTGCACGGTGACAAGTCGCCACCAAGTGACCATATTTACCGCATAAAGTACAGATACGGCATGGTTGATTTCCCGGGTGATGGTACCTACAAATGTTGCACATAGGCTGAGGACCAGCATAAGCCCTAGCCCCAGGCACTTGTGCCACAGGTGTAGTCGCAGGTACAAGTTGTCTTTGGGGTTGTTTGGGTGCAGCCACAGCATAATTGCGCGCCGGTGTGAACTTGCGCTTCTTGTTGTTGTTGTTGTTGTAAGACGGTTCAGCTTTGGTCTCCTTAACAGCCTCGGTAGCCGTCTTCTCTACCTTCTTTGCACCCTTCACAGACATGGTGCCCGCTCGTATATGGTTCTCGGTGAGTTGAGCGGTGATAGTAATGGCTTCTTCCTTCCAAGGTTGTGGGTCGGCTACCCACCACAGCATCTTGAATTTGGGGTGGTACACCCTTAATGAACTTCTCGATGTTGCGGGGGACAGTGTCGACCATGTGAGGCAGCAGTATACTCAACTCATGATGCCTAGTTGAGTAGGCCAAATGATCACCATCATTTTGCTTCAAGTTCCAAACTCTTCTTCCAACTTTTGCAATTCACTTCTTGGGCAGAACTTCGCGATGGCGATGTTCTTGAACTCTTCCCAGGTAAGTGCTAGCACAGCTTCAGGACCACGGTTTCTCTTCTCGCTATTCCACCAGGTAAGTGCCCTTTGTTGGAGCATACTAGTGGCATAACGAACCTTGAGCGTCTCGGGACACTCACAATTGGTAAGGTATTCTTCATGCTTTCGAACCACTCAAGAAGACCAGTGGCTCCTTCCTTGCCACTAAAACTAGTGGGCTTGCAAGAGCTAAAGTGTTTGAAAGTGCAAGTTTGATTGTTCCCGTGTTGATTGTTCCCGTTTTATTGTTCCCGTTTTGGTTGTTGCTATTCTCTCCATGACCATTTCCATTGTTGCTAGCGTTGGTCATTAAGGTGCTATTAAGTTCAGCAACCATGGTCGGGATGACAGCAGCCATTTGTCGAGCAATCATGGCGGCTAGCTTACGATCGGAACTTCCATGCTTTCCATGATGACGAGACATGCTGGAATATACAAAATGAGTTAGA
Source organism: Flaveria ramosissima (assembly GCA_025215565.1). Lineage (NCBI taxonomy): Eukaryota > Viridiplantae > Streptophyta > Magnoliopsida > Asterales > Asteraceae > Flaveria > Flaveria ramosissima. The sequence goes on along the minus strand of CM046036.1, from coordinate 17,545,092 downwards.
TACGAGAATTGGAATAACAAGGATCATAGTTCAACAAGGATAAGGCAAAAGTTGTAAGGCACATGGAATGGTTCCATTTGGTAACGCATTACCATTTGGAAACGTTGACACGTCAAGGTAAGTTGACCCACTCGCCTTAGAAATTTGTGTATGTTGACCATAGTTTATCACTCATCCCAAAAATCCCCAGGTAAGCATAACTAGTCCCGTAAGATTTATGCGATATGCTTGCCTTAGCCCGAGGGCCTTTTGCCAGGAAATCCAGAATACAGGTGTCTATGTGTCACACAAATTTCTTAGGTTCATGAAATCAAAACCTTGATGAGATTTTACATAGATTAGACATAAGTCTAAGGATCCAAATCATGAGCATAAGTATATAATTCCACGTGTCGTCAAGAATAAGATTAAGAAGTTTCATTTGTCGGGAGAGTCAAAGTGTCAAAGGTAAGTTTAGGGAGACGAGTAACAAAGTTTAAACAATTACAAGGCAAACCTATGCTAAGACATCAAGTTGCACATAAGTAAGGTATAGCATTATGTAGCATGTAACAATATATATATTTCCAAGGATATAAATATTATTCTATGAGGTTCATGCATAAGCTATAGTCTAGGTCACCAATTCTAATAACCTAAATCCCTATAGTTATGGGCTCTGATACCAATCTGTCACACCCCAACCTTGACGGCGGAATCGCCGAGATGTGAGGGTTAAGATTGTTCACAGCCACATAACGCTATATTAAATTGTAAATATTATTATCATAAGTCTTAAAATGAAATACAACCATAGTCTCAAACAAGAATAAGTTCAAACATAACTCAAAACATAGCATAACATTTTGTTTATTTAACTAGGTCCAAGTCCTAGTTTGATTGCAAGCTTCAAAGTCCACTTTAAACTTGGGGTTTTCCTAAAACATGATAAAAATAAAAGGTCAACTAAAATAGTTGGTGAGTTTCCAAGGTTTTCATACATAATATGATAAAGTTTACAAGTAGCAATTCATGTCATAGGTCATAAGCAAGTAAGGTTATAGAACACATATCGTTACAACCAAACCTCGACTTGATTACAAGTATAAAAGATTGGCTAAGTGTATTTGGTTCCCGTGATGAACAAGCATACGTCATCAGGAGTCGGCAATACCTCGATTTTAGCACCAAATAGGCTTGTCAGGCCAAAAGATCTAAGATGTCGCCAGGCTAGCAATAGTTAATGATTGTAAACAAACTATGTATCTCATATAATCACTTACAATACACAAATAACCATGACAAAATAATAAGTTGAATTGCAAGTGATTTACAAGTCTCAAATGCGTATAAGTGTATCATGTATAAGCTATCATGTTTCACCCCAAATTAGTGTGAAAATATGAAAAAGGGGCAAGGAAACTCACATGATGTATAAGTGTATAAGATGACTATAGATGTTAACAATGTTCCAACGAATTCTTTTACAAGGTACCTAAACGTATACACATTACAAGTTTAAGTTTACTAATATGATTAACGTTTTAACACGATCTAGGGTTTCAAAGGGAAAATTTGGGATTGTGATAAATAGACTAATAAATAAAAAATAACCACTTTCATTTTAATTTAAGGGAAAAGAAACCCCACCAATTAAGTAGTTTATATATAAAAAAATGAATTCTTAAATTACTTATAAAAATTTACATAACTCCATTATAAAGTGTGAATTATTTGTAAAAAAACATGATGATCTTAATCAATAATTAAAAGTGGCATTTGAACCAATAATGATTTTAGTGCTCTAAATCATTGTTTAGAATCTATTTATAAAAAAATTAACTAAATACAAATCTTCGTTTTATAAACATAATTAAATATTTAAAGGAGTAAATTCACAGAAATAAATAAAATGACTTTAAAAAAAATACTAAAGTTTACAAAAATTTATTTTTAACAATTTTTAGTGATTTTCCATATATTTTTAAAGCTGAAAAAGGCCTAAAAAGATATGGGGGTCGCCGGGTTCGAACCCGGGACCCCTTGTGTGGGATGTAGATATGGAACCAATAAACCAAGGGCCTTAGCCGTGTTACAACTCAGTTTTTAAAACTTAAAAACACAAACTCAAGCAAATCCCCAAACCCATGAACCCTAGATCGTTTGAATCCAAAATTGCGTATCAATTCGGGGTTATTACTCGAATTAACCATAGGGCTTTCGTTCCCCATGGAATTTCGAGTGTATACAGGTGTTTAACTTACTGGATTCGATCGGTATTCGATGTTCACGTATGAATCTAAGTTGCGACCGAGGAGGAACCGGTTCAGGTTGCAATCGTTGATGATAATCAAATTCCTTCTACAGGAAGCTTCTAATGACTCTAAAGATGAGAAGCCCTCTGTTAATTGTAAGTTAACGAGCTCGAGATGAGGTCTACGGGTGGTTGCAGGTTGCGGCTTCAAAGGGGAAATCGGGGTGCAATTCTTGTGTGTTTCAGATGAAATTGGAAATAGTATACGATTAGGAATAGTTAACCGATCGTTTGGGTTCATTTAATCGAATTATTAGTGACGTTTAATGGCTGAACAGTTCTATGATTAAGGTATCGGTTACTCGATTGGTTTGGATTCATAACCGAAATTTCAACTCAATTAGAGCGCATAACCGTGCTCGATTCGTGTTAGAGAACCGATTGATGTAACTTAAGGTTACGAATTGAACGAGGTTCCCGGTTTGTAATGTCGCCGGAGCTTGGCCGGCCGTTTTGGCCGAAAACCGCGGTGAAAGGGGCAAAGGGGGGTTGGGTTTTGGTTAATTACATCTTTGGTCCTTGCAGTTTTGTTTTTTGTTATTTTATGCTAGAACTTACTTTTGGGAGTTTCAATGTTAACAAAACAACCCCTAAACTTTATTATCTTAAATTTTAAATACCTAAGATTATTAACTTTATAATTATCTATAAGTATCATTAGTATTTTAATTTTATTATTATTACTAATATTATTACTATTATTAATAATTATTAGTAGAATTATTATTATTGTTATTAACATTATAATTTACAATTGTTATCATTATTGTTATGTTACTAATATTATTATTATCATCATTATTATTATTAGTATTGGTATTATTATTATTATTATTATCATTATTATTGTTTAAATAACTTAGAACTTTAAATTAAATAAAAATTATGCATAATTAGCCCACCAAATTTCAAAAATAGCATAAATAGGTCTTATAAGATTTAACAAAAATTAACTTTCAATTAACAAAATTACGAGATGTTACAGGGGAGGTATTGTAATGCATGAGGTCTCACCTTGAATTGCCTTCCTCTAGCAAAAGGTTGTATAATTGGAGAAGCATTCACAGCAATGGCTAGACGGAAGTGACTATCCACGCCTTGAATAGGAAATTGTTTGTAACCTTGATTACCAGGAACACCATTGAAGGTTGGAATGCCTCCATAGTGATAATTTGGTGGTGGTTGTCCATTCACTGCTCCTTGATCAATGTTTCCATATGGAGGTGGTTGACAACCTCCATAGCCCGGATCTCGTGTTCCTCTTGGTATATCATATCCTCTTTTAGCATATCCATCCTCCTCATTAAATCCCCCATCCAAATTATCTACTCTATCACCTTGGTACTCATCATGGCTGGATTCTTCATTCTGAATAGAAGGTTCAACCCGATCGATCGGATTACGTTGTTTTGGTTGAACACGGTTAGGGTGGTTTAGGCCTTCTAGTTGGTTAGGCTCGGGATTAAATGGATGAAAATTTTGAAATTGTGGCGGTGGTTGTTGATGTAGAGGGGGTGGTGGTGGAGGCAGTTGTTCACCTTGGTTGGTTTCGGGATTAAGATTTTCCATCGTTCGTGGATGGCTTTCAGGTGTTTTAGACAGTCTTTGAAGAATAGGATGTGCTCTTGTAGAACCTGTTTCTTTTACAGAATGAGTATTGCCCCTTTCAGATGGGGTAATCATCGTTTTTGCTCTTTGATTTGCTCGATTTTGCCTCGCTGCTTTTTCCACTTCCGGATCTAATATCAGAGGTGATTTTCTTCCAGAGTGTCTTGTATGCATAACCTGTATCTGCACACAACGAGAAACCGAGAGTAGTACTGAACGAATTAAAAGTAAAACTAAATTAAACTAATCTAAACTAAAGCATAACACTTTGTGCACATATTCCCTGGCAACGGCGCCATTTTGATTGTGTTGTCGTGGTTGGATAAAAAACAAGTTAATATTAAAAACTTAACTACCTATAACTAGTATGAGTAAGTAAGGTCGTCTCCACAGGGAATTGGTGAAAAGTGTAAAGCTTTATATTTAAGAAATCGAAACACGAAACGGAAATACTAAAAAGAAAATATTTTGAGTTTTTATTTAAGCGGAAAGGTAACTTGAATGAAAATAATTAAGAAAGCAACAAACTTGATTATGGGTTTTGAAACTTATGAGAAAAAGGCAACCACTTTCAAGATTCAAGTTCAAGGATTCATGCTTGGTTTCATAAGAATTGATTGGGAATCACATAGACATGATTTTGCAAAATCGTTTGATTAAAGTGATAATTATAATACAAACTTTTAAGACTAGCTCGTTCACACAATTACTAACTCATTTATGCAAAGAATTCACATGCATGACAAACTGCTAACGATGCAAGGAAACCGAATATGAATGAAAGCACACAAATACTTAAACATAAACACGTCTTTTAACTTTAAACAAATGTACAATTATATTCTTGTGCCAAGAGAATATAACCCTAAACATCAATTCAAACTAAACCAAGTGCTTCACTTACAAGAACTCTCCTCCCGAAAGTGATTACGAATGTGATTAGCCGCTCATTGGCATGATTGGATCTTCAATGCTTGATTGGATGTTCATAATGCTAGATTCGGGTGAAACCGTGGTGAAAAGAACTCCCAAAACGCCTTGGAAGCCTCGAAACCTCATCTGGGAGAAGTTTTTTTCGAAACCCTAATGATTGGGGTTAAATAGGGAAGAAATCCACAAAATCCGGAGGTTGTTAGGGTGACCGACGTATCATACACCGACCTTGACGTATCATACGCCGGTCATGAAGTTGTACGGTGCTCGTTCACTGGATTTTGTTCAGGATACGCTGGCTGATACGCTGACCAGCGTATGATACGGGGCCTAATACGGTGGTCAGAGTATGATACGGTGGTGGATACGGTGACTGATACGGTGGTACCTGATTCACTTGATTTTACTCCATCTTTTGTGTAGTTGCACATCCAGTCCTTTCACTTGATCCAACACTTGCTTAAAGCTCCCAAAATATATACTATTATCTCCTAGCACCTATAAACATTAACAGACTCAAAGTACACATGTTCGATACTAAAATTCATGTAAAATAAAGCAATTGAACATTATAAGTATCAAATAAACACTCTACGATCAACTATACAAATATGCTCCTACCCTCTCCCCAGTTCAAGAAAGTCATGTGAAAGAGGCTGTGACAACTGAACAACCTTAGGTAGACAAGAAAATCCAGTTGAAGCTGTATGGATTCTCTGGAAGGAGGCTTGGTCCAATGTCTCTATCCACCATGGATGAGCACATTAGAGTGATCAAGCAGAAGATCAAGAGATAGAGAGCTTGTTGACTTACACTCCCCACCAAGTCAAGCTCCTCATGAAGTTGAGGTTAAGGTTGAATTCTTTGAGACAACACAACTTGGACCTCATGCTGAACCACAACAAGCTTCATCTTCTGATTCACAGCAAGGTCCAATTCCCTCTTCTTCTGAACCTGTGAGGTAAGAGGATCCAACTATGAAAGACAAAACAGAACAACCTGGTGCTGAAGACCAATCTTCTCAGTTAAAGTTTCCAAAGAGGAGGAAAAGGATGTCTTCTAGGCCTGTATCAAAGAAGAAATCAAAGGCATCCACCTCCAGACCTCAGGATAAGTCAGTACATCCTGAGGAAGTGAAAGAAGAGGCTGCTCAACCTACTCCAACTCAAGTAGAGCCTTTTGCATCAGGAAGACCCATCTTATCTTGAACCTTTGCTGCTAATCCAGACAGATGGTATGTCACTAGAGATCAAGGTGGTCAAGATGTCTACTTCTGGCAAGACATGCTTAACCTACATCTGCATGATCTCTTTGACATGAGAAGATACTTTGAGAGTATGAGTGATCCTAACCAATTGATGAAGAAAGGAATGGTGATGATCATGATGAGCACTGTCAACATCTGAATCAACTATCTGTTTTGGTAGCATCAGCATAGGGGGAGTTTGTAAGGTTTAAAGAAAGGCTGATGCACCCAAAAACAACCCAAGTGCTTCCTGCATGTATGCACTTGGCATTTAGTAGAAAAGTTGCTTCGGAAGTTTCATACCCTTCACAAGAAAATATTCTAAGTATGAAATCTTTCGAAGCCAAGACCAATATCTTCTGAAGCCAATGAAGTGAAGACATATTTCTTTCGAATACTTTGAAGAACATGCTTTCTCTGATGTACTTTTGCATAAAGCTGAACCACTTTCCGTTACAACTCTAAAGACTCACCAACTTATACAAGTTGATGAAAGGTCCATGCTTTGTGTAACTGTACATTGAGGTATTGAGTCTGTAACTTTCTACTTTATGTACTTTTATCATTTTTGTAATATATTAGGATGTGAGCTTTGGTATGTCATTGTCACTAGTCAAAAGGCAAATCTACCTTTTGACTTAACATTGATTTTGTTGTCTAGATTAATGTTTCCAGCTGGCCTTTAAAGTATGACTGGTTGTAGGATGTATGTTGGCTCAACTAAGGCTGGTGCAACCAAAACAAACACTTAGACAATTTTGGTGCAACTGATGAAAACTTCCAAAGGCAAAAGTTGAACTTCCGAAGGTCAAGGATGAAAGAGCTTCCGAAGAGGAACTCTAACTTCCGAAGACAAAGTCTTCTTTCTTCCAAAGTTCAACACTTAGAAGAATTCAAGACAATGACTTCTGAAGCATGAAGTTTTGAAGATCAAGTCAAGCTTAGAAGAAGTAGACTCTTCCGAAGTATAAATGGCTTCTAAAGAACTTGTACTTCCGAAGCCAGTTAACCTTCGGAAGAACCTACCAGTGGACATAAGTATGATCCCTCTGACACACCGCTGCAATCTCTGATATACTGCATGGTGCTTTCCCACGCCCATGTAGTTGACCATACTTTATTCTTTTGTTCATCTTTTATCAGTTAGTACAGTTACCAACTAATTTAGTTGGTCACAAAAGGTAAGTCAGGAACATGCCATGACTTACCAAATCTTAGATAGTATGTTATCTTAGATACATTACTCTTAAAAAAGTAGTGTTTGTTTAGTAGTAAGTTCCCAGCTAGTATCAAAGTATAATCGACTGTAGATAGTAGTATATATAGTTTCTCATTATAACTCATTTAACATGCTTGTAAGATTCTTGTAATACTTTGAGTTGAGAAGTAATATATACAAGTATCTTGAGAACCTTTCTCTTGTGTTTGTTTACTTATTATATTACTATAAACTCTTAAGAGATTCTGCATCATCAAACCGAGTGTGACTTAGTGAGTTTGAGAGATAACAATTGTGTTGAGCGACAAAACTCGATCCTGCAATGTAGTATAAAGTATCTCAGGTCCTTTGTATCTTTCTTTATGCTTTGTAACACTTGTAGAAAAACTTGAGAGCAATATACAACATTCTTGAAAACCATATACTTTGTTGTTTGTTTTTAAGTTTCCGTCTCTTACTTTACTTGTGTCCTTAGTATCATAATATTGTCATGGTTCCCTATTTGATCTGTTAAGTGTTCTAACACTCTCCTCATTGTGTGACTGATTGTATTGACCAACCCTTTAACCGGTGCTGCAAAACCTTTTAGTATATTGTATTTTAAATTAAAGTTACGAGCTATCACACTACATTTATATTAAAAAAACAAACCATTTGATTGAATACGAAAAATTAAAAACTCATATCATAATCCAAAATCTTACTTTCTTCGACCGGTTTCAAATATAAACCCTAAACCAAATAATTTGAAACAACTAAATAAGCTTTCACCAAAAAGTTAAAAATCGAGTTGTCTACTTTCTATTAGTTTTATTACAAATGTTTGAACAAAGTGAACAAATGAAAATAAATTTGTAAAAGATAAACATTTATAAATAAAAATTACATTTTATAAAATAAAATAAAACTAAATTATTACTAATAAGTATGATGATTTTTTAAACAAAAGTGGCTAAAAATAAATAAAAGTAAATAAAATTAAATTAAATTAAAATATATACAGAAAGAAATAAAAGATTAATAATAATTCATTTTGTCATTTTAATGATTAAGGGCAAATTGATCATTTAAAAAACAAGTTTATAAAAATAAAAGTGGTTAGAAAAGAGAAAAAAGATTGAAGAAAATTAGAAAAGTAAAGTAAATAAAATATAAAATATAAAATAAAAAAATAAAAGATTAGTGAAAATTACAGTTTTCGTCATTTAAGGGGCAAAGGTAAATCGATACTTCATAAAAAAAACTATCTGAAAAAGTTAACTTTTGTTAGTAGAATGGAAATAAACGTGATAAGAATAATATATATATATATATATATATATATATAGATATGTATATATATATAGATATATAGATGTATATATATATATTGTGTATATATATATATAGATGTAGTATATCTATATATTATAGATATATGTCTCTATATAGTATAGTATACTATCTATAGAGATATCTAGAGATATATGTATCTATATATATATAGTGGAATCTGTCTCTCTCTATCTCCCTATCTGTATCTATATATCTCTATATATGTATATCTATATCTACCCTCTCTATATATATATCTATAGATATATACATATATATATATACATACATATATATATCTATATATATATATAATATATATATATATATATCAAAGAAAGTTTAAAAAAGAACATTTTTTATACAAAGATATTATATTTATCATATGAAAGAAAATCCATTCATGATTTATTAATATGAAAAAGTAGTATTATAAGGCCAATCTTCACGTGTTATGGGTAGTACTGTGGTAGATCCCAAACATGTGGTTTAATCAAGGCATCAAACATACGAATTTAAACAAAAGAATCAAACAAGACCCCTAAAAGGACTAGTGAATAAATGCAATAACTCTTTTAGATCTTTTAATTAAAAAAATATTCAACTAAAGTAATTGAACATTCTTTTAATACATCTAAAGCATATAAATTTCTACTTCTCTTACCACTAGCATCGTTTGAAATCACTACAACTTCTACAACCACCATTGTCACCATCAACACGACATAACCCGTCTCCACTAAAGGTGCACATTTTGAATGGTAACCGACCAGAGATAAAAACATATGAGGCCAAATACAATTAAATGAAGATCACGACGACAATTTTCTACGTTTCTTAACAAAATAATGTTTGTAATTTTTTAATTCTAAAAACCAACAAAAATTAAATTAATGAGTTTATTTCATATTTAATTAGTTATTTGATACATTTAGTTTTTAATTATTTTTATAATTAAAAACTAAAGTTTTATAAAACTACCCTTTTCGGTTTGAACTATTTTAACTGGTTTTATAGGTTAGGTTTATCAACACCCCAAACCGATTTATACACGAACTAATTATAGTAAAATTGGTTTTGACCAACTTTGACTATTACTTGCTTAGATAATTGCCAAACCGGTTTTGTTAAAAAAAAACAAATGTGCACAGTGCACCTCTAACCCCATCATCGCATTCTATTCATTTAATAGATTTACAAAATAAACATGATTATTTGTTATACATATCACATATTTCAATTAATTTGATGAATTCAGTCTACAATTGAATTTCACTTAGAGTCTAATATTTTGATAAATTTCAACTTATTAAAATAAATCATGTGAGGTTAGTTCCAATTTTTAAAACAAGAAAATAATCAAACTACGTATTTGCATTCCAAAAACTCGAAAAAAAGAACAAATCAAATTATTACGAAAATTAAGCGTCAAGTAATTAGTCTCATAATGAATTAACATAACCGAAAGATGGTGGATGAAGGACATACTTCTTGTCGGTTTAACTACGAACTAATCAACCTCGTTAATGAGTATAAATGATCATTGTCGATTAATTTTACAATTGATAAAGTTTTACAAGTTCGATTCAAAATTCTTAAAGAAGTTAGAATTTTTGGAGATCAAATCGAGAAGATCTAGAAACGCTAATGTCATCAAAAAAATATTATTCCCGTGTGAAGAAGATAGAATAAAATAAATTTGTAGGTAGATAGATGAGTTTGAAATAAAATAGAGAATCTTCAAAAGTTTAAACTCTAAGTGGGGTTTTATATTACCGCCTATAAATTTGCATAACTTCAAATATAAGTTTTTAGTGTACGATGCAAGACACGTTTAAAATATGATTTGAGTAAATATAATATATTACAAGTTTAAAAAGTGGTATATGAAATTATTAATTCTAAAATGTCATAACATATGCATATAGTTGTTGAAATGGACCAAGACTCTAAAATTCTATCAAACAAAAACGTCATTTCACTTGTTATTTGTTAAATCAAATGAAAATGTCACATTTACCAAAATCACATGTTCTTTTACATAGGCACTAGACGCTAGATGTCATATGGACAATAATGCTAACAAAAATCCAATATCTAATCGTCCATCTTTTTCATGAGTCTATGCTTTTACTTAGCGTAAACGTGTTCACTAAAAGTTTTATTCTTTTCATCATTGAATTGTTTAACATATTAATTTTTAACGTTCCCCCACATCTTCTTCTTACGTGACAATGAAGCCGACTGGGATAGAATCAAATGTTTAAATCGATATGCGATTATGGATTAAACCATTGGTATTTTTTGTGACCAGATAAACCTGGGTCTTTTTTATTTGTGTTTGAAATCATAAAGACAAACCATGAGTTTCTATGTGTGTTGAAACACCTTTAACATTTTTAAATTTGTATCTTTTGGGCATGTTTTTTGTGTCTTTTTAATTATTTATTGTCTATGCTTTTGCAAAGTTTACATTCATTCAATTTTTATAATTATGTTAGTATATATGTTTGTGGTAGTGATTTCGCTGGAAAAGATAAAATGGTTATACCGAAAATACTTTAAACTTATATTTTCAACTAGCTTGACTCATATTTTTAACTAGTTTTAATAAACTCGTGTATTACATGAGTTAAATAAATTGAATATTAATTATAATAAAAATTTACAAAACGATATTTTAATATAAGCTATGATTGTAATTACGTATTAGTAAGGAATATAAGTAATAAAACACTGATATCAACTTTTTAATTTTTTTATTTTTTTACAAAAATTTAAACATTTTGTTTCAAAATAAACCATTTAAAAAAACATATATTAAAAATTTTTTTATTATAAATTTACTTTTAACTTAAAATATTTTTTTTATAAAAATTTTACTTTTTGAACCAACTTTTATATTTTTAATAAAGTCTAAGGTAAAAAAAAAAAAATCTTATTTTATAAAATTTTGTTTCTTTAAAAATAACACTAATAAAAATATATTTTTTAATTTTAGTCTAAAAAGTAATTAACGATATTATAATAATTAATTCAACTATATAACAGAAAAGGGAATCGTAAACATTTTGGTGAGGAGGAATGCGATATTAACATATCTTTTTAAGGGACTGTTTGACAACTTTTGAATGATTAAGTGCTGAACCAATAAGAGCTCTGAATCATTAAGTGATGAACCATTAAAAAGTCTGAACCATTAAGAGCTATTATATCGTTTAACTATTCAAATACAAATTTCTACCAATTCAGCTAAAAAGTCTTAATTATTCAACATTAAACCTCTTAACCATTCAACATTAATATAATGCTTAACTATTCAAATGCAAATGTCTGAACCATTCAGACATTTGTTCGCGAAACAAACAATCTGAATCATTACAGCTGAACCATGCAGACATCTGAACCATTAAGAGGCTGATTAAGAGACTGTCAAACAGCCCCTAAGTTATCATTTTATTAAATTAGAAAGGTTGTTAAATATTTAATGACTATTAGTTCTCAAGTATATACATATAAGATTTTACTTTTTTGTAGTTATATTAAAAACATTAAATTTATATAAATAATAGGCTAATGTAAGTTTGTAAAAATTCAAAAATAGAATCCATGATTCAACGAATTTAACATCATTTACAACCACACAATCCAACATGTTACAAAACGTCCGTTACATTTCAAGGATTATCACATTTCTCATCCAATTTATTTGAAAAAATCGGTGAAAAGTCAAAACGTCAATATTAAGTTCATAACACCTCACATATGCCTTGCGTCTGCACATACAGTCTACGAAATCGACAACCAAAACAACATCCAACCGTCGATCTCTCATCCAACGGTCACCCTCCTCCATCCACTACTATCCACGCCTGCGTCGAATCCCACTCTATTATTCCCCTACAACAATATTCTCTCCCTCCCACCTAAATATTTCTAAAACCTCCCTCACACACTAAAACTCCAACGGCAAATTTTCTAAACTCCAAATCAATCACACATTTGATTCATCTCAAATCATCGTTCTTCATATCTTCATTCGGATTTTGATGAATCAATCGACGTTTGAATGGATTTGATCGGTGAGTTTGTTTCAATTTTGCACTTTTATTATGTGTTTTGTTCGTATGATTGAATCGTTCGTTGAGATTGTGAGTTTCAGTTTGCGTTATAATTTCACTATCGTTTCGGTTTTTCTGCATATTAGCTTTGATTATGTGACGATAGATTGTTGGAGAATTGAAACTGACTGAAAGTCGTTTTGGATGGTTGTGTATTTCGCATTTGGTTTATGGAAGTATTGCTGGATTGTTTTTGTGTGATAACTTAGTCCGTAGGGTCGTAGGGATTGGTTTGGGAAAATATGTTTACGATATGGTGGATTTAGTAATGCTGGTGTTGATCGTGTTAGTATGAATTAATTGAGGTTTGAATTGATTTAACCGGGGAGTTTATTTCAGTTTTGCTGATTTGTTGTATGTTTTGTTCGGTAGATTGAATCGTTGTTGAGCTTTCGAGTTTTAGTTTCTGTTATTATTTCACTTTGGCATTCGGTTTTATCGAAGTTATTGGTGAATTGTTATTGTGTGATAACGTAGTTAATTGGTTTTATGGAGTCTGTAGGGATTGATTTGGGGAAAATATGTTTATGAGAATATGATGGATTTAATAATGTTGGTGTTGATCGTGTTACTTGGTAGAAGTTCCTTGTCATTAGAATGTTTGTGTACGGTAATGACTAATGAAAGCGTGTTTATTCTGAATTCTATTTGGGATAAACGTTTTAAAAGATATGATAAGGATTAGTCTTGTTGTGTCTTAAATTATATATTCTTTTAAGGGTTCAAATGTGTACTGCTTAATGGTTGATAGAATATAATACAATATCATCAGGCTAAGTTCTTCGATAAAATAATAAGTCAACATCATTTTTCAATGGAATTGCTATATTTATATACAGGTTTAAGCATGTGCAGATATGATGGGGAACTTGTAATTTTCTTACAATAGAAGTAATATTCAATGCCAAAAAAACTTTTAAAAATTAGAATAATGTATGAGTATTCCGCTTCCATCTTATTCGTGTGTGCAGAAGTCAAAGGTTAGCACATTGTGTAACTGAATAAGATGGAAGTAGATGAATGAAAAGTAGGGTGGTTTTATAATCCAGGCGCGTCTCATTTGTCTTGTGGACATCTTCTCCTTCGGGTTCATAAACAGCTCGGAATTGAGATATCATATATGAAGTTTTATTTGTGTTATGCTGCATATTAATACAAGGGGCTTGTAACAAACTGATACATGTTTAAGTTCTATTATTTATTCGCTCAGACTTCTAAAATCCAAACTCCATTTGTCCATTTGATGTGCTTGAACAAGTCTTCCCGCAGGAAAACAAAGTCAAAATAAACTGCATCTTACTCGCCTTTCTGTTGTTATTAACTCACAGGCTGCAATCTTGTGACAGGATAATTGTGTTCGTCGTCATTGCTCATATATTTGCTGTGTGCTAATGCTTAGAGTAGTTTTTTCATCTTGCTATTTGACAAAGCTCCACAAGAGAATTTGCTATAACAAAAGAAAGGTCTATGATGGTTAAAAAGGAAGTCCCATAGGATTGCTGACAAGTATCTTCCAAAGTAAATCCATTATTATACTGGTAAAAGAACCTTACAAGTCTATTCATCGTCTCTGCTATAGCATATACAACTTATTTCATGTCACTGTTATATAAAATAGTGCATGTCAATTTAATTTCCATATATGGATATATCTAGCAATTACAATTCTAAACTACCACAACAATCATTACTGACTTGGTGCAAATAAATCTACAGGTAGTGTGCCAAATTTTCCTTACATAATTTCATTTCAAAACAGAAAAAGAAAAAGCCTATATCAGTTTTTCTTCTTGCAAGATAAAAAACCATCTGCAAATTGTATTTTGTAAATTGACAATGTTCTGCTATGTATACCTCATGTTTTCAGATTGAGTATGGAGATCGTTCTTAATGGTGATGTGTACTTTGGTGACGTGAAGGGAGTGATTCCCCATGGCAAAGGTAAATACACATGGTCAGATGGTACAGTTTATGAGGTTGTTGGGAAGAGGGAAAAATGACAGGGGCTGGACAGATCACTTGGTCATCTGGAGCAAATTATGAGGGTGATTTTTCTGGGGGCTACCTTAATGTTTTGGCAAATTGACAAAGCCAGATGGATCTGTGTACATAGGATCCTGGAGGTTGAACAATCAGCATGGACTTGGAAGAAAGCAATATAGTAATTCTGATATATATGATGGTTCTTGGAAAGAGGGAGTGCATGAAAGGTAATGGTAAATATGCTTGGTGTAATGGCAATATGTATATAGGTAATTGGAAAGGTGGATTGATGTGTGGTAGAGGGGTCATGAAATGGCAGAATGGTGATCTATTTGATGGTTATTGGTCAAATGGTTATAGACAAGGTTCAGGCGTTTATAGGTTTGCAGATGGTAGTTATTACTTTGGGATGTGGACCAAGGGCCTTAAGGATGGACAAGGCATGCTCTATCCTGCACGAAGTAGGTCTCAGTCTTCTAGAAGATTAGGCAAAAAGAAAGTTCTTATATCTCCTAATTCTTCCTTTAGGTCAGAAAGGTATAAGGATATGAAACGGAGTATAAGTCGTAGTTTATCCGAGAAGATTTCCTTTAATGGATTTTTTAGAGATTCAGGTCGAGTATCAAGCAAAAGAGTATCATTGGAAGAAGATTCGAGTATTGGGGAGTCTGCATATGTCGATACTGACATATTATCCGATGAAGGAGCGAGTGAAGTGGATGATAGTACTGAAGTTTGTGAAAGGGAATATATTCAAGGGGTTCTGATCAAAGAAATGACCAAGAATTATGCTGGATCATCATATAAAAAGGAACGACGCAAATTTCATATTAAGGAAATGAAAAAGAGGTCATCTGCAAACATTTTTGAAGGCCATAAAAGCTACTATCTGATGCTTAACCTGCAACTTGGTATCAGGTAAATGAATCGAACATGAAGGCATACCTTTTATTTTATTAATAGCCTCTAGGGCGGTGAGTACTAGTGTAGACAATATGCATAATCACAGAATCATATGGAATACAATGCATATTATTTTACAATGCTGGAATACATGTAGTACATAATTTTATAAACCATATAGTCTTCATCCAATCATATGTATGAACATTTTGTTCATAAAGTCACTTTTTACGCGAGCGTGGTATTTCTCTAATGTAAATGTCTTTTTGGTGTTTATAAACTAGTGACTGGACCCTCTAATTTGATTATTCACTTCTATCAACCCATCTAAATTCTAGCTTCTATTCTCAATTTCTTTTGGTTATATTTAAACATTTTTGGATCTCCTATTTAGACCTAGGTAGATCCCCATCCATGATAGATCATATAGGAAATTGCATCACAAATCCCTCTCCATGTTTGATGCACAAGAGAAAGATTCCTTATTTCTTCATCCGGGGGTATTTAGTACATGTACAAACACTGAACTACGTTTGTATTGTACCAAATAGACGTAGATGCTTATGACCCATGGACCTTTTAAACCAACTACTATGTGAAGGTTCTAGGTGCAAGTATTTTACCATGAGTTTTAGTTCTTTTTTTGTTGCTTTCAACCTACTTTAATTCTAAAATGTGGCTCCATTATATAATTTTTACTTTGTCTTGTGGGACTTGATTTGCAGGTACACTGTTGGCAAAATCACACCAGTTCCTCTACGTGAAGTAAGACATTCTGATTTTGGAGAACGAGCAAGACTAAGGATGTATTTCCCTAAGAAAGGCTCACAATTGACACCTCCACATTCTTCAGCTGATTTCTATTGGAAAGACTATTGTCCTATGGTCTTTAGGTATTTGTTTGCAGGATTTGCATTCTTTTCCTTTACTTCTTGCTTGGTGGATATAAAGTGAGTGAGAAATATTTGAACTTTTATAATGAAGGGGGAACCCTCAATATATACAAATAGCAAACAGTAGAGAAGCCTATGTCAGGCGCGTGGGCCATTAACTACTAAAATAAACTAAATACACTATATACAATTAACATTTCTCCTGAAGTTGGAGCATAGATGTTAATCATGCTCAACCTTTTACAAATAAAATCTTTTTGTGGTTTTCGAAGAGGTTTGGTAACGATTTTTGCAAGTTGATATTTCGTCTTCACATGAATCAGTTGTATAGATTGGGGTCTACTTGAGTGCCGACAATCCGATACCTAATTAGATGACAATCGATCTTTATCTGTTTCGTTCTCCCATGTAATACTTGAGTCTAGGCTACACACGACTGATTGGCCATCATAATATAATCGAATTAAGTCGTTAGAAACAACCTCGAATTTCAGAGAGGACAAACCTATTTTATGACCTTGAATCCTGATTCGACACTAGATCTAGATATTATTGTTGCTTTTTACTCTTCAAATATACTAGATTTAAAAACAATACTTAATCGTAGACTATCGTGAAATTGGACATCCCACCAAATCTGCATCTAAGGGTCCACATATCAGTCATCTCCATCCTCAGCAAATGTACCCACACAACTATGATCCTTTTCGTAATACAAAATCCCTAGACCTAGTGAGTTACCTCAATACTTGGATATAATTAGATAAATAAATAATTAGTTTATATTAGAGGGTTATTTATGTAAATATGTAATCTATTTATATCTCTTGTAATCTCATTCATAATATACAATATACAATTCCTCAATTACGAACAATTACCAAATCTAATTTGGTATCAGAGCTATCGTCTCTGAACCCTAAAGCTGCCGCCATCTTTCTCAGTTGATCCTTTCTTTGTTTCCACCTTCCTCAGCCATTCTAATGGGCCTGCTTTGATCCATTTCTGATGGTACCAAAACCACTCACAATTCTCATACGTTTGCATTCAAATCATCCCATCAAACTATGGCTACCGGAAAGCCATTTGGCTTATAAATCCTACATCAATTGCCCATACAACCGATGTGGGACAAGTCCCATACCTTACAATGGTTTCGATCCATAACATTCGCCCCTCCTTAAGGACCAACGTCCTCGTTGGTCACGGCTGGCTCTCTCCAGGCCACCACTACGAGGTTGGCTCTGATACCACTGTTATAAACCAAACGGAAGAACTCAACCCAAAAGACTAGTCTGATGGGTGAAGGAACCCATTTGGCTTATAAATCTCACATCAATTGCCCATACAACCGATATGGGACAAGTCCCATACCTTACAATGGTTTCGGTCCATAAAACCATTCTACAACCCTTTTTGGTTACAAATAATTTGTATGGATATGTGGATGGTCCTATCACCTGTCCGTCAGCAATCATTACCCCACCCTCATCATCGGTGGACCTACACCCAAGCCACAAGACAATCCGAACTATGCTACCTGGATCTCCAATGGTGCACACGTCTGAATTTCAGAGAAGACAAACCTATTTTGTAACCCAGAGTCCCGATTTGACAGTAGATCTAGATATTATTGTTGCTTTTTACTCTTCAAATACAAGATTTCAACATAAGACCTAATCGTAGATTATCGTGAAACTATACATCCCACCAAATCTGCATATGAGAGTCCACATATCCGTCATCTCCATCCTCGGCAAATGTAACCACACAACTGTGACGACCCTTGTCGTAATACAAAACCCTTAGACCTGGTGAGATACCTTAATACCTAGAGAGCAACATCCCGATGCCTAGTGTATGGTGTGGCCATGAAGTGACTTAAACACTCATGACAAAGGAAGTAATGAAGTATGGGGTTGCGTAACTATAGAATAGTTAGGCCTCCTAACCAATCGTATGTATCTTTCTGGATCCTTCATTGGGCTCTCGTCTTTTGCATAGAGCTTCCTTGTAGGAAGCATTAGGCTATCAACTGGCTTGCAACCCAAAAGTCCACACTCATATAGATGTCAAAGAAATACTTCTGCTGAGAATGATGTATACTTGTGGTGAACCATATACTTCTATGCCAAGGAAGTACCAAAGTCGACCTAAGTAGTTGATTTGGAACTAAAAAAACTGTTTGAGCTTGGTGGTCCTGACCTCCTCATCATGGAATGTGATACTTTTATTCCAACGAGAAAAAAGTATCATCGTAATTAAGTGCTATACATCTCATCTTAATAATCTTTCATGACTGCTTGAGAACATGATCTTTGACGTCTATTTCCATATCAGTCAACATGAGTCATCCAACCTTGATCAGTTCCTTCTCCTCTAAATCTTCTCTCTTGCACACTAAAAAGGCGCCTTACCATTGAAAACTTGCTATCTTATCCAACATGCTACAATTCCTACCTCAAGAATCCACCGGCCATAATTACCTCTAACTGTCAGCCTCCAACAACAATCCTCTAGTTCTGGTTTTGCAAATTTAATCTTCCTATGGCCCAACATAATGGTACACAATCAATCGCTAATCCTCATCCTAAATATTATATTTGAACCATGATTGTTGATCACTTATCTATAACGTTTCTATTGCTAGTGTTTCCTTTATTCTTATTCCTATTCCTAAAATTACAATAGAGCATTTATCCTATCTTGAAGCAATGATTTATGAACAAAAACATTTCACTCAAATTGTACTTAGGAGTTAGTTGTTATGTCTAAAGATTGTTACTAGATTTTTATTCTCAAAGTAGCCCATTTGACAATCTGATCACCTTAGGTCTACTAGTTAAAAGGTTAATTTTAATTATTTATATAAGTGTTAGGAGATAATTATTTGAGTTAATTATATTAGTATGTTTATATTGGTAGGAGATTGAATCAAATAAGGATAGGTTAAGTTGATTTAGGAGGTAGTATTTGATTTGATTAACTTTCTAGTTTGAGTCGGTCTATGATTCATGATGATCAATTCTTGTTTGGTATAAATAGGATGTCTTGTATTTAGTTTCTTTGTGGTTTTGTTTAATATTTTTTCGTCGTGAGTTGAGTTTAGTCACCGAATCCTAGTGTGTTTTTATGTTGGTATGATAATACTAGGCCAACTATTAGCATCAAAACGAGACGATCAAGACATGTGAGAGAGGACGATCAAAGAAACATGTGAAGACGATCTAGAAAGAGGTGTTAGCAACAACCAAGGACCAAGAGCAGTGAGGAGAAGATTGAGACCACCAAGTGGAGAAGAATCACATGTGTGGCAAAGAGAGGGACTGTGAAAACTAATTGGAAAAAGGAAGAAGCAACTAGTTGGCAGAAAGCGATCTGAGGCGGCTAATGTGGTCGGATCGGTGAAGGAAAAAAAAAGGAAATAGAAGCAAGCATACACGCACCTCATTTATTGAAGTAGCCAAACACACACACCCCTTAATAAACTCATGGCTGGAAAAAGGCTATAAAGCAACAAAGATCACATCGAAGATCGTTCGGTTTGCTCTGGAAAAAAATGAAAACTCATTGAAGTTACGACCAAGAGAAGGAAAAACAAAGATTGGATAGCTTGAGTTTGTACGTGGAAGATGAATATGAAGATTATGATTGTGATTATAATGATGGAGATGGAGATGGAGCTCCCAAGATAGATTGGGTTGGTTAAAGAAAGTGGTCTATGTGATCGAGGAATAGATCAAAAGCAAATTGAAGATTTAATTGGTCCATGAATCAAATAGAAAATATGAGGGTCTTGTTACGAATTTAAGATATTGGAGGAACACAAAGATTTAGACGGTAGGATGAATGGTTTAAGTGTTAGGAGATGATTGTTAGAGTTTATTTTATTAGTATGTTTTTCTTGGTAGGAGATTAAGTCAAATAAGGATATGTTGAGTTATTTAATGAGTTAGCATTTGTGATGATTAAGGAGCTGTTTGATTTGCTTTTGACCCGGTCAAAATGTCTGACCCACTGACTCGGTCAGACATTTTGTCCAGTCAGCGTGCTTGATTATCACTCTTTCGCGTTTGACCCGGTCCGACACCACTGACCAATGCTTATTTTTTCCTTACCTGGTCAGTTTTGGAACAACCTCTTACCCGGTCACCACCTTCTGACCGAGTAAGAGATTTCAAACAACCCCTAAGTTTTCTAGTTTGAGTCGGTTTAGGATTCATGGTGATTCAGTTTTCTTTAGTAAATAGAGGTGTCTTGTATTGACTTTCTTTGTGGTTTTGTTTAGTATAATTCTTTGAGTTGTGATTTGAGTTTTGTCATTAAATCCATATGAGTTCGAGTGTCGATATAAAGATTCTATGCCAATACTAGTTTCCAAATGATACACCTAGATATATGGCTTTATCTACAATGACACATTTTTTTTATTGCCAAAATCACTAGTAAACACACATTGTTTATTTATAGTAGTTATATGTAATAATATTGGTATCTTCATCAACATGATATAGAAAACGTCTTCTTCCATTGCCTTGAGCAGTCCCACGGCTTAATTTGGTAGATTTAATATTGTGATCAAGAAATCGAAATACGCTTAAGGTAGATCACCAAGTCTTCTATAGGCATTCATGCTCGTACTGCACATACTTAATAGCGTCTATTGATGATATAATAATCACCAACAATGATCTCATTGATATCTGACAACTATATGATCATTTATTCGAACACTTAAAGACTAAGGATGTAGGAAGGCTTGAAATTTTGATACGTCATTGCATAATCAACAGCTGGAATTTTGATATTTTGCACCTTAATGAAGTTGGTCTATTAGATTGCAAAGTAGTTTACATTACGATGGATCCTAATGTTAAACTCCCCCAAAAGGAGGCTCTCGTAGATCAAGGGAAACTCCTAACGCCAACCAGGTGAACGTTAGGGTTAGGCATATCTTGTATTGCTTTACGGATCATGAATACAATCTCTCTTTTTACATTCATTGGATGCAAATGGATGCGAACAAAAAGCAAGCTTATGAATAAAATCCCATGGTGAATATATCGAGGAATAGATGGCCTTTGATAGCTCCATTGTCATTCGTCCCTAAGAAGTAATCAGTAACATGGAACTATGATCAAGACTCCAAGTATGAAGGAAAAAGAGAACACAACAACTTAGTATTATATTGCCTTAATAGTTATGGTTGATAACAAAAAGTAAACATACCCAATATATCCCACACATAGTTTGACTATGGGCCTTTGATAGCTCCATTGTCATTCGTCCCTAAGAAGTAATCAGTATCATGGAACTATGATCAAGACTCCAAGTATGAAGGAAAAAGAGAACACAACGACTTAGTATTATATTGCCTTAATAGTTATGGTTGATAACAAACAAACATACCCAATATATCTCACACATAGTTTGACTATGTGTAGAGTCTGGGAAAGGTTGGGTGGGGGGCCGCTTCCAGTGATACCTCTAGCTCCATTTATATTTATGAGTGATATGTTATATAAATTGAAGCGTGCACTGTGAACGTAATATCAACTATCAACTCTTATTATGTAAATGATGTTCACTTGGTTAATGAGATCTATGTAATGAACTTCTCCCCTATTTGAGGTACTTTGTAGTTAGAAAGACAAGGGTAACTTGGTTGAGGAGTGTGGAATTTTTATACGTGTTAGGATTTGTTATGTAGTTTAGTATAGTCTATGTTACATTGATGTTTGTGCAGTCATATTCATCTTGATGAATTTTTTCAGGAATTTAAGGGAGTATTCAAGTTAGATGCTGCAGATATATGATGTCTATATGTGGGGATGATGGCTTAAGAGAGCTTCTTCTCCAGGGAAAAGTGGCAGCATTTTCTATCTCTCTCATGATGACAAATATGTGATTTAAAACCTAAGATCATCCGAGCTCAAGGTTTGAATCTACTGAAACATGTCTTTGGCCATGTCTTTTACAATTATTCAGTGATTGTCATACGTCCTACTTTATATGATGCCTCTTTGTGTTTCTTTAATGCCTTCTTTCATATTTTTTGCACATGCTCCCTTATTTGGTCATTGCTATCACCACTTTGCATTATATAATGTAAGCAACCACTCTAACAATTTCATTATTTTCCCTCCATATGGCCTTACAAGTTTAGGCTCAACCAAAGAGTTTGGAAGAGAGATTCATGTTGATTAACATGTAGAGGTGCATGGTAACATAGGAATACTAAATGTAACAAAAGTGAAGGATTGTGGCAAATTGTTTCTTTTTCATTGTGTTGATGCGCTTAAAGCTTTGTTTTATGGTACTCCATGGTTACTCATAGGAGAAGCCTAGACTAGCAATGGGAAGCACTTTAATTCACGCCCTCATGCCATGTAACTTGGATTTTGCATAACTGTGGTAAAGAGATATTGAACCTACCTTACAGTCTCTACCCAAAAATTTTTCTCATCACCAGCTAATCTATTTGAAAGCTTAAGAAGATACTACCAATATAAAGACAGATTGTAGAGTCCTCTCTTTCCAAGGAAATAACAATGTCTACCTTTCAAATCCATTGATTTCCGCTTCAAGATTGAACATTTCTCACTTACCTGAAATTGGTTACTTATAATAGGAGATTACAGCTGAATTTGAACTTTCATTTTAGGGTTTGTTACCGTCTTCTTCTTCTCTGCAAGTGCCCAGACGCCGTCGCCGTCGCCGGCGTAATCCGTACACCGGCGCATCCACCGTCGTCTCGTTAGCTCCGGCATGCTGTTTGAGGTTCTCCGGTGGACGAAATCACATCGAAATCTTTCTACCCTCTTTCTTACATCGAGATCGCTCTTCAAAGTTCGGAAAAAGCCAAATTCTTCGTTAAACACGTGGGGTTTGGTATTTTACCCAAGATTAAAACGGGGGTTTTGGTATTTATGAAAAAGATTCTTGATTGGGTATAGTGGACGCCAACGCAGTGAACCACCACCAGCAATCGACTACGATCACGAAGGAAGATCAAGATTAAATCAATCTGGTATAGTGGTTAAGAAGGTCTCTAGGGTTTGGGTTCTTCAAATCTCACTGTAAGATCTTTCTTTACTTCATCTTGTTGTTTGGAGGTTTGTAAGTCTTCGGATCCCCTTCTGCTTTCTCACTTCATTCTGAATCACGAATCTCTACTATTAGGCATTATTTGGGCCGGGTTAGGAGGACCGGCATCTGACCATTTGTGTGCATTGTACATGTTGCATCATTAGTTTGTTATTTGTGTTACTTGTGTTTAATTGATATAAGTGACTATTTGTTTTTATCTCGGTCTCTTGTGTTTAATTGATGTTGCATTAAATATTTGTGCATCACTGTGTCTAAGTCTATTGTGTGCTTGCATCCAATAGCCTTGACTAATCCTTGATCTGCCAACTTGATTGGTGTGAAAAGCTGGCTTTGATCTTAGTTGTGCTTATTTCGTGTTTTTGTGCTGGTTTTGATCGCGAAGGGTTAGTGAGGTACAATAGATAACAGGAGTCATTACAATGCTCTGAGATCATGTTCGGGGAGGAGAGGTGCTTCTTCAGAGAGAAATGTAGATAGACTGCGAGTAGCATCGTGGAATGTAGGCACCTTTACTAGTAAGTTATTAGAGTTAATTGATGTGCTGAATAGACGTAGGGTGCAAATAGCATGCCTTCAGGAGACTAGATGGCGGGGTGGGAGATCAAAAGAGTGCAATGGTTATAAACTGTGGTATTCAGGGTCAGATGGTACAAAAAATGGAGTAGGTTTTCTAGTTGCTAAAGAACTTCAGGATAATGTAGTGGAGGTGAGAAGATACGATGATAGACTTATGCTGTTAAGAATAGTAATAGGGGATGAGGTAGTGACAGTAGTTAGTGCGTATGCACCACAAGTTGGATTAGGGGAAACGGAAAGAAATAGGTTCTGGGAGACCTTAGATCATGTTATGGGGGAAATACCTAGAGAGAAAAAAATATGCATAGGAGGTGATTTTAATGGGCATATCGGTAAGGGTAACGATCAATTCCCGTCGGTTCATGGAGGCTTTGGGTTTGGTCTGAGGAATGAAGGCGGAAGGGAGCTCCTTGACTTTGCTTTAGCGCATGACCTAGGCATCATAAACTCGTTTTTAAAAAAAGAGACTCGCATCTAATCACGTTTAGCAACGGCGGGAGACACACGCAGATAGACTATCTGCTGATGAGGGGAGAAGACCGTAACTCGTGGAAGGACTGTAAGACAATCCCGGGAGAGTCTGTAGTGACTCAACATCATATGTTGGTGGCTGATCTACGCGTGAAGAGAGCAATTGTCCGGCCAATTAAGAGATTTAGACCTACGATCAGATGGGGCCAGCTCAAGGACGAAAAGATTACTACCTTTAGAGATAAGGTCATACCAATGATCCAAACTAGGCCACAGAAAGACGCAAATCAAATGTGGGAAGAAATGGCAACTACAGTTATACAAGCAGCTAAAGAAACTCTTGGACTTGCAACAAATAGGACAGTAGGTCAGAAGGAATCCTGGTGGTGGAACGATAATGTACAGGAGAAGGTAAAAATTAAACAACAAAGTTTTAGAGACCTTTTACAATGTAATAATGACGAAGAACGAGCAGAGCTAAAACATAAATATAAGGAGGCTAAGAGAGAGGCGAAAAAATCTGTGTCAGAGGCAAAGAACACAGCGTACGAGAAAATGTATAAGCGATTAGAGACGAAAGAAGGAGAATATGACATGTTTAAGATTTCCAGGGCAAGAGAAAGGGGAAGACAAGACCTCAGAATGGTAAAGTTTATAAAGGCTGCAGATGGAAAGGTCTTGGTGAAGGAGAACGACATCAAGGCGAGATGGAAAACTTACTTCGATAACCTTTTCAACATAACGAACCCTAATCAACAATCTGCCATCGATAAAACAACCCAACCAAACCAACAAAACAAGTGTTATTGTAGAAGTATCACTGTCGACGAGGTTATGAGGGCGCTGAAGAAAATGGGAAGGGCTAAGGCAGTAGGGTTAGACAACATACCGATTGAAGTGTGGACGTGCCTAGGAGACGAGGGCCTGGAATGGTTAACAGACTTATTCAACACTATCGTCAAAACCGGGAGGATGCCAGAGCAATGGAGAAGCAGTGTCATAGTCCCCATATATAAGAATAAAGGAGATGTACAATGTTGCACAAATTACAGGGGAATTAAGCTATTGAGTCACACGATGAAACTATGGGAAAGAGTTATTGACACGAGAATTAGACGAGAAACCCAGATAACGGTAAACCAATTTGGATTTATGCCAGGACGCTCCACAACAGAAGCCATACACGTCATAAGAAGGATAATGGAGAAATATAGAGAAAAGAAAAGGGACCTACATATGGTTTTCATTGACCTAGAAAAAGCATATGACAGTGTGCCGCGTCAACTCATTTGGGAAAGTCTACGACTTAGAAGGGTACCAGAGAGGTATATCAAAATAATAATGGATATGTATGAAGGGGCAAAAACGTGTGTGCGAGCACCAGTCGGAGACACAGACTTTTTCCCGGTGGAAGTGGGACTACACCAAGGATCGGCATTGAGTCCATTTCTCTTCACAATAGTGTTGGATGAGATGACGAAGTCTATACAAGAACCAGTCCCGTGGTGCATGCTGTTTGCGGATGATATCGTCTTAATATCAGAATCAAAAAAGGTGCTTAACGAGAGGCTAGAACAGTGGAGAGCCGCACTAGAGAGAAGAGGCTTAAGGATAAGTCGCTCTAAGACGGAATACATGCATTGTAACTTTAGTGGGGGGATGAGAGGACACCCAAATAAGTATCCAGGGTATGACAGTACCACAGACATCTAGGTTTAAATACTTGGGCTCGTACGTACAGGAGGACGGAGAGATACACAACGATGTAGCTCACCGTGTGCAGTCAGGATGGTGCAAATGGAGAGCAGCATCAGGGATCCTGTGTGATAAGAGGTTCCCAGCAAAACTAAAGGGAAAACTATACAGAGCGGCAGTTCGTCCAGCTATGTTATACGGAACAGAATGTTGGGCCATAAAGAAATCGCACCAGAGACAAATTGAGGTCGCGGAAATGCGAATGCTGAGGTGGATGTGTGGCCACACAAGATTGGACCGAATAAGAAACGACGTGTTTCGACAGAGGCTAGAGGTGGCTGGTATCACAGATAAAATACGAGAGGGAAGATTAAGATGGTTTGGGCACGTAAAGCGGAGGCCGTTCGTAGCACCTGTTAGAGCAGTAGAGAACATCAACGTAGAGGGTAGGAGGAGTAGAGGTAGACCTAGGTTGACTTGGGACGAGGTAATTAGGCGAGATATGGTAGACTTGCACCTCTCTGAGCACATGATCGAGGATAGGAGTGCGTGGAGGCGTAGAATTAAAATTAAGGACTTTTAGCGGGATCTGTGGGTAGGAAGGGTAGTCGTAGACTTAGTTGCGGGACCCCTGTTTTCTTTAATCTGCCCTTTCGCGCGTTTCTTGAAGAGTATCTGTTGTACTCAATTTCTCAGCTTTTATGTGATCTTTACCTGTGTGTTGTATGCTGTATACCATAATTGTTACGGTTATTGTTTTCCTTACTGAGTCGGGGGTCTCTTCGGAAGCGGTCTCTCTATTTTCCATGATAGAGGAAAGACTCGCCACCAACCACCCCTCCCAGACCCTGCTCTTGAGTGGGATTTACTGGGTATTGGTTTGTTTGTTTATAATAGGAGATTACATACTATGCACATATTCTCTATTATTGATTATACACAATACATTGTTCTTTCCATTTTCCTTCAACATATGCAGCTCTATATATGTTGACATAAATAAAGATGCCTGTATGAGCAACTTCTATCTACAGAAGTAGTTTAGTCTAACAAGTACTTTAAGCTCCTTGGAAATGTGTCTGAATACAAGATTGTCAGAGTGAGGGTGTGGGTTTGGATACTACTAATTGCAATACTATTGATGTCATCATATTTTAGTTTTGAATGTTGATGACCTGATGATGGCAAGTGTCCTGAAAGTTTTTTCTTATGTAATGAATTGACATTCGAACATGATACATGATAGTTGTAGTTCTTGACAGAGTGTGGTTTATGTACTTTCTGTATGCATGTTTGCTTTCTTCCTTGGTTTTTCCTGCACACTACTGCTTCCCTACTTTAAATACACTCATAATTTTAAACCAGCTTACACTATATTTTTCATGGCTTAGGAATTGTGCATTTTTGTTTCTGAATGAAAAGTAAATCTTTGGTAATTGTTTTATGATGTATCTTAGGTTTTACTGAAGATGCTTCCAAGCTATTACAATCATGTGCAGGCACATGATAACACCCTTATCACTAAATTCTATGGCGTCCATGAGATAACACTAAGAGGTGGCAAGAAGGTATCTGATCTTTTATCCGCTAATGCTGGTTTCCTTAGTTTATCAGGATCGATACAAATCACTTTTTTATTTTCTCATGTTTAGGTACAGTTTGTGGTCATGGGAAATATGTTTTACACAGAACTGCGGATACACGTCGTTATGATTAAAGGGTTCTTATCAAGGAAGATGTACAAATATTGATGACATAGAAGAGGGTACCACATTAAAAGACCTTGATCTTGCTTATGATTTCCATATGGACAAGTCATTGCGTGACGCACTTTTCAAGTAAGTTAGTTATTTAGCACCTTTCTTTTTCATTTATATTATTATTTATAACTGGATATTTCTCCCAACTTTTGCAGACAACTCTATCTAGACTGTACGTTTTTAGAATCTCAACAGATTATAGATTATAGCCTTCTTCTCGGATTGCATTTTAGAGCTCCTGAGCATTTGAAGGCTCACTTGGAACCACCAGATGCATTCCACAGGCCTCAGAAAACTCCTGCTGATGATAGTAAGTTGCCTTTATTCTTAAGCTTGTAACGACTATTCTTAGGATCTTAACTGATTCTATATTTCTTTTAACACACATTATCATGTATGTACAATTATCCTTATTCTAATTTACATGATATTATAGATATCCTGTGTTATTTTTAAGGTTCAACATGTCATATGGACCTTTCAATTCCTCCAAAGGGACTTCTCCTAGTGACACATGAACCGAGTTCTGTCAACACTGCACCAGGCCCACACAGTAGAGGAAGTACCTTGAGGGCATATTCTGTAGGGGACAAGGAAGTTGATCTTCTTCTTCCTGGTACTGCAAGGTATTGGGTTTATGGTGGAATGTTTCTTGTTCAGTACGGTTATTGTTTTGGAGAGATTGCACAAAATGTTTTATGCACATAGTTGTAAATAGAGTAGTATGTATTTTCATAGCAATTAAAACTAAATGATAGAGGTACCAAAATGGACAGGTCCGATAATTGGTCAAATTGGGTCAGGTCAGACAACTCACAGACTATTTACTTGTTTTAAGTTATACATCTATAAATAATTGTGCTTAAAATGATTATGAAAGTATCATATTGCAAAAATAATCTAATATACTTTATTTGACGTAGGAATTATGTATACATTTGTGTGCAGTGTGCACTTTAGATGACTTCAATCTATTTGACCTGTTTCATGTTCAGTAATATCCTTCAGCTAACCAAATTGACTGGTTAGAGATAGATATACCCAAAATTGACCCATTTCTATGTAAATATATAAATATTTTCATCTCTACTTAAAATTATGTCAGCTGTTGGTAATTGCAAATTGACCCTTTAGACTGCATAAAGTCAATATGCAAATTATGTTCGGACACTGTTAGTCTCGTCATCTCTACTAAAAATTATTTTTAGATGACTTCAATCTATTTGATCTGTTTCATTTCAATAAAATCCTTCAGCTAACCGATGTTAGAGATAGATATACCCAAAATTGACCCATTTCTAGGTAGATATATAAAAATTGTCATCTGTAAAATTATGTCAGCCGTTGGTCATTGCAAAATTGAACCTTTTGACTGCAAAAAGTCAAAATGCAAGTTATGTTCGGACGGTGTTAGTCTCGTCATTGAATTATTTTTGGTTGAATTCATATATAAAGTAGTGTGACTCCAGTCTATTAAAGTTTGTTGGCTTCGAGAGGGTAGTGTTCACATGCACTCATGCAGCCTCATGCTTGTGGTTTGCAAAGACGTTTGAGTGACTTGAACTATGACCTTCGGGTCAAAATTAAGGAAAGACTTGCCTAATCATTGCCCCATACCTCAACGGTAATAGGTAGAACTATTGTTCCGTTTACTTATTAATGGGTCAAATAAAAAGACAGCTGAAAAGGTATCATGTCAAATGGGTGAGAAAGTCGTCCAAAGTCTATTTTAATTCATAGTAGTATTTTTTATTTTTATTTGTAATTAAAATCAACGCATTAATTATTATTATTTGGAGTCCAAGACCAAGATGTTTTGACTAGTTACCCACCTCTCATGAAGGGTCTTAAGTAAAAGTTAGTTTATTTCAAATGAATGTAGGCTTCTATGTTAATCACCCTTCCTATTTTAACTAACCTGTTGAAAATTATCTTCAGGTTACGGGTGCAATTAGGCGTGAACATGCCAGCTCAGGCGAACCACAAGGTTTCACAAGACATTTCAGGTTCCCCAGAAGCAGAACTTTTTGAGGTCTATGATGTTGTTCTTTATCTCGGTATCATTGACATACTGCAAGAATACAACATGAGAAAAAAATCGAGCATGCTTATAAATCTGTTCGGCATGACCCCATGTCCATATCGGTTGCTGATCCCAAGTTTTACTCTAAACGTTTCATCAGTTTTCTGGAGAGAGTTTTTCCCTGCTGATATGTAAAGTAACACGTCTACGGTCTGCAAACCCAACCCCATAAAATCGTTCATTGTTGCACTTGAATATTCATAATTACAATCCTCATGTTATCATTGTATGATTTATATATACATGTGCATACATATTTGTATATATATATCGTTATATCTTATAAGTGCTGTAAATCATATTTTAGTGAATAAAGTTTGTAAGTCTCACAACATGTATGGGGCCTGAGGTTGAAAGCTACAAATGTCTGAGAAAACATCAATGTCTTGTACAATTCATTGAAAATCAGCAACCACTTGTACAACAGTTTTAGATGTACCCTTTTTAGCCCCCCCTATCAATTCTCATTGCTAATCACTAATCAACGTTGTTTGTGTTTTGACTTTTGACTTTTGTTGACCCTTTTGTCTTTCTGACCAAAAACAAGACATGGGTCTTTCTTTACAAAAAGTGCAGGGTTGGATTCAGGCCCTTCCGTGTGTGGACTAGCATAAAATTACTGGAATTCACAGCAAATGATGGGCCCACAATCTGGTGGTGAATGTGATGGCACACTCAGACATTTACATTAGGTAAGTTTTTTTTTCTTCTTGATACCTGTTCTATATTATCTATCAATCATATGTCTTATAAGACACATTCATTTGATTTTTGTTAATCCCACAACCCGAAGCTTGTTTAATTTATGCGAAAAAATTGTTTACATGAACAATGTTGACCCATCTTCCGTCACAATCAAAAGCTTTAAATGAGAACCTTTAAATAATTACGAACCAATTCTCAGCCCTTTGATCATATTCAATGGATGGTTGAGATCGAGATCTCTTATGTCTCTTCCACTCCATGAATCTGAGTCATTCTCTCCTTTTGTTTGTTTCATAATCAAAAGCTAAAGCTGATTCGTTAATTTCTAATTATTTAACGAATCTTTGACATATACATCTAGATATTGCGTTAAATACAAAATCAATTTTAAGTACATAAGCGGAAGAAGTCATAACTACTGCATTATGGATATAGTAGGATTGAGAAAGAGAAGTTATGCTATTAGATAACTTTAACCACAATCAAAGTAATATATATTTCTGTGTTTATGCTGTTTGTAGTCCATTATTTAAGATTGCTTCTCTATTAACACCATATGTATATATATATATTATATGTGTGTATATCTAATATAATATTATATCTGGAGAGCCAAAAAGTAGAGATCCAAAATGCATGATAAACAACTACACAAGTGACTGTAGCAGCATGTGGTGGGATTTGAGCATTTCAGTTCTGGAAAAAAAATAGCAAAATGTATTTTACGAATTGTTCCAATGTTTGAATTGAGTGATTAATCAAAATCAAAATTGAAATTGAAACGTATAGGCAGGGAGGCAAGCAGGCAGCCACTTTGTATTTATTATTTTGATTTGATGTGTCCTCATCAAATTGAATTACAACTGCAGAGGGCTCAGGGTCCTTTTTTGGTGGTATCTATATCTAATATAAGTCACTTATAGTATATATTTTGTTCTTTCTTTTCCTCCATATTTTAGGGGTCCATCAACATTGTCACATTCTTAATAATTTGTCTTGATGCTTTCCTTATGTCTGTCCATCAATTTCAAGTCCAGTAGGATTTAATTCACAATAATCTGCTTCTTTTTTCATACTCTTTTGTAATGTGAATTTCTGTTGGATTCTTAGATTTTTTTATATCGTTTGTTACAGCCTTTAAGCCGGGCCAAACCTAGGTTAAGGATTGGGGGCAGCCGCCCCCGTAATTTTTCTTTAGTGTTATATGTATGTGAAGTCATGAACGTCCCCACAAATTATTTAATCACCCCACTTTTGTTCCCCACCCTTAATGATAAAATTTCCCGGATTTGCCCTTTAAGTGTATAAGTTGTAAACCCAAGAGTATGTGATTTCTCATATACAATTTTTAAAACTTAAAGTGAAGTAAGTAATATGTTTCTTCCTATAGTTTGGTCACGTTTGTCTTTTTCATCCAATATTTTTTTACATTTGACTCCCTAAGGTATATAGAAGTTATCATTTTCATAAGAAAACGTTAACTCTGTTAATTTAAAATGTTAAACATTTGTTGTTAAAAAGGGGTAATTATGTAATTTGCTTATAAATAAAAATTCTGATTTATATTAATGTATTACTACTAAAAGTATATATACTTTGGACCTTTCAAATTTTCATCTTTGAACTTTTCATTATCGATTGAACCATTAGATTTTGCTTTATTGGTGGGGAGGGATGGAAGGATGATGGAACTGGTTTTTGGTGGCGATAAACCTATTGTGAAGTTGTATATGGACATTATCGTCTTTAGTTATCATCTTTCTTATATCGTGATTCAATTTCACTTGATTAGGGTTGTATAATTGGGTTTTTTTCTTTAATATTTTATAAGAGATTTTATTAGTTTACATGTTTGATATTCCAAATTACAAGTTAATGGTTATAGATTAAAATAATAACCTTTTAAAATCTTCGGGAGCTAGATGCAAAAAAATCTTTTAGATGAAACTGACAAATTTGATTAAATCACTAAAAAGAAATCAACAATTCACTCTAAAACTTATTTGAGGTTATTATTTATTTTTAACAAAAGGCTGGTAATAAGTCCAACGACGAGTCTTCCAACAAGTCTTGTAAAAAGCTCTAGGAACTTTAAATAGTTTTTTTAAACAATGAGTTGCATTTACGAACTATAAGTGTCGATATTGTCATATTAAGGGTTTTAATTTTTTAAAATGAACAATTCGAATACCTATTGATATTATAAAATTGTGGATTTTTCATATTGCATCTATTCTGATCATCTCTTGTATTTATTATTTTTCTCGACAATTTATTTTTTATAATTTATGTGATATGTCAGTTCTTGTATAGAGTTGGCCTTTGTCCTTTTTCCGTTCTTGTAATTAGCTTTGTTGATTGACGTCTTTGATCTTCTAGTATTGATTGGCTTGAAAAAATAGGATTTGACTTGATTAATATAGCTACACTTTGTGTGGGTGGTCGTGAAAGTAACTTTTTGTTCACCAACTCTTTTATATGATTTGTTTGATCTTTGTACATTTTGTGTGTTTGATTCGATGATTAAGAAATAGAATATAAACATAACAAATCTAAGAAAAGTATAGTAAAATAATATTTAATCTAAAAAGTATGAAAAAAAATTGTAGGTTTTACACTCAAGTCCATAGTCGATATAAAAAACAAGATCAATTGGTTAAATTCTAATGATTTATTATAACTAAAAAAAACTTACTCATAAAACTTAGTTACAATTAATACATAACCCTAAACTTTGGCTATGTATTTATAGGCTAAAATTAAAACTATTAAAATTACTAGAATTGCTAAATTTTAGGATCTAACCAACTTGTTAGAGTCATACTCAACACAATACAAATTATTAAAGAACTTAAACCTAACTTGACCAATTTGTCAACTTAGATCCCTCAACTTTACCGGTTTGTAAATCAGGTTAGAAATTATTGTCAAGAGACACATGTCATTTTATTGTTTAAAAGGGATGACATTTTGGGTTATTGTGCCCAAATACGTATCTAATTGTGTCAAATATTAGTTTATTGTGTCTTATAATTTTCATCATTTGTTATATTTGTTTATCATTGTGTTTTATGATTTAGATAATTATATGTTATTTTTGTCATTGTTTTATAGATTATATAAACTTGTTATATGATATTATGTTTTACAATTGGAAATTAAAATAATGTTATTTCACCAAGTATTTTTTTTCAAAACTCACAGAGTTCAGATAACGATGTGTAATTTTTGTTCATTATTCTTTATAGATTATATAGACTTGTTGTTATATATCATTGTGTTTTATAATTAAAATACACAATAATGTCAATCCACCAATTAATTTTTCAAAACTTATAGTGTTCAATATAACACAATGACGATAAGACATTTTATCATTGTGTTTTATGTTCATATCATTTTGTGTTATTTTGTAATTGTTTAGAAATACATAATTATCTACCATAATATTTTTTTTTAGAATTCATTATTCTAGAAAAACACAGTGACTAACAAATAAACGCAATGAACTACACTAAAAACACAATGACGAACAGAAGTCACATGAACTTCAAAACATAAGAAAATACTATATTTTTATATAGCGATATTGCACTTGTTTTAAAGATAAAAAACTTGTTTATATAGTGTAATTTTTATAAAAAATAATATCGTATGTAAGAGAATTCACAGCAGAATCTCCTTCTTCATCTTTATATTTTAACTAAATTTCACATTTCTTTACAATTATTAACTTTGTTTAACATCTCACATCCCATTCTCTATATTTATCTCTATCTCACTCACAAACATTTATTCTATTATTGTTTTTTGCTCATATACACTCACAAAAAATTTAAAGATTGGTTAATTATGTTTAAAGAATCACTATTCACAGAACTCGAAAGTTGTAGATAGAGAAGATGGAATGTTTGTTAATACACCAAAAATATAGTAAGATAAACGTAGTGCAAATGGGTTTTCTAAATGAAAGTTGGCATCGTTGGATAATAAATACTTATAAAGCACACCAGCTACAAATGATTTCCAGCAAACACTTGGTGTTAATTAGTATGAACCTTTTAACCACGAACCATGCATAATTCTATTAGATATCTGTCTTTAGTCTTAGGTTTGTTTGTATTTTAGATATGTTTTATGTTTTATAGCTACTTCTAGGTTGCCTTAGTTTTAGCTGTTTTAGTCTAAAGGGTTTATCTTTTGTTACTGGTATATATCAATACTTGTATTTTCTTGTATTTGTTATGTATCTTTTGATTAAAAAAAGTTTTCCTAAACTAAAACGGTTCTTTTCAGGAGCACCTCTATTTATCCCCATGGGACCCAAGAAAGTAATTGTAGGGTAGCCTTCTCCCGAGTAACCATGTTATATTTAGGGTCCTAATACAGAGACATCCACTCGGATAAATCGACACCCCTCTATACGCCGCTTATGGGTCCATACGTGGCGTATAAGGTCGAATACACTGAAAACGAGGAAAATTCAGGGGGGCTGTCAGAGAGCTATACGCCCCATATAGCCCTATACGCCCCCCCTATACGACACATATAGGGCTACAACGCGTATAGCAAATTTCGACACTGACTACGAGGAAAAATTCAGAGGGCTGTCAGAGGGGTTATACATCCCGTATAGGGCTATACGACCCCCCCTATACGACGCGTATTTGGCTATACTTCCCGTATAGAAATTTGGGGTGTTAATTTATAATTTTGAGGTGTCTCAATATCCACATTCTATATTTAATCAGGATTCTAACTACCATCATTTCTTATTATGACTATGAGATATCACAAAAAGATGTCTTTCTAAATAGATCTCTTACTAAAGATGTTTATGAGAGTCAGCTAGAAGATTTTGTTGACCAAATATTAGCTATAACCTATAAGGGATGCAGGCTCAATTGATATGTTTATGGATCAAAGTAGGCATTCTAAAGCTGAAATCTTTGGTTCCATGAGAAAATCATAGGGTTTGATTTTGTCAAAACTGAATATGAAATAAATGATTTAATCTAAATAAACTTGTGGGCTAATGTCTAATGCATATTGGTTTGGACTTTAGAAACTTGATACCAAAGTTGATGTAATTAGCATCACTAACAAAGGATACAAATAAAAGTCAAGGGGTTTACAATTGCACACATAGATTAAAAAAGCTAAAAGTTGCAACCCTAGTAACCATCACCGGTTGATTGTCCCCTTTTTATCCCTTCTTTTATGCAACTCGAAGAGAAGCTGAAAAGTAAAATATTCAAAATAGTTGTCTGAATAATGATATATTCAAAACATCAACAATTCATCACTATTGTACTATATGGTGACAATTAATGAGGTGGTGTAAAAGATTCGTTGATATATTCATTACATAATATAAGGCATTAGATAATCATATTAGCATGTAATTGTTCAAAGTACAATGCTTCATGAATCCTCATCAAATATGAGTTTTAGTAATGTTGGATTATTGTACCCATAAACATTTCGTTTTGATATAGTTAAATCTCATTGTGTAATTGGATTATTATAGAAACTATATATGGACATGATAGACAGGCTGTGAGATGTTCAATCTATTATTAATAAAACAGGAATAAGCCATTTATAGGATTTCTTATTTTCTAATTTTGGATACTTTTTAAAATTGAAAGATTTCTCTATCAAATTAAAGTATTTTGTGTATATATGAAATTTTAGTCGAACTAGGAATTTTTAATTAAAAAACAAGATGTTTTAGCAAAACGATTGAGTAACCCAAAATCAAACAAATGATTTCTTTATGTAGGAGTTACTTTATTGCTAATGATAGTGGGTAGTTATTTTATTGCTACCAAGGCTTAAATCATCAGTCGCTATTAAAGTTCATAGATGTCATTTATGTAAGCTTTTGGCGAAGATCATAGTTGCCATCGATGCTTAAAGTTGTTGATCATCGTTTTCACCAGTAGCAACTTTCTAGTGTTGTATAAGTTCTTTTCAGCTCGATCACCGCTAGGGGTTGCTATTCTTTGGACCTGGCTACTAGAGTGTTTCCCCTGGACCCCATCTTGGTTTCCCCATTAAATTATTGATATTTCATGGTTTTGGAAATTAAAACATATTTAAATTAATGTGCATCTCATATCTTCTAACTCATATCAATGTTTGTTTTATCATCTCATTTGGTTTTTATGAATCCAATTGTTTTGGATTTTAAACCCTT
Organism: Flaveria ramosissima; assembly: GCA_025215565.1. NCBI lineage: Eukaryota > Viridiplantae > Streptophyta > Magnoliopsida > Asterales > Asteraceae > Flaveria > Flaveria ramosissima. Next base: position 17,507,977 of record CM046036.1, on the reverse strand, counting down.
ATTATATGGGAAGCATACATTTATACATGCCTTTTATAATTTACTTTGTGTCATCACATGATTATTTGTCCTCCACTTATGAGATAAGGATATAATGAAAATATGTAAATGAGTGATAAATAATAAATAATGAAAACATATTTACGAGTTACACAAAATAAACCCTTATAGACTTTGGCTATGATCAAAGTGACTAGAGGAAGAAGTGAGGGTGGTGGCTAGGTGAGATGTGACAATTAAGGTTTGTAAACCCTTAGATTTGATGAACATCCTAAGTTAACATAACCTTTGTATTTATTTATAGGGAATTCATAATTGTATCTAGTTTCCAGCCTACTTAAAATAAGACTTTTTGTATTTAGATTAATTTGATTACAAAGTTATATCTAATACTAGTTTACAAAATCATGTACTATACGGATTGAAATAAAACATCAAAATTAATATTTAAAAATTATAAAATAATTTTTTAGATAACATATGATTCGAATTACGTATAATCAACTAACTTAAGTAATAAAATAATAACAATATTATATTAAAACATTCATCATCAAAACAATTTTGTTTAAAATAAAGTTTTTTAAACATTCCATTTTTTTTATTTACGCATAAGCTTTTTTTAGTAAAAAGTTTGTTGTATTAAAAAAATTATGTTATTTATTTTTTAAAATACATTTTTAATAAAAATATGGTTATAATTGGAAAGAATATATATAATATCTTAAGCATTTACTATGATTATTAAATAGTTAACTTTTTTATGTTAGTGACATTTGGCAAGAAGAGTGAGAATATGATATGTGGCATGTGGCATGTGAGATGATAACATATTGACATGTGGTAAGGAGTGTATGAGAAATTGATATGTGGCAAATTTCTATTTTGTTTTATTAGAAAAGATATATCTACACATATTTTATAAACTAGGATTAATTATTCTAACAAACTCCTTCCATTAAAAATCTAACACCCCCAACACACACACACACACACACACACACACACACACACACACATATATATATATATATATATATATATATATATATATATATATATATATATATATATATATATATATATATATATATATATATATATATATATATATTGTAAGGATTCCTTTAAGTCTGATGCAAACCAAAACATCCAATGTCTCTCTGCAAGAAATGCACTAAGTACTGAAGAAGAAATGCTTCGGAAGTTTTACACCTTACACTAGAAAATATTCTAAGTGTAAAATCTTCTGAAGCCAAGACCAACATCTTCCGAAGCCAAACATGAAGTCTTCCGAAGCCTCAGAGACAAAGTCTTCCGAAGCTTCACTCTATGAAGACAGACTTCTTCCGAAGACTATGCTTTATCTGATGTACTGTTCCATAAAGCTGGACACCTTTCCGCTGCATCTCTGTAAAGTCACCAACTTACATGAGTTGGTGAAAAGGTCCATGCTTTTGGTAACTGTACATTGAGGTCTTGAGTCTGTAACTTTCTACTTTATGTACTTTATCCTTTTTGTAATAGATAAGGATGTGAGCTATGGCATGTCATAGTCACAAGGTCAAAAGGCAGATATGCCTTTTGATTCTACATTTGATTTTGTTTGTGTCTAGTCAAATGTATCCAGCTGGCTTTCAAAATATAGCGGGCTGTAGGTTGTAGTATAAGTATTCCAAGTTCTAGTATCTTTCTTTATGCTTTGTAACACTTGTAAAAAAACTTGAGAAAGCAATATACTGCCTCCTTGAAACCCAAATCTCTTGTTCCGTCTCTTTATCTTTACTTGTGTTCTTTGTATCAATATATTGGTTAATCCAGTTCGCTGTTTGATCAAGTTTAGTTAATCTCCTCTTTGTGTTGTTGTGTTGTAATTGTTAAGCCTTTAACCGGTCCTGCAATTGGTATCAGAGCATTTCAGGCTCTTGATATAAGATCTCACCATCTTAAGATCCCTCACACACACAAAAACTAAACTCTCCAAATGGCATCCATTTCAAAGATTGATATGGAGACTGAAACCATGAAAAAATCCCCACTGATCACTCTTGATGACTTTGACACCTGGTGTATGAGAATGGAAGGTTTCATCAGGTCTCTAGACTCAAGAATGTGGGAATCTGTTGAAAATGGACCTTTCATACCCAACACTCCTTCTGCTACTGGTGCTGGTATGATCCCAAAAGATGTGGCCAACTACTCTGATGAAGATAGGAAGAGAGTAGAGATTGATAGAAAGGCCATGACTTCTCTTCAAACTGCCCTTCCAAACTCTGTGTACAGAGGTTTTAAGAAGTGCAAAACAGCTAAACAGCTGTGGGATGCACTAAATCTGATGTATGAAGGCTCATCTGAAGCCAAGGAGAACAAGAAGGATCTCCTGAAGCAGTAGTTTGAAAACTTCACCTTCAAAACAGGTGAAACCATGACTCAACAATACTTCAGGTATGTTGAGATAGTGGATACCTGTTGGATCAAGAGAGGCTGTTGCAACCAAAACTATGTCACTTAGAAGATTTTGAGTACAACATACAAAAGACTTCCGAAGCCAAGTGTGGAACTTCCGAAGGAAGAAGGAGCTCTTCCGAAGTCTAAGTGTAAAATACACTTCCGAAGGAAAACTCCAACTTCCGAAGACAAAGAAGCTACTTCCGAAGATCAAGACTTAAAGACAAAGTTCTGAAGTCAACTTCCGTAGTATAAAGAAGTCCTCAAAGCCTCAGAAGCATAGAAGCATCTTCCGAAGTATAAGTGGCTTCGGAAGAACTTGTTCTTCCTAAGCCAGTTAACCTTCGGAAGACACTTCTATTATCCAGTAGACATAAGTATGGTCTGTCTGACACTCCACTGTAAATCTCTGAGATACTGCATGGCGTTTTCTCAAAAGCCATGTAGTTGACCATACTTTAATCTACTGTTTACCTTTTTATGTTAAGTACAGTTGCCATCTTTAGTTGGTGACAAAAGGTAAGTCATGGACATGTCATGACTACCATATCTTAGATAATGCTTTATCTAAGATACCTTAACTATAGCATTGTAGTATATGCTTTAGTCGTAGGTTTCCGGCTGGTATCAAGTATAACCGGCTGTAGGATCTAGTATATATAGTTTCTCATTGTAAATCTTGTTTTATGCTTGTAAGTGTCTTGTAATCTTGAGTTAAGAAATAATATATACAAGTACCTTGAAAATACTTCTGCTTGTTCCTTGATTACTTATTATATTATCATCATCTCTTGTTAAAGGCATTGCTTCATCTTATTTGAGTGTTATTATAAGTGAGTTTGAGAGAATCACAAGTGTTAAGTGACAAAACCTGATCCTGCAATTGGTATCAAAGCTTTTTAGGCTCTTGATTGTGAGATCTTACCATCCTAATCAACCAGTTTTTCACTCCTCCTTATGCCTCACTCAAAAATGGCCCTCATCAAATCTGAAGTTGAAATGGGAACGATGACCAAAGCTCCCATCATCGACCCTGAAAACTTCAGGTCTTGGAGCAGAAGAATGGAAGGCTTCATCAGATACCAGGATAGCAAGATGTGGCAATCCATCGTTAATGGCCCGTATAAGCCAAAAGTTGCTGGTGGAAACGGTGCCATGATCGAGAAGGCCGTTGAAGACTACTCCGATGAAGACAGGAAGAAGCTTGACATAGACAGCAACGCTATGACTGTTCTTATGACTGCAATCCCAAACTGCATCATGGTGGGGTTTGAGCATTACAAGTCTGCCAAAGAACTCTTTGATGCTCTTGCTCAAATGTACTCAAGCTCGAATGATTCAAAGAAGGACTCACTGAAGCAGCAGTTTGAGAACTTCACCTATGTCGCTGGAGAAACTTTTAGCCAGCAATATTTCAGGTATATGGATCTTATCTCTTCCCTTCAATCTGTGGGAATCACTCAAGAACTTAGAGACCTTACTAGAAAGTTTATGAGTGCTCTACCCAATGAGTGGACATTCTACTGTGTCTCCATCAAGAGAACAGAGAATTTAAACACACTCACCATGACCGAACTCTATGGGATCCTTGATGGATACCGTTTGGAAATGGAAAGCAAGAAGGGTCACCAAGCAAGCAGACCCTTGAGCCTTCCTGCGAGCAACGCTTTAATGGTTGCTGAAGGCTCAGGTATCTCCCAGTCTCAGCAGTACCTGTCATACTCCCAGCAGCCATCTTGTTCATCTGGGCCTTACATCACATTCCCTGAGACTCCAAGGTCTCATCAAGTTCAGCAAAGCTCCTTTCAGGAGGGCTGTGCGTTTGTCTCAGGGAGTGGACACTCCAATGATCATCAATTCTACTTTGATGATCTTGAGTGCTTCAGTCCAGATGACATAGAGTATGTGGACATTGTCCAACAAATGGCTCTTCTAACCTACAGAGCGAAGAAGTTCTTTAAGAGAACTGGAAGGCAATTCCCTCAAAACCCAATCACTAGCAAGTTTGGGTTCGACAAAAGCAAGGCTAAATGTTACAACTGTAACCAGCTTGGCCATTTTGCAATGGAATGCAAGGCTCCCAAGTCCAACCCGGGAACCTCACAGGCCTCCACACATCCTTCTACACCAAAGCCCAACGGAAAGTCAACTGAAACAGCAGCAATGGCTCAAGAAGTTGACTGGAGCTTTATGGTTCAAGATGTGACTCCTGCTCAAGCACTCATGGCAGGAACAGATGAAAATAAGGTATATGAACATCTCTGTACCCCTGCTTGTATTGCTAAGGTTAAATTGTACCAGGACTACAATATGGAAATTAAATCTGATATTGAGTCTTTAAATGTTTTAAAATCTGACTTTAAAAGGGCTGAATCTGACTACCAAAAGAAAATTGAGGAGTTAGAGAAAACTGTGTCCCTCTTAAAACATGAACACACCAACTACAAGACTCAAATCAAGGATTTAATATCCAAATTGACTGAGGCTCAAGCCCAGCTTGTCACTGCTGAGGCTCAAGCCAGGAAGTATGCTATTTCCGAGCAAAACTTCCAAGCCATACTTGCATCATCCTCTCACTCCAAATTTGTTATCAAAACAAAAGTGGGTTTGGAACCAATGAAATTGCTCCACCACACTCTTATGAGTCTGTAAGACAACCAAGGTGTGGTACTGAAGAGCAAGAGGTTCCATCTGTTGACCCACCTTCTCAAGAGTCAAAGAGTGATGCAACTATGGAAACCACGACCATCACAGGGAAGGAACAGGTAATTGTGCCCTCCCCAGCCAATGATGATCAAACCCTGACCACCAAAGCCAGAAGAAGCAGGGCTAAAGCAGCCAGAAAAACTGCCAAGAAGGTGGCTGAATCCAAACTGAAGATAGACCCAAAGCAAAAGGGTGTATTCATATCAGCTGGATTTCAGGTGGTTGGACCTTCTGATTCAGGAAAAGAGTACAGTACCAGTACTCCTATCCTACCAAAGGATCAGAAGTTAAAGGGAAAGGTTGCTGATGAGGAGAAAAAGAACAAGAAACAGCAACCCTCTCATTCCCAGAAAGTTAACATTGCATGCATAATGTGTGGTCTGCAAAACCACATGGCTAAAGATTGTTACTACAATCCTGCTAGCACACATTATGCAAATAATGTTAAAAGAGAAGGAGTCAGGGAAGGTTTCACATGTGGACCATATCAAATGGTTCAAGTGATGAAAAAGGGAAAGCTTGTTTCCGAAGCAAGGCTTCTCTCGGAAGAAAACTCTTCTTCCGAAAGGAAAAAGGCTTCGGAAGTTAAAGCTGCAAAGACTCACAAAAGAGTCCCCTTGAAACCATCCCAGAAGAAGACTGCTTCGGAAGAAAAGGTGGTGAAGGTCTCTTCCGAAAAGAAAGAAGCTTCGGAAGAATGCCAAGCTACAAATGCCACAACAAGCTCATCTTCTATGATCAACCAAGGGATGGAATGGAAGATCAAAGAAGATGCTGTAGCCCAAACCTCTTCTTCAAAGACACCAATTGAACCCCCATGCATAAACTTTGGTTCAATTATGTCACTCTCATTGGAAGAACCCAAGACCAACAAGGCTTGGGTTTCCAATCAAAACTAATTATCTCACCTTATATGCAGGGACATCCATATGACAAGAATAACAACATTTGGATTGTAGATAGTGGATGCTCAGGCACATGACAGGGAACAGATCTCTCCTTCAACAATTTCAATATTATGATGGAGGTCCTGTCCAGTTTGGAGGTGAGGCCGGAGGATATATTTTCGGCAGAGGAAGTATATCCAATGGAAAATTAAAGGTTGACAAAGTTAACTTTGTTAAACAGCTTGAACACAACCTGTTAAGTGTTTCTCAATTCTGTGATCAAAAGCATCAAATGCTTTTCACAGAACATGAGTGCATCATCCTCAAACCTGGGATGACAATTCCTCAGGAATTGGTGCTTCTTAGATCTCCCAGGAGAGGGGATATGTACAAGCTTGATATGAACAATGCTTCCCCAATGGGAGAAGTATCATGCTTTCTTTCCAAAGCTAATAGTGATGAGTCAACACTATGGCATAAACGAATGTGTCATGTCAATTTTAAGAAATGAATAAATTGGCTAAAAATAACTTGGTATATGGTTTGTCTAAAAAGGAATTTTTCTATAAAGATAACTGTGTTGCTTGCCTGAAAGGGAAACAACACAGGTCTTCTCATAAATCCAAAGTTGTTAACTCTATCACTACTCCATTACACTTATTGCACATGGATCTATTTGGTCCCACAAGTATAATGAGCATTGGAAGGAAATCATATTGCCTTGTGGTAGTTGATGATTTTACTAGATTTACATGGGTATTCTTTTTAAGAACTAAAGATGAAACTGCTGAAACTTTAAAATCTTTTATTCTTAAAATAGAAAATCAAGTTGATCACAAGGTTAAAATAATTAGAAGTGATCAAGGGACTGAGTTTAAGAACTTTGTTCTTGACTCATTTTGTAACTCAAAAGGGATTGCAGACAATACAGTGCTCCTAGAACTCCTCAACAAAACGGTGTTGCTGAGAGGAGAAATAGGACACTTATTGAGGCTGCTCGGACTATGTTAGCTGATTCAAAGCTGCCTCTAACATTCTGGGCAGAGGCAGTCAGCACTGCATGCTATGTGCAGAACAGAGTTCTTGTAGTAAAGCCACATGGAAAGACCCCTTATGAGTTATGGAACAAGAGACCACCGTTCATTGGCTTTCTAAGGTCCTTTGGCAGCAGGTGTACCATACTTAACACAAAAGACAATTTGGCAAAATTTGCTGAAAAGTCAGATGATGCTATCTTTGTTGGATATTCCTCCATATTCTAAAGCATACAGGGTTTATAATATTAAAAACCAACAATTTGAGGAATCCTCCAACATTGTAGTTAATGAGCACACTCCTTGTGTTAGGGGGAATGGCCCTGATCATATCTTTGATTTAGAATTGTTTCCAAACTATTCTAAACCATCTTGTGAGAATGTTTCAGCTGGAACAGGTGCTCAAAGCAATTCTGATGAAGATCAACTGTTTGAGCTTCCCAGACCTACTCCAAGTTCTCCAAGAACTACAACAAATCAAGTTCCCACTATTGAAAGATCAGACAGCATAACCATTTCAAGAAATAGTGGAACTTCAACAAGGGATTCACCTGATGATTTTCAAATCTCCTCAGGTGATCCTGCACAACACCAAGCTGATGGAAGCAGCATTTTGAAGGAACAGGCAACTGTTAATGATGCTTCACAGCAAAGAAATGATGATGTTTCTCTTTCATTCAATCAGTCCTCATTGAATGAGATTGAAACAACAGCTGGACCAAGTATTCAAGCTCCTGAGCAAAATATGTCCAACTTGGACTTATCTTTGCAACTGGAGGTGATTCCAAGACTCAGAATTCACAATACTCATCCAGCTGAAAACATCATAGGGGAAGTCTCTGAGGGTGTGAGAACAAGGGGACAAACTCATAATGGGAATGTCTGCTTGTACTCATGCTTCTTATCCCAAATGGAACCCAAGAAGGTGGAAGATGCCTTGAAAGATAGTAGCTGGGTTGAATCAATGCAAGAGGAGCTGCTTCAATTCAAAAGACAAAAGGTTTGGAACCTATGTCCGCTACCATCTGGTCAAGTACCTATAGGCACCAAATGGGTATTCAGAAACAAAAGAGATGACAGAGGCTTGATTATCAAGAACAAGGCAAGACTGGTGGTTCAAGGATACACTCAAGAGGAAGGAATCGATTATACTGATGTCTTTGCACCTGTTGCAAGACTTGAGGCAGTTAGGATCTTCCTTGCTTATGCTGCATCCAAGAATTTCACTGTCTACCAGCTTGATGTCAAGTGTGCCTTTCTATATGGGGATATAGATAGGGAAGTCTACGTATGCCAGCCTCCAGGATTTGAAGACCCACAGCACCCAAACTATGTGTGCAAGTTGGATAAAGCTCTATATGGGCTGCACCAAGCACCTAGGCTGTGGTATGAGACATTGTCTCAATTTCTCCTGAAGAATGGCTATACTAGAGGTACCATTGATAAGACTCTCTTCATTAGAAAGTCTGGGAAAGACATTTTGCTAGTTCAAGTCTATGTTGATGACATCATATTTGGTTCCTCAAATGACCAAATGTGCAAAGACTTTGAGAGCATTATGAAGAAGAAGTTGAGATGAGTTCTATGGGAAAAATGGACTTTTTCCTTGGAATTCAGGTAAAGCAACTGAAGGAAGGGTTCTTCATCAATCAATCTAAGTATGTCAATGATATCTTAGAGAGATTTGATATGAAGGATTGTAAAGCAGCAAAGACACCCATACCCAGAAACCATGATTTATGCCCTGATTCTGAGGGGGAGGATACTGATCAACATCAGTATAGAGCAATCATTGGTTCTCTGATGTATCTCACAGCAAGTAGACCTGATATCATTTGCAACTTGCATCTGTGCAAGATATCAGGCTGCTCCAAAGGTGTCTCACCTAATTGCTGTCAAGAGAATCCTCAGATACCTCAAAGAGCACCTAAGTTAGGTCTCTGGTATCCAAGAAATAGTGATTTTAATCTCTATGGTTACTCTGATAGTGATTATGGTGGCTGCAACATCAACAAGAAATCAACATCAGGTGGATGTCAATTTCTTGGTGGAAGGATCATCTCATGGCAATGCAAAAAGCAATCCTGTGTCTCTACATCAACTGCTGAAGCTGAATACATTGCTGCTGCAAGTTGCTGTGCTCAGCTGCTGTGGATTCAAAACCAGATGATTGACTATGGATTCAACTTCATGAGCACTCCTATCCACATTGACAACAACAGTGCTATATCCATCACTGAAAATCCAGTGAAGCACTCTAAGACAAAGCACATTGATATCAGGTATCATTTCATTAGAGATATTCATGAGAAAAATCTTATAAAACTAATCAAAGTTGATTCAAATGAACAATATGCTGATTTGTTCACCAAAGCATTTGATGAACAGATTTAAATATCTCATTACAGCTATTGGGATGATAAACATTGATTAGTTAATCTCAATTGAAAACCTTTTTAATGTGTAAAGTCTTATGTCAAAACAATCTAAGCCCTGTTACAAAAGATCTTTCTTAAATTATCTAAGTATAAGTTCTTCCGAAGAGAAATTAGCCTCGGAAGATATCTAGCATAACTTCCGAAGCAAATTTCTCACAGGATAATTTTCTTCTCGGAAGAGTGTTAAGTCTCGGAAGAAGCGATTGAGTTCAACTCAGATCTACTTCCGAAGCACTTAACACACTCCATCTGAAAGCAACATGTACTCTCGGAAGTAAGCAATTTACCTTCGGAAGTAATTTGCCTTCGGAAGAACATTACCTTCGGAAATACTTATACTCGGAAGAAAGATTTTACTGTGTAACGGAAATCTTTTGGGCCCCACACTGTAAAAAGTAAAGATTTTGTTAATGATGTCGGATTTAAATTTAACCTTACCGCCCATGTCACATCATCCACTGAACCCTCACATCATCTTATCCAAACCACCCTTTAAACCGCCATTTCACCCATTTAAATACTTCCGGTTAATCACTTACACTCTTTTTACCAAATTCACTGCCCTAAAAGCTTTCTTCTTCTCCAATTTACCTTACTCAGAACTTTTCTACTGTTATCTTTCTCAATGGCCTTAAACCCTCAGCACAAACAGGTCGCACTCCTTGACTCTTCAAGGGATGATGACTTCTCTGATATCATTTCTTTCTTAGCCCAATCTTCATACTACACTGCCTTGACCGTAAACCCTACCATCTACTCCAACCAAATGTCCGAATTTTGGGCAAATGGTCGGATTGAAACCCTAAACGGGGTTCGTGCTATTAGGTCAAGTGTTGTGGCCAAGAGTTGGTCATCACTGAACAAATCATCAGGGAGCATCTTGAGCTCCATGATGAAGGCGCTCCGACGGAATTCCCCAAATCTGAGTTAGATAGTTCTTATCTCCAAATGGGATACGGTGGAGATGTAAGCAGGTCAACGGTCTACAAATTCAACTTCTCCTACAAGTGGAAGTTCCTGCTGCATGTGGTTCTTCACTGTCTATCTAACAAATCCGGGGGATGGGATCAAATCCCTTATGAACTCGGGTGCTTAGTTCACGGGTTGGTACAAAGCCTCCGCTTCAACTATTCAAGGTTTGTGCTGACTAACCTTATGGGAAATCTGCAAAGGGACACATTCTTTATGTATCCCAGATTTCTCCAGCATAATCAACTGCGAGCTAGATCAGGGTAAGCTTGTCTGTGCAGCTGCTCTGTCTGCTCCCCAAATGAGGCCGACCATCTTCAAGGTCTTGAAGAGAGTGTCTACCAACTACACTGGAAGGGATACCGCACTACTTCCAGGTATGATTGAGCCAATGGCTCCTGGTGACATCCCTGTTCACCCCACAGGTGATGAACCCACACCAGCAACTACCCTCACATTCCAAATCTACCTTCTCCACCCATCACTGTCACCTACCAGAGACGTACCAAACGAACCCTTGTTCAATCTACTCTGATTGAACAAGCCCCTCCTCTTCAAACCAAAAAGGCTAGAGTGGAACAAGGGGCTCCCACTCAGCCAGAGGTCCACCAATCCTTCACTATTGACCTCAATATGGGTCTTGAGTCTCCTCAGTCTCAGACCCATGAGCCCAAAACCCCAGCTGATAGCCCTCAGGGTGAGTCTCTATACTCCCCTGAGCAGCCACAAAGGGACAGCTCAATGCCTTTTGACATTGATCAAAGTCCCGGGTCCTTAGGTCTTCATTCCTTTTCTTTTACTGACCTATTGACGAGAGCTGGTGAAGAGATATGTCTCTCAAAGGCGATGAAGTTGATCCACTACACCCTCTTAAGGATCAACAGAGCCTAGAGAAACCTCTTGTCTCTAGCCCACACCAGCAAAGCCCTACTGAGGTGAGTCCCACTGATGTGGAGGGGACTCATGTAGATTCAGCTGCCACTACTGAAGGAGCCTCAATGGATCCTCAGGACAGTGGTAACGACAGTCAGACTGAATCTACGGCAACCATGCCCTTTGATGCCTCTGAAAGAGACATCATTGTGCAAGGGAAACCAGGGTGCCAAGAAACCACATCTGGTGGTGAGGATGAACATACCAGGTATGTTACCTCATCTCCCCGTGATTCTTCAAAAGAAGATGAGGGAAGTATGCAACTCACCATTCGAGACCTACTTTCTAAAGTCTCAAACCTTGAATCAAAGGTTAAGACTTTAGAGGATAGGTCTGCCACTCAGCAACTTGAGATTGAAAGTCTCAAGGCCAAACTAGCTGAGAAACAGATTGAGAGATCTGTTAGGCATGTACCAGTTCAGGTCTCCTTGACCTCTTCCTCTAGCTCATCTACCTCTCAAGATGATGCTACCAAAAAGGGGGAGAGTGTTGAGAGACAAAGCCAAAGACAGGATACCAAGTCAAGCTCTTACTTCTTTGAGCTCAAATATCCAATGCAACAAGCTGCCATCTTCCCTGAGCCTCCTCCAGTTGTCTTTCAAGTGGATCAAAGGATGCTTCAGGATCTAAATAGGTTCTTCAACAAGTTCCTTTTGGAGTCCCTGATAGAACAGCCCAGTCCAGATATGTCTGTGATTTACTTTGGAGCTCAAGAGCTTCAGAGGTTGAATGCACCTCCTACCACTGTTGAGGAAGTTGGTCAACCTAAGGCCCAAGTGGAACCTGAGATTGATTTCGAAGGGGAAACTAGGACTGATGGCCCAGCAACTGAAACAGTTGGGACAGAAGGTGTGTTTTCACAGACTTCCGAAGCACAATTCAAAGCCTCGGAAGAACAAGCTCAAACTTCCGAAGCTGAGATTGCTGCTGCGGAAGGACTATTTTCTCTTTCCGATGATCTAATAGTCACAGATGCAATTCTGGAACTTGCATCTGAGGTTAATAGGGAGGACTTTCTCAGCCAACCATTAGCTATAACATCTGCATTGACCCCAGCTCCTACCTCTACCACCCAACCTGGATCTTCTATCCAAGAACCCCCAAAGTCTAGCACTCCGAAGACATAAAAGGCAAGAGGAAGATGACTTCGGAAGAGCTTCAGGAAGAAGAAAGGTTGGAGAAGCTTAAAAGGAAAGGTAGACTACCAACTGGGAAACTGTTAGCTGCAAGTACCAAAGCAGCTGCAGCCAACCAGGAGGCAGTCAACAATCGAAGAAGGGTGGAGGTAATAGATAGACTTGTCAGTCTAGGGGCTGCTTCGGAAGATGTACTCCTGCTACCATTAGAGGAGCTGATAGAGCTTGAAAAGGCAACCTTGCTGCAAAAGACAGCAAAAGAAGAGGCTGCAAGGTTGGCCTTGGAAGAAGAAAGGCAGAGAAAAGAAAGAGGAAGCTGATCTGCAGCTCAGGAGAGAAAGGATCACTTTCCTACTCTCCAGAGGATTCTCTCAAGAGGAGTTGTCTCCACACAATAGTGATACGATCGATTATGGCTCTTCAACAAAGAGCAAGATCAATGGAGATGGAGAAGGAGAGAAGAGAGCTGCAAGGGAGAAGCTGGTGGAGAAGAAGAAGAAGAAGAAGAAAGCTGGACTGTCTGCCGCCAAGAAGATAGGTGAGAAAGCTTGGATGAAGAATTATCTTAAAGCTCATGGCTTCTCTGGCAGGCAGGTGGGTCCAATGTCTGAGAAGACTCTCCAACGACATGTCAGTGACATCAAGGCTGACATTCGTGCGGGGAGAAGAAAAGAGATGTATAGAAGGGGACAGGGGATGACCTTCAAAGCAACCTCTCAACCCAAAATCCAAACCCAACCTCAACCTGAACCTATACCCTTTCCCTTCCAATCAAAAAAACTGAACCTGAACCTTTCACCCCTGAACCTACACCATCACACCTACCAACCTCTTCACCTCAACCACCTAAACTACCCATCATCCAACCCAAAACCTTAGCCAGAACCCAAACTCCTAAACCTACCCAACAACCAATCAAACCATCCCCTCAGCCTTCCAAACATCTCTCTATGGAGGAATTCAAGGCGATCAAAACTAAGCTCATCAACTGCACAACTCTGAGCGACATCTCCTGTGAGGAGGATTCAGTCAACCTGACTTATGTTGATGGATCCTCAAGTTCCCTCACAAGAGATGAGTTTCTTGATCTGCCCAGAGGAACTTTGGACCAAGCTGCAAAACTCTTGGCCTCAATTCAGATACATTGAATGAGAAGAAGAAAAGAAGCTGAGGAGAAGCTGGTGACTCTGCTGGATACAAAGAAAGGAGATAGGGTACCAAGACAACCTCTTGTACCCAGAAAGAAGATAGTCCAGTGGAGGTTCGAAGACTCTTCTCACAACTTTGTTGTTGAGAGAGAGAATGGTGAGATTAACAGGCTGAATGCCTCATCTCTGCTACACTTAAGCAGATTTGATATTGCTGAGTTAGCAGAGAAACCATTCTCCAACCCTTCAAACTCCGATGTAGCTGCCCACATCAGAAATCATCTAGGCAGCCTTCATATGGCCGAGCTTACTGCTAGAAGCAAGGTCGAAGAGGAGTTAAAACTGAGAGAGGAGGGGAAAGGAAAGGATCAGCAACCAAAGGCAAAGCCTTTCTTCAAATGGTTGAAGGTCCTGAACTTGAGTCCATAGTTAGATGGGAGTATGACTACAACTCCCGTCAACTAACTCTCTTCAGGGGGTCACAACAAAGGGTACATGTCATTCAAAGTGATAGACTGGATCTCCTATCCACGAATGACTTGTACAAGCTTCTCAGCACTACTCCGGGAAGAACAGAGAGACAGACAAATATCTTTTGTCCCTGGTGCTGAAAGCTTTGAGAACAGAAATAAGTGAAGTTTTGGTAGCATCAGCCTAGGGGGAGTTTGTTGGATCAAGAGAGGCTGTTGCAACCAAAACTATGTCACTTAGAAGATTTTGAGTACAACATACAAAGGACTTCCGAAGCCAAGTGGGAACTTCCGAAGGAAGAAGGAGCTCTTCCGAAGTCTAAGTGTAAAATACACTTCCGAAGGAAAACTCCAACTTCCGAAGACAAAGAAGAACTACTTCGAAGATCAAGACTTAAAGACAAAGTTCTGAAGTCAACTTCCGAAGTATAAGAAGTCCTCAAAGCCTCGGAAGCATAGAAGCATCTTCCGAAGTATAAGTGGCTTCGGAAGAACTTGTTCTTCCGAAGCCAGTTAACCTTCGGAAGACACTTCTATTATCCAGTAGACATAAGTATGGTCTGTCTGACACTCCGCTGCAAATCTCTGAGATACTGCATGGCGTTTTCTCAAAAGCCATGTAGTTGACCATACTTTAATCTACTGTTTACCTTTTTATGTTAAGTACAGTTGCCATCTTTAGTTGGTGACAAAAGGTAAGTCATGGACATGTCATGACTACCATATCTTAGATAATACTTTATCTAAGATACCTTAACTATAGCATTGTAGTATATGCTTTAGTCGTAGGTTTTCAGCTGGTATCAAGTATAACCGGCTGTAGGATCTAGTATATATAGTTTCTCATTGTAACTCTTGTTTTATGCTTGTAAGTGTCTTGTAATCTTGAGTTGAGAAATAATATATACAAGTACCTTGAAAATACTTCTGCTTGTTCCTTTGATTACTTATTAATTATCATCAACTCTTGTAAAGGCATTGCTTCATCTTGTTTGAGTGTTATTATAAGTGAGTTTGAGAGAGAATCACAAGTGTTAAGTGACAAAACCCGATCCTGCAATACCCTAGTAGATGGAGGAGTTCCTCTTGAAAACAGGGACATTGTAAGGAAGTTCATGTCCTCACTTCCTAGGCAATGGACACCTACTTGTGTGGTGATCAAGAGGACTGAAAATCTCAAAACTCTTACTCTAACAGAGTTATATGGGATTCTCAGTGCTACCAGATGGAGATGAACATGCAAGGTTCATCTGGCAACTCCAACAATCAAATGGGTTCAGCCCTTCATGTGGTTGAAAGGGATAGCATAGACCCCAACATCATCTCATATGCTACCCTGACAACTCACCAAAGGGTCCTTTCATCACCTTCCCAGAGACACCCAGGGAGAACTTACACTCAAGGAAGCCCATTCCAGAGACAAGCTCTTCTCAAGCCTTGTGTCTTTGATGAAAGTTGTGGGAATCTCTTCTTCACTCTTGAAGACCTGGACTGTATCCATCCAGATGACTGGAGTACATGGAAATAGTTCAGCAGATGGCTCTCCTCACTCACAGAGCCAAGAAGTTCTACAAGAGAACTGGAAGGAAGTTCCAAGCAATGCAACCAGTGTGGAAAGTTTGGCTGGATAAAAGCAAAGTCAAGTGTTACAACTGTAACTTGATGGGCCACTTTGCTAGAGAGTGTAAGGCACCTAAAAAAAATGGTGGCCAAGCACAAACCAGACAAAACTATACTGACAAAGCCCCTCAGAATGAGAAGCCAAAGCAACATGCTGCTGTTGCTGTTGAAGAGGGAGGCTTTGACTGGAGCTTCAGGTGGTGGAAGATGCTTCTCCAACCAAGCACTAATGGCAGACCATGATGAAGCCAAGGTATTGGAACATCTCGTACTCCTGAATGCATTGCTAAAGTAAATAGATACAGGTCCTATAACTTAGAAAGAGATCTGATCTTGAGTCCTAAACATTTTAAAATCTGATTTTAGAAAGTCTGAAAATGATTCAGTTAAAGATAGAGGACTTAGAGAAAACCATTTCAGTACTAAAACATGAACATACAGATTTAGGACTCAATCCAAGATCTCATAACTAAGTTGACTGAGTGCCAGGCTGAGCTTGTGATCAGCAAAGCCAAGGCAGAAAGAAGAGTGTTCTTGAAGAAGAGACCTTCAAGAACATGATATCCTCATCCCTGCACAACAAAGTTGTGCTATCAAAATAGACAGGGACTGGGATCAAATGAAGATCAGCAATGATCAAAGATAGCTCCTCCACACACAATCTTGTCTGTAAGATCTCCTAGGTGTGAACTTGTGAAGATGAGCTTCCTCTCATAGATCCTATAAGTGAAGGATGATGAAGAAGAGATAGTGAAGAATTCCTCTGAGAAGAGTGAAGAAGAGGATTCTACCAAGGCCACTATCCTTCTGAGGAGAAGAAATCTACTGTGATGACCAGTCAAGAGAAAGAACTTGATCAGAGAAAGAGCAAAGAAAGCAAAGAAGGCTCAAGAGATCAAGGCTACTTTTGACTCTAAGCAGAAACAAGTTTTTATCTCTGCAGGTTTTAAAGTAGTAAAGACTGAAGACATCAACCAAGACTCCTCAGCTAAGAGTTCTGGTTCTTGTTCAAATCATCTCAGTACAAAGAAGAAGACTGATCTGCTGTGTACCACTGCTGCACAGCCTGGACCATCAAACTCCAAGAACAGTTCACAGCCCAAAAGGACTGTCTCAGCATCTACAAGATGAAGGTGGAGAAGGGATGTGACCAAAGACAGTCTTGCTCTCTAAGGAGACTCTTTGAAGAAGAAAATGTTATGTGTCATGTGTGAAAGTACCTCTCACATTGCTAAGGATTGCCCATACAATCCTAAAAGTACTATCCATATGACCAATGAAAGACTTCAAAGAGTTTCAAGAAGATTCAAGCTTCGGAAGGAAAATCTGTTTTCTTCGGAAGCTCCAAATCAAAGAAGAAGGAATGGAAAATTACCTTCGGAAGAAAAATTGGTCTCGGAAGAAAGGAGTTCTTCCGAAACTAAAGTCTGCTGCAGTGACTGTAGAATCTTCCGAAGGATCAGTCATCAAAACTTGTGAAGTCCCAAAAGCTTCTAAGGTTTTGAAGGTCAAGTCCAAGACTCCAAAGGTGGTGTGGAAGTCTAAGAAAGACCAAATGACTGAAGTTTCTCCATCAACAACAGCTGAAGATCCCCCTAGTAAACCATAGGATCTATTACTGTTGCATTACCTTCTATTATACTTAGTGAGCCCAAGACAAGTAAGGCTTGGGTTTCCAAATGTAACTAATCATTTTCTTTGTGCAGGAACAGCTCAAGACAAACAGGAATGTCTGGATAATTGACAGTGGCTGTTCCAGGCACATGACAGGCAATAGGTCACTACTCCATACTTTGAGAGAATTGATGGAGACCAGTTGCTTTTGGAGGAGATGAAGGTGGTTACATTTCTGGAAGGGGCAAGGTCACAAATGGTAAGCTCAGCATTGAAAAGGTAAATTTGTTAAGGAGCTTGGGTACAATCTTCTGAGTGTATCCCAATTGTGTGATCAGAGTCATAACATGCTCTTTACTGAGCATGAGTGCATTGTTCTCAAGCCTGGTGTGGTCATTCCTCATGAGCATATCCTGCTCAGAGCCCCCAGGAAAGGGAACATGTACAAGATGGATTTGCAAGAAACATCTCCCTCTGGAGAAGTTTCATGCTTTCTATCTAAAGCAAATAGTGATGAGTCTTTCCTATGGCATAAAAGAATGTGCCATGTAAACTTTAAGAACATGAATAAACTAATTAAACATGATTGGTAACTGGAATGCCAAAGAAAGAGTTTACAAGTGATGATCATTGTGTTGCATGCCTGAAAGGGAAGCAACACAAGGTATCTCACAAGCCTAAGGAAAGGAACTCCATCACTACTCCCTACACTTATTACATATGGATCTCTTTGGCCCCACCAGTGTAATGAGTGTAGGAAGGACCTCTTATTGTTTGGTGATCACAGATGATTTTACAAGATTCACTTGGGTTTCTTTCTTAAACTAAGGATGATGAACCCCTGAGATTCTGAAGAATTTCATCTTAAAAATTGAGAATCAAAGTGATCACAAGGTCAAAACCATAAGATGTGATCAAGGAACTGAATTCAAGAATCAAATCCTTGATACATTTTGTGATGAAAAAGGTATTACAAGACAATATAGTGCTCCCAGGACTCCTCAGCAAAACGGAGTTGCTGAGAGGAGAAACAGGACACTAATTGAAGCTGCAAGAACTATGTTGTCTGACTCTAAACTGCCATCACCTTCTGGGCAGAGGCAGTAAATACTGCTTGCTATGTGCAAAACAGAGTTTTAGTAGTTAAGACACATGGTAAGACTCCTTATGAACTTTGGCACAAGAGAAAACCTTTCATTGGTTTTCTCAGGTCATTTGGATGTCCTTGCACCATCTTGAATACCAAAGATCAAATTGCCAAGTTTGCTGAGAAATCAGATGATGGACACTTCATTGGATACTCTTCCCAAGCTAAGGCTTATAGAGTATACAATCTCAGAACTAGAATTGTTGAGGAGTCAGCCAATGTGACTTTCAATGAACACAACCCTGTGTGGCTGGTTCTGGTCCTGATTGGCTATTTGATCTTGATTTAGTTACCAACTGTTTTAACAAATCTTGTGAGAATGTTTCAGGATCTGCAAAAAATCTAAATACAGGTGATCCTGATCCAAGATTTGAGCTAGGAAGACCTTCAACTCATACATCTTCAGCTCCAGTTGGAACTACTTCAGCAAATGAGGTTTCTATCAGCACTACAATGACAAATTCAGCTGATACATCTCTGGGTGCCTTCAAATTCCAGCTCAGAGGCTCCACAACCAGATAAAGATACCTCAATTGTGGAAGACAACAATGGTGATGGTGAAAGTGATCAGGAATTCCTTGATGCTAATAACCACACCATAGATGACAACATCAATGATGTCACACTCATTGGATCAAGTTAATCTTGATAAGTGTGGAAATGTGGAGGGTGAAATCTATGCCAGATCTAAATTTCTCAAATTTGGATCTTTCTCAGCAACTTGCTGTGATCCCTCAGCTAAGGATCCACAAGTCTCACCCCACCACAAACATCATTGGAGATGTTGTCACAGGGGTAAGAACAAGAGGACAAACCCATGAAGCAAATGTTTGTCTTCACTCTTGTTTCTTATCTCAGATAGAGCCAAAGAAAGTTGATGAAGCTCTAAAGGATGGAAGTTGGGTTGAAGCTATGCAACAAGAGTTGCTTCAATTCAAAAGGGCAGAAAGTTTGGAACCTTTGTCTCTCTTCATGGGAAGACTACCATTGGAACCAAATGGGTTTTAGGAATAAGAAGGATGATAGAGGAATTATCATCAAGAACAAGGCAAGACTAGTTGTTCAAGGATACACACAAGAAGAAGGGATTGACTACACTGATGTCTTTGCTCCTGTAGCAAGATTAGAAGCTGTTAGGATATTCCTGGCATTTGCTGCATCCAAGAACTTCAAGGTCTTTCAACTTGATGTAAAGTGTGCTTTCTTATATGGAGTGATTGATGAAAAGGTTTATGTCAAACAGCCACCTGGTTTTGTAGACCCTGATCATCCTGATTATGTCTGCAAGCTTGACAAAGCTCTTTATGGGCTGCATCAGGCACCCAGGAAGTGGTATGAGACATTGTCTGAGTATCTTTGTAAACATGGATACAGGAGAGGTACTATAGATGGAACTCTCTTCATCAAAGGACAGGGAAATGACTTATTGCTAGTTCAAGTATATGTAGATGACATCATCTTTGGTTCAACTAATCCAAAGCTCTGCAAAGACTTTGAGAAGCTGATGAAAGACAGATTTGAAATGAGTGCAATGGGAGAACTCAATTTCTTTCTGGGAATTCAAGTGAAGCAAGTTGAAGATGGCATCTTCATAAGTCAGTCAAAGTATGTTCAGGACATACTCAAGAGGTTCAACATGACTGATTGTAAGATTGCTAAGACACCCATAGCCAGAAACCACTCCCTTGGACCTGATCTTGAGGGGGAGTGTGTAGATGAACATTTATACAGGGCTATGATTGGGTCTCTTATGTATCTTACAGCTAGCAGGCCTGATATCATGTTGCTACATGTATTTGTGCAAGATATCAAGCCAACCCTAAGATGTCTCACTTAATCACTGTCAAAAGGATTTTAAGATACCTCAAAGGTGCTTCAACACTTGGTTTATGGTATCCAAAGAATCCTGACTTCAATCTGTATGCTTATACAGATAGTGATTATGGTGGTTGCAACATGACTGCAAAGTCTACATCTGGGGGATGTCAATTCCTTGGTGGAAGGGTTGTCTCATGGCAATGCAAGAAACAATCCTGTGTGTCTGCATCAACTGCTGAGGCTGAATACATTGCTGCTGCAAGCTGCTGTGCTCAAGTGCTTTGGATTCAAAATCAGATGCTGGACTATGGATTTAACTTCAAGGAGACTCCTATCCACATAGACAACAATAGTGCTATCTCTATCACTGAGAACCCTGTGCAGCACTCAAGGACCAAACACATCAATATCAGGTATCATTTAATAAGAGATAACTATGAAAAAGGATTAATTAAACTAGTCAAAGTTCATACAGATGAACAATATGCTGATCTGTTTAACAAAGCTTTTGATGAACAGAGATTTAAATATCTAATATCAGCTATTGGGATGATTAACTTTGAGTAGATCTTTCTTAAAACTAATTCTAATTATTTCTTAAAATATGTGTGTCCTAAGTTGTCTAGTTCATCACTTTCATAAGCTCATGTTTTCTTTGGATATAAAATTCTTTTTGAAGACTTTCCTTAGATTCTTTGAAAATTTTCTGATACTTCGGAAGATAAAGTTTTATCTTCGGAAGAAAATCATGTCTTCAAAATAAATAACTGTCTAAGAATTTTACCTTCGGAAGAAGTCTAAATCTATCTTCCGAAGCTTAAATTCTTATCTCAGACACTTATTGTTTTTAAGGACTTTTTCTTCCGAAGCAAAATTAACTCTCGGAAGCTTTGTTGTTTCTTATACAAAGCATTCAAGTGTTTATTTCTCTTCCGAAGCAAAATTTTCAAGACTCTCAGGAAAATCTTCCGAAGTCATTTAGCTTCGGAAGCTTTTTATTAAAACTTCCGAAGACAATTTACCTTCGGAAGCTTTTCGAATTCCAAGAAAACTACTTTTGAGCAAAAGTAAACTACTTTTCAGAGAGGTGGGAACCGACTTTCGGTTCAAAGTTTATCCTCTTTCATTAACTTTGGTTCAAATCCCTTTTCACATAAATACCCAACGGCCCCTCTTTCTCACTATCTTCCTCAATTCCACTATTTCTCAAACCTAATTCCCAAAACGCCTTTGCTTTCTACCTTTCTTCAACCTTAAGCTTCTAAAATGGCCAACCTTAACCGCAGAGAAACAACCCAGATTTCTCCATGCAACTTCACAGGCAACACAATCAGGTTGCTCTGTTAAGCTCTGAGAAAGATGAAAGTTTCTCAGAGATTTGCCAATTCTTAACTCTATCCAACTACTTCACCTCCCTACCATTGATCCTACTCTGTATGAGGATCATTTGCTTGAATTCTGGAAGACCTGCCAAGAGGTCATATGGATGGGGAGAAGGCACTGTCTGCCACAGTGCAAGGGAGGACAATCTTCATCACTCCGGCCATGCATCAACATAATAATTGCAGCTGGATGATGAAGAAGGTGAGTTGTCCTTCCCAAAGGACGTTTGTCAATCATTCCTTTGAGCAGATGGGCTATGAGGGATTTCTTTGTAAAGACCTTCAGGAAAGGGAAGGTCTCATCCATGGAAATACTTGCTCCATGTAGTTATCCACAGACTTGTCAAAACAAGCATGGTGGGTGGGACCAGATTCCTGAGGATCTCTCCTTTATAGTGCATGGAATGGTTCAAGGGGTCAAGTTCAGGTACTCTCAATTTGTTATACCAGTTTACTTGCAAACTTGGACTCCTTAGAGTATTACATGTTTCCTAGATATGTTCAGCACATTCTTAACTGTGAACTGGGCTCACAGTTGAGGGAAACAAGTAATATTCTTAAATTGGGACAGATGAAGCCCGACATCTTTAAAATCATGAAGAAGTCAACTGTAGGCTTCTCAAGGGTAGAAACAGCGCTAGTCCCAAAAATGTTAGAGCTCATTGCTCAAGGTGACAACCTAGCAACACAAGCTAGTGTTGAACCCACACCTTCTTCTTTCGTACCACTAAAAAGACAGAAATAACCCTCACCTACCAAAGAAAATCCAAACGAACCCCTGCTCAAGCTATTGAGTCTGTGCAGGTCCCCATATACTCACCTTTACAGGAGGAAGTGGACACTAAAGCTCCCACTTCCCTTGAGGAGCAAACCACTCCCATTTCTTCAACTATCAGGGCTGAGGTTCCTCATGCTCACCCTGATGAGCTCACAAGCCCAACAGCCTTAAGCCTTCACTCTGAGTCTCAACACTCAAGTGAACAACCTTCAGGGGACAGTTACCATCCCCAGCCTTTAGATTTAAATCAACCCATTCCCAAACCTATCCTTCTATACTGATGAAGACTTAGGATTCAGTGAGTACCATGAGTCTCTCTTCTTTTTCCCTACTCAAAGAGAGATGAGTACCTCTGATTCTCCTCAGTCTAGCCCACATCAATCACCTATTACTGAGGTGGACACTCCTGAACATGTTCAGGATGTCCATATGGAAGAGGCTCTCACTTCTGCAAGTGATTACATCATTAAGACCTCAACCATGGCAACTCAGCCCACTGACATCTCAACTGAGATTGCTAGTGAGCAGAGGAAAACCAGCAGCCAAGAACCTCAAGCTAGTCGTGAGAGAGAGGACTTTCGTCCAATCATCTCATCCCCCAATGATTCTTCTGATGAAGAAGAGGGGAATTTGAGACTAAAGGTGCAAAAACTGTCAAAAACATGCTTCTATTTAGTCTCCAAGGTCAGTCACCTTGAATCTCAGGTGACTACCTTACAAAATAGGGTCAATGATCAGCAACTTCAGATTTCTATCTTAAAGAAAAACTAGTTGGGAGACCTTTAAGGAGAGCTCAACCAGGAACACAAGAACCTGTGGATGTGATTGATTTATCCTCCAGCTCACCTATGCAAGTGGGTGATGCTACCAAAAAGGGGGAGAAAGTTATTGCAACCACAGAACCTGGGAGTTCTTCACAGAGAATGGACATAGAGGACTCACCATCCTCACTTGCAATTGTGCATTCTCAGCAACTTCCTCAAGTTCACATTAATGTGGACTCTATAGACTCTATCATCAGGAGTCTCTTTGAGGAAGGTATACCAAGGGCTGTGTCATCTCCACCCAAGGAACTTCAAACTACATTATAAGGTGGAGGTATGATGCTGACAGAAGAGCCCTTATTCTTCACAGAGTTCAAGGGCAACAAGAAGTATTTGATTTCAAAGCTTGAACTTCTATGAAAGACTGGATCTAGTCAATATGCCACTTGTCAATCCAAGCAACTCAAGACAGGCTGACAGATTGGCTCAAAGAATCCAAGACAGGATCCTTGCAGGAGTTCACTTTAAGAAGGAGACTTAGGCAATCAGGCAATGTCATCGGTCAACTGGATGTTGAGGTGGACCCTAAGATTAGTTTCATAGGGGAAACCTTGACTGAAGGCCCAGTGGCAGAACCTGAGACCCCTGTCTCATCATCATCAACTGCTCAGAGACTCACACTCCTTCTGAGACACTTGCTGGTGAAGGTGTTTCTCAGCCTCTCTCTGGCCAGAGCATGGATGCTACACCAAGCAATGAAGGCCAAGCCTCTATCCACCCTGAGTCACAAAGGTCTATGGGTGACAAAGGGAAAAGGATTATGACTCTGAGGAAATTGAGGAGGAAGAGAGAGAGAGAGGAAAAGGAAGCTAAGGGGAGAAAGTTCCTCTGGGTCTTCAAGCTTTATGCAAGCTTCAATCAGGGCTGCCCCCAGACCAAATACTCAAAACGGGATTACTTATTTACAAACCAGGAACTATGACATTGATGAAATCATCTCTCTCCTCTTAGAACAACTGCATGAACTGGCTGACATGGAAGTGTCAAGAGAGATGAAAGAAAAAGAGGATGCAAGGTTAATTCTCCAATTCAAAGAGGAGAAGAGACAGAAAAGACTCTACAAGTATGCTCCCACTCTCTCCCCAGTTCAAGAAAGCCCTGTACAAGAAGATGTGGCTCCACAAGAACCTCAGGTAGACAAAGAAGAAGATAGGATCAAAATGATCAACTACCTGAGTGCCAATGGCTTCTATCAGGCAGATGCACTTCTTCCCTTGTCCTATGACTTTATTGAGTTTGAGTACTTAAAACAACTTGAACTTGAGTTAGTCAAAGAGAGAAAGACAACTAAAAGGAAGCTAAGGGAAGAAGCTGCAAAGTCAAGAGCCATCATCCAAAAGAGTATGAAGAAGTCTGCTGATAGACAAAGGATGATGAGCTTCTTGAAGCTATATGGATTCTCCGGAAGGAGACTTGGCCCTATGTCTCTATCCACAATGGATGAGCATATAAGGGTAATCAAGCAGAAGATTAAGAGTGGTGAACTGATTGACTTACACTCTCTTCCAAGTCAAGTCCCACCTGAAGTGGAGGTTAAGTTTGAACAACCTGAGACACCTCAACCCAGACCTCCTGCTGAGCCTCAGCAAGCTTCATCTTCTGATCCAAAGCAGGGTCAAACTCCCTCTCCTTCTGAACCAGTGAGGGAGGAACACCCAACTGAGAAAGACAAGGATGATCAACAAGGTGCTGCAGACCAGTCTTCTCAGTTAAAGTCATCTAAGAGGAAGAAGAGAAGAGAATGGCTTCTAAACCAAAGTCTAAGAAGAAGAAGCCTAAATCATCTACCTCTACACCTCAGGCTGAGTCAGATCAACCTGAGGAAGTGCATGATGAGGCAGCCCAATCAACTCCAATGCAAGTGGCTCCTCTGACAGCTGAGACACCCATCTTATCCTGGACTTACTCTACCAATCCAGAAAGATGGCATGTAATCAGAGATCAAGGTGTTGAAAATGTCTATACTTGGCAAGACATAATCAACTTACCTCTGCATGATCTCTTTGAGATGAGAAGATACTATGAAGGTCTGAATGATCCTGACCATCTGATGAAGAAAGGTATGGTCATGATTGTGCTGAAGACTACTAACATCTGAAGATCTTCTAAATGTTTTGGTAGCATCAGCCTAGGGGGAGTTTGTAAGGATTCCTTTAAGTCTGATGCAAACCAAAACATCCAATGTCTCTCTACAAGAAATGCACTAAGTACTGAAGAAGAAATGCTTCGGAAGTTTTACACCTTACACTAGAAAATATTCTAAGTGTAAAATCTCCGAAGCCAAGACCAACATCTTCCGAAGCCAAACATGAAGTCTTCCGAAGCCTCAGAGACAAAGTCTTCCGAAGCTTCACTCTATGAAGACAGATTTCTTCCGAAGACTTTTAGTAACATGCTTTATCTGATGTACTGTTCCATAAAGCTGGACACCTTTCTGCTGCATCTCTGTAAAGTCACCAACTTACATGAGTTGGTGAAAAGGTCCATGCTTTTGGTAACTGTACATTGAGGTCTTGAGTCTGTAACTTTCTACTTTATGTACTTTATCCTTTTTGTAATAGATAAGGATGTGAGCTATGGCATGTCATAGTCACAAGGTCAAAAGGCAGATATGCCTTTTGATTCTACATTTGATTTTGTTTGTGTCTAGTCAAATGTATCCAGCTGGCTTTCAAAGTATAGCCGGCTGTAGGTTGTAGTATAAGTATTCCAAGTTCTAGTATCTTTCTTTATGCTTTGTAATACTTGTAAAAGAACTTGAGAAAGCAATATACTGCCTCCTTGAAACCCAAATCTCTTGTTCTGTCTCTTTATCTTTACTTGTGTTCTTTGTATCAATATATTGGTTAATCCAGTTCACTGTTTGATCAAGTTTAGTTAATCTCCTCTTTGTGTTGTTGTGTTGTAATTGTTAAGCCCTTAACCGGTCCTGCATATATATATATATATATATATATATATATATATATATATATATATATATATATATATATAATATATATATATATATATATATATATATATATATATATATATATATATATATATATATATATATATTGGTTCTAGTGGTAAGGTTATGATACAAAAATATTTAATCTAAAAGCCTAAAAGTAATTACGCGTTTGACATTTGTCGTTTTATTAGTTTTGAAATTTTGATTGCCAATCATTATGTTAAATACTTTTCATTATTGTGTTATATGTATTAATCATTTTGTTTTATATTTTTTATGATTTCGTATTATTTTCCTCACTGGTTTTATGTATTATATAGAATTTTTTATTATTTTATCATTATATTTTATATATTATAAGTACACAATAATATGTTTTTATCATTATGTTTTTCAGAACTCAGCATTTAAAAAAACAATGGTATTCAGGAAAACATAACAATGATTAAAAAAATAATAATAACATATTCATCATTATGTATTATGTTTTTTATTAATTTATGTTATTTTATTATTTTAATATATCAAAAAGTTAGTTGTTATTTTATCATCATGTTTTACATGCTACAAGTACACAACGGTATTATTTCACCATTGTATTTTTTAGAGCTTATTGTTTTAAAAAAACACAAATGCGTTATAAGAAAACTTAGTGATGAACTGAAAAGACTTAATGACGAGCATGAAAGATACAATGACAAGAAAGAATCATAATGAGCTGGAAAACATAAACAAAATTATATATATATATATATATATATATATATATATATATATATATATATATATATATATATATATATATATATATTTTAATATGCATACCGTATTCTTCTATCTGAAGCAACAAAAATAGGGAAAGGATAATGACGAAGACGAGTTCTTTTGTAAATCATGAATGAGTAGATGATATAATAAAATGTTATTTTGTCTTTGATCATCATAGGTTTCTAGTGGTTGGATAGCATTTTGCGTGTTTTGTTTGATTGGATTTTTAAAAGTTTGATGTTTCATCAATTTTAAAATGAATATAATGATTTTAGGTCCAATAATTCAAATGTGAATGTCATGTTAGTGTTAAGTAAACATTGAAAAGTTGGTTTTCATTATAAGTTGATTAGAGGCAGGTAAAACTAAACCTTAATTGATGACCAGTACATGAAATAGCATTTACATGTTTGTAAATTAGTACATATGGTAATGTTTGAGATTTTAAAATAACGGGTATAGGTAATAAAAAAGTTAAAAGGACTTTTGTAACCAATGATTGGGGGAATATTATGTTACTAGTCGTTTGAGTAAAATTAAGCATGAGGAACTTTAAAAATATGGAAAAATCATAGAAAATGAACAAAGGCTTAAGTTTTATAGTCTTTTTACATATAAGTAAATGTTTAGAAGCAATGCTTAAAAGCCCAAAAAAACAAAAGTTGGAACATAACTAATGGTTGGTGTTTGTGTCATTAGTTTTACACATGTAAATTGGAACATATCTAAAATTTTGGGTATTTTTAAATAAGAGGTAAATGAAATAAAATATTAAAATGACCTTTAGATGCCATTGATTGGGGTAATATTATTATGCTAGTGGTGTGTGAAGAATTAAGCATAAGGAAATGAAAGATTACAAGAAAATTATAAAAAAAATATTAAACAATGCTTTATATTTATAGCTCTTTACATATAAGTAAATTTTCATAGATATGAACAAATAGTCTATCAAGTATGTTGTTAGCTATTGACTCAATGGCTACATACTGGACAAACAAAGAACATTAGTAATGTAAATGTCTTGGCAGAAGCAAAAAAAATAACTTATCTACCAATGTGTAATATTTAATCAAACAAACTTTAATAATTACACAAACATATTGAAAGTCAAAAATAAAAACACCAGGTAAATGAATAAGAGGTTAAAAAAGACTTTTGTAACCAATGATGGAGGTTAAAATACTAAATTTAACATCTTCCTATAACATATAAGTGAAATAAATTATATTATAATCATACATTGCAGATTACAAATTTGTATGTATATGAGCAGTATTATAAAAATACGGATTTACATATATGTAAAAAAACAACTTTAAAATCAACACTGATATTTAAAATAATCTTACAAATGGTTTGTGAAAGAACAACAAAATAAAAATAATAAATTATGTTGCAGCAATTAAAACCAAAAACACCAACAATTAAAATATATAAATTCTATTTTTATTGATCAAATATTGAACATCGTCCTAAACAATAAAAATACTACTCTTGGTTTATAGGGCAAGTCCTAGCATCATGGTAACTGAAAACACGACAATAACGACGACAATGCTTCCTCCTCTATTTATAAAGACGTGCGGTATTACCTCTCTCGTCAACATCAACTTCATTAACCATATGCTCTGTTTGGTTATGGACTAAAACATCCACCGAAGCATTCGTACTAATATCGTCACGGTTGTACATGTTATTGGAAATTGAAAAAAATAAACAAGAATAGTTGGTTATATAAAGATAATAATTTTTAAAAAATTGAATAAAATCACAACACTAAATGAAAGATATGTTCAAATCATAGAGGGAAATCTTACCTAAATGAACAAAGCTATGACAAATTAAACATGATTTTGAGAATCGATGTTTAAATAAAGATGTATAGATGAATGAGTATTCGAAAAACATGTAATGCTTCGATTTGTATATGAATCAATAAACGAAATATATGAAAATTGTTGATGAAATCATGATGTCAATGAATTCTATAGAAATTGATGAAGAAATAAAGATTAGAATATAGTAAATAGCAAGCTTCAAAAGATCCGTTAAAATATTGAAACAATAATATTAAATGTGTAACTTCCATAACTAAATAGATACAATAAAGATAACAATTAATACATAATCTTAAAAGACCATAATACCCTTACTGACAAAATTAAAATAAAAATAAAATGAATTCTAATCAATGGTCAGGATGAGTTCTCGCAATTCTTACAATCTCACAAATAAAAATAAATTAAATTTTCACTAAAACATTTTTACGTATTTCACTATATAAGACCATCAATTACATATTTACTCTAATTCAAGTCCTCTATAATAGAAACAATAAAATTACAACTCCTTCAAACATCATTTCAAAACATTAAAGTTATAGAAAGCATCATATGAATTTATTTACTAACGTGTATAATCAAGGCGAAGCAATGTGACATAATCATCTTCCTCTGCATTATAAGTGTTACTTGCATTTCTAGACTTGTAAAACATGAACAATTATTAAATAAATATTCAAACCATAATATTAACAAATTAACTTATAAGGCTTTGTTTCCTGAAAGGCCTATTACATTTCATACATTATAACCATAGTTTTTGAACTGAAAATTCCATTAACACAACAGCTGAAAACATTCAAACATCCAACATTGTATATAAAGACAAATATTGTCTAATACATATTGGTAAATATGGTCTTAAAGTCATAACACAAACATTAAAACAAGATGCTCGTCCTCATTTTGTTGGGTAAGTATACAACATCCTGCCTTTTAGAACCCTAGCGAAGATCTTTCATACAAAAAAGTTAGAGTTATTAAGCGAATTATAGTTTTTCTTGAATACATGAGTATTTGTACTTTGAAAATTATAGCCCATGAACAATGATAATAATGATACTATAATTATCAGTGAGATATCGATCATAATAGTGATATAGTGACATTCAATGACATACTATAAACATTCCATGATGTAACCAGATAAATTAACATATGTAAGCAATCCAATGCTTACATATGTGAGACTCGAGTGACCCAAGACAAGATTTTAGTGACCATGTTATGCATAATGAAAAACAATCATATGTTTGCATAAATCAAGACTCGGTAACATATTTGCATAGGGTAAGACTTAAGTGACCATGCTTAACAAAAAACAAAGTAATCATATGCTTGCATAAAACAAGAGTAAGTAGTTAAGTGACAGACATCCCATACCGGTAGCCTTTAATATATACATAACTTTGAATGAACCTACTTTAAAACCATATATATAGCACATTGACATTGAGCAATCAGTAGACATATTTTAACCACTATTATACTTTAATTTTTCTTTACTATAATAGTTGGAATTTTGATATCTCGCATTTTATATGGTCTAACAATTGAAACTTTACTTTGTACTACTTTATTTATTTATTTATTATAAGGATATTAATGGGAATGAATGAGAAAAAAAAATATGTGATATTAATAAGAAGTTGGAAAAAACTTACGGATGAAAACGAGAAAAACTAAAAAACGTATTCCCTGCGTCCTCGTTTAGAGATAATACCTTTGCATGCGCTCCTAAACTACCAACAATATATTTTCGGTGTATCTTTAAATCTTCAATTTATATATTATTTCTTTACTTTTTCTGTTTTGTTGTTGTCAACACATATGCATGAGTAGGAATCTTCAATACTAATGTCCCTCTTCTCAAAAAGTAAAACAAGTATGCATTTAAGAACCATACATTTATTAATAATAACTTATATTTATAATTAAATGTTTAACATTGTTTTAATAAATCTATAAATTAATTACCCATGCATCTATAATTTAATTACTAAATTTCAAATTTCATAATATATTGAACTATCATTTTCGCTTTAATATGTGTCGTTGAGTTAGCTGGTAATAGGATTGATTAAAATATCAAAAAGAAAAAGGTTTTCAAAAGATTGTTGTATCACTTTCAATGTCTTGCCATTAAAAGGGCATGTAGATATCACTTATTTAGTGTTGTGTATTTATTATTTTTGGGCTCGTGGTATGGCACATTTTGTTGATAAATATGCTGGATTTTTTTTTAATAAAGTTGATTAATCTCTATTCACTTGATTTGTAGTTTCATAAATAAATGATTAGATTGTGCATTGATTAATCTTTATTCACGCATCCACCATCATTTCATTTTAATTCTGTTTTTCTGTTATCGCATTCACCATCTTTTCACTTTTTGTTTTTCTTTTATTTTTTACTTGTTTACTCTTGTATATATAATTTGCATACTGACATATAAAAACTTATCATATTAATATATACATAAAAACCAGACAAATTTTTTTTAATTTTTGGAAAATAATTGTATGTAGCTTTTTTAGATAAATGAGCTAGGGCATTGCCGCCTCCATCTCCAACAATACTTTGGTCTAATAACGTACCGAGACACTTGAAAAATAAAAAAGATAATTATTGACAGAAAAAAAAAAGATGCGTCAAGGCATATCATCTTCTTTTTGTTACATGAATGAAAAAAAAACTTTTTATTTTTCTTTTCATTTTTTTATATTTCAACATTTTTTTTCTTTCATAACTATGGGTTTATAGTTTACTTTTTCTTAAGTCACATAAACTTCGTACTTTTTTATAATATTACTCAATATAATAATAAACCTATATAATAAAAGCATCAAATAAGCATGCACAATAAATAAGAGAAGCATTTATGTCCAAAACACAAACTTTTAAAGCATTCCAAAAATCAAGGTGGTCAAGGAATTGAAATGAGGGTAAATTAACAGTAAAGTCAGTAAGGGAAAATGAGTAATGTAGGGATAATTAGGGCCAGGTAGGTATGTTGTTTTGGTTTTTCTTAAATATTAATATATTATTTAATATTAAAAAAATGAAAAATACCTCCAATAATATATCTTATATTATATATTATAGTAATATGAATATTAATTTCAGATAATTTAAGTGGCTTACAAGTATTTATAACATTGGAACAACTTCGACTAAATATGAAACATGTATTTGTAATTACTTGATTATATCAATAAAAAAGGACATAATTTGAAGATTTATGTAAGAGCATGTATACAATATCAATTCAAATAAAGAATTATGAGAATTGCATACACTTTAGCTTTAATTTTAATAGAAAAGACTTATATATATGATCCATTTAGTTCTATTTTAAATTAATTGCATGTTAAACACATCCTAATATGACCAATTCCAGAGATGCGAGTATCTTGCCACCGTAAGTTTGAGCTTTTAACTATATAATAAACATTGGCATTTATTTTGTTTAATTCTTTTATTTAATATGGTAATATATATTGATAATAATTTTGATTCTTGAATCTGTATTCTAGAACCCCTAGAAATTTTATTAAACACATCCTATTGTCTTGAAATTTTATTAAACTCATTTTAACCATGAGATGAAGAGAATATAATGTATAGAACCCCTAGAACTTTTCTGCAACATTTTCTCTGGTTATTTCATTTTTGAATTTTAAACCCATATATGCGATTTTGCTTTTTTATTATTCAAATATTTCAAACATATTGTTTTGTGATAGGTTTTTGAGACACAAAAGGGTTCTTTAGAGAATATAAAACCACCAAGAATGATTATTAATAACTTATTTTCTCCATTTTATGTATTTTTATTCATTTATGAAAACTCCTCCTACCTATTTGCAGTTATATAAAAACCTAATCTCAAGGTTTTTAGGGTTTCCACGTCTTAAACAATTTGACTAAATTCAGTTCCAAAAATTGAAAATTTATAATAACATTAATTATTTATTAATATTACGAGAAAACAATGACATATTCAAAAAGTCAAACTGGCATCTAGCTTATTGTCAACATATGCTTGCAACTTTCATCCAAGAACCCAAGTGCTTGTCACAGGTTCCTTGTGTCTGCCTCGTGAGAAAGAAAACCTTTACAGTTTGGTCACTAAAATATGCAATATTAATGGATCTAGGGTTCAAACTCCGGAAAAACTTTTAAACAAGATGGAAAGATATATCTTGGACTCGAATCTAATCTAATCATCTAATAATTATGATACTAAAAGATGGATAAAATATAATTTCCTTATTATTATATATTGGTTTATCAACAATAAAGTTTGAAATCATATACGAACACTCAATTGTTTTGCTTGTTCGGTTTAGTTTCTGACCATCCATGTCGTTCGCGTATGAACCATGATGGTAATTTTGTCGATTTTGATTGATGTGGATGAAGACGGTAGTGGAAATTAAACCATACTAGCTAGCTTAATTTATTATTTGAGATATGGTCACATTAGTATTTTTTTTTAAATGATTGAACTATATTTCAAAACATAAGGGTTAATATGTATAAAATCCATTGTAAGATCTTATGTTAAATAAACATGTGGAACTTTACTTATTAATGTTGAAAAGAAGAAAACTTGTTGATTGGAAAATGATTACTTTGACCTTTATATCATTTAGGGTTTTCAAGCATCATGCATATGTACTCTTCAATCATTAATGCATCATGCAACGGTGTACTGTATAACCATTTGAACACTACACTTGGATAGATCCAACTAATAATGACGAAATAACACAACTTTTTCCTTTTTCTCCGTCTAAAACTCTGAAAAATTCAATAATGTCTAAGAAAGTTTAGAGAATTAAAATTAAAAAGAGTCACAAACATAAGCATCTTGTATCTAATTAACATGTATAGTTTTATGGCACTCAATCTAAAAATACCTTGAAATTCAAGATTTTAAACGCCTTTTACCTTGAAAAGACACCGAACAAACTGATGAATAAATTCGAGATGTGTAACGATAATTACAAAAAGGTTTGAAAGGAATGAAGCCTGGTCCGATGCCATCACCCTTTTATCTGAAGTGTAAGCAGCAAAAGGTGAATGCACCGAGCCAGCCAACATCCCTCACAAACCACTAATTGTCTCTTCTTCTTCCATGGCATTCTTCAATTTCTTCTTATAAACACTTATATATGCCACACATATATAACCTAGACATAGAGAGAGAGAGGGGGGTTTGAGATGAAGGATGGAAGTATATGTTGAAAACCCTAAAGCCACACATAGGTGATATATATAGAGAAGAATTTAAGAGTTAGCTAGGGTTTGAGTGACACCCTACGACTTATTATAATATTGGTTTTTCCATCTTATATCCTCAAGGGGTATAATAGTCACATTCTCTCAAGTTTTAATTATTTCACTATTTACATTTTAAAAATAACTAAATTATGTCTTTGTATAGTACTATGATATACACTTGAATAAATGAATTCAGTTAATATATACAAAAATTATAAAAAATAACAAAACCATGTAAATTGTTACTGCATCTTTATTTTCCTTTCAAAACACAAATAAAAAAGCGGCTAAAATGAAAGCTAGTTAATTTGCATTACATTTGTGTTCATTTGCAATGTATATTAAATCAAGTTAAAAAGATATAATACCTAACAATAATTAAAGTAGTTGGGTCTATTGACAAAATTATTTCTATACAAAATGTTAAAATCAAGAGTCCGAGTCTCGCTAATGACGTATTAATATAAACCAATTGTGATATATAATACAATTAGCAATAACTAAAATGAGTGTGAGACTTGTGGTTTTTAAAAAAAAGTTAATATTAACCAAAATAAATTATTAATTTCAAATAAAACCATAAATTAAAATTAACCCTCATTAATATCTTCCAACTTCCAATTAGAAGTAATTCAAAAACGGAATGTTTTGGGCAGGGGTAACCCCGTAATTTTAGCCATGTCAGCGTGAGCGGAGGATCCGGACCCATTTTCAAATGCCCGATTTAACCGCCGACGTCACACTCTTTCCATCAAAACAATCGCCTCAACCTTCGCGTGCACCCCACGCGCTGTACTTATTTAAAAATTTAAAAAACAAACAAAAAGTGTTTGGATGATCTGATCGTGCGGCTGTGAGTGAGGGGAGTAAATGAGGTTGGGTGCGGACGACAACAGCCAACTACTTCCCAGGAGGGGTGGGTCCCACGTGCATAGGAAAGACAAGGTGGAGCGCTGGGCCCGCGATATGGAAAGAGCAATGATGTCTTAATGATTCACATTTACATTTACATTTACGTTTACATTTACATTTATATTTGAGTTTGATTATTTGAACACTCTAATATTTTAAACTAGATTTAGTAAACCTGTGTATTATACGGGTTGAATAAATAAAATATTAATATAATAAATTTATTAGTTATAAAATGATATTATAAGATATGATATGATTAAAATAATAAAACAATGATAACAACTTTTTAAAATTTTGATTTTATAACTATTTTTAAATTAAACATTTTATTCTAAAACAAACCGTATAAAAATATTATTTTTAAAAAATTTATTATTACAAATCCCAAATTTGATTGTTTTTTGTTTTTAAAAAGTTGACTTTTTATAAATATCAATTTATTTGAAAATAACCTTAATAAATAGATTTCTTTCTTAATTTATTAAATATTAAAAAGTATTAAAATAACATTGTTAGTAATTAAGGTAATTATTTAATAGGAGAGAGAGGCGGGAAAATTTTGGTGAGAATAATTGTGGTGCTGACACATGGCATTCTCATTTACCTTTTTATTAGAGTAGAAAGATTAGCATTCCCAAAATTTTTATACAGGTCGTATAATCCTATACGCGTCGTATAGAGGGTCATATAGCCCTATACGGGGCGTATAAGCTCCCTAGCAGTCCCCTGATTTTTTTCTCGTAGTCAGTGTCGAAATTCGCTATACGCGTCGTATAGCCCTATATGTGTAGTATATGGCTATATGGGGTGTATAGCTCTCTGATAATCCCTTGAATTTTACTCGTTTTCAGTGTATTTAACCCTATACGTCACGTATGAACCCATACACAACGTATATGGAGGTGTCGATTATCTGGGTGGGTGTCTATATATTAGTATCCTTACATTTACATTTACATTTACATTCACATTAATCACATTACATACAAATCATACATATTAATATATTATTGTCAGATCAAAACTACTCGCCAATTGACCGATATACCCTTTGAACTTTCATATTCAATGTGCATTGTTGTTTTTGAGGGTGATGTTTTCATCAAAATAATGAAAAAGTTTTGTTAAAATTTTTTAGAGAGTTAAGTGTTTTTTGATGTTCATGTGATTTTATAGAAACTATTCTTTGAATTTAGATGGCTAAATCTTATCATTTTAGTTCAAAGGTTTTATAAAAATTATTATATGAATCCATTTGACAACACATAATTAGTATTATCAATATTTTTTGTTAAACCTTCTAGGGGTGTGCATGGTTCGTTTTGTTTCGGTCCGATAACCGACCGTCGGTTATTGAAAAAACCATAACCGAAACCGTAACCGAGATTCAGTTTCGGTTAATTATCCAACATAATTTTTTTTTCTTTTTTTGCTTCGGTTCGTTTTCATTTTGTTATTTTATCAAGCGACATAAGCTTTGAAGTTACAATTTATTATCTTCTAGATTTCTACATCAAATAATCTTAATAAATAACAAATATATAAGTAAGTTTAGAAGCAAGATGAATTGTCATATTACTTTTTTACTATTTTTTAAATGATTAGAATTGCTAATTATATTAAAGTGTATTGACTGCAAAAACGTTATAAATGTAAAAGTCTTTAGCTTTATTTAACTTTTATATAATAGTGTTTTGGAACTAATAACTGATTATGTAAAAGAGATAGTCTTAATTTTATATATTACTCAACAAATTGTCTACCATTTTAGCATGTGATATTTCAAGGTATTCAATATATTAAAACCAGAACTACATGAAAATAGGTAGAAACTTGAAAATATAAATGGTTCGGTTTGGTTTCGGTTAATTCGGTTTACCAAGGGTGCAAAACCGAAACCGGTTTTCAGTTAATTCAGTGTTCGGTTAACTCGATTTTCGGTTTTGTCGGTTTTCAGTTATTTTTTGTTCGGTTTCGGTTAACAGTTTGGTTTGTGCTCACCCCTAAAACCTTCCCACCTAAGGTGCATTTTAGTTAAAACAATTGCAAAATAAATAAACAGTCTCACATGAAAGATTTTATGTGTTTAATCTCTATGGGTGGTCATCATTATGATTTGATTACACATGTTAGATCAAATAAAATATAATAATAATCATCTAAAGTAACTCGTTTCTAACTTTATGAAAACAATATGATATGTACCTACATTGATATTGATGTTTAACAAGAAGAAGTTGACGATGCACAACAAACAACAATTACTAAGCAATATGTTAACTTACTAAGCAATATCTAGCTAACTTACTTGATAGAGGCTTTGTCTTTTAGAGTGAAGATCATGAGTTCAAACCCAAACAATGATATAATGTAGAGTAATTTAGAAGTAGAATAGGTTTGCCGTTAAAAAAATGATTACAAAACAGAAGTCAATGATTTCAAAAGCAATTCTTTTTTATAGTTTATATTTTATAATATTATAAAATTAATATATTTTATAATTAAATAGATCTATCATCTATGATGTTCACTATATGTTTCTTGATACTTTCAAAATGATTATTGATATTGACTAGAACTTTCAAAGATGTTATCTAAAAGAAATTAGATGACTAGGATCTTCTCATGATTGTAACACGCAAGTCCATGATGGCTCGTGATACAATTCATGATGTTTTGCTAAGATCAAACTACTAGGATTGCTTTGTGGTCATGTGAAGTCTTACATTCCTAGGATATACATTTCACTTGCTCATAGAAAAACATACACTCTCTACTTTCAAGCTCTTGATTACTAAACACATGTTCAATTGATAAACCAACCAAATAAAGCTTTAAACTTATGAATCAATATGTCAACAGGGCCGATCCCGAGGATTTTAATGCCCTGGACGAGCCGAAAAAAAGGCCCATGGGCCCTAACGACTTAAATTATATAAACTAATTTTTTTTAAATAAAAAGAAATGTTTTAGCAATAAACATAGCAATATCATAGTATTACAATGACATAGCGTAATAGTTAGCCAATAACTCGTAAATCTCTCCTAGCATTCTTGATAGCAAATTGGTTTATAACATATTCGTAGTTTATAGTCTCTAATATTTTGCTTTCGATAGCTATTATCGCCAATCCGCTAAGTCTTTCGTGGGACACCGTGGATCGTTAGTAAGATTTCAAGTTTAAAATAGAACAAAATTTGTGGTATAAATTAGTTTGTGGACTTTAATTAGAATCAAAATTTAAATATTTTAGTGGGCTATTAGTTGAGTAATTGGGTTAAAAAAATGGGCTCAAAAAATTTGGTTTAAAACATAATTGGGTTAAGTTTTTAGTTGTATTATACCTTGTAATTATTTTTTTATAATTATATATATAAAAAATTTGAAAAATTTTGTGCCCACTTAACGAGTGAGCCTTGGACGGGGGTCCATTCCGCCCCTCCTCAGGGCCGGCAGTGTATGTCAATACCTTAGTCTAAAGAGCAAACGCACTTAGGCATGTATACTTATCATGTCTTGATGCATAGCTTGTTGTAAGAAACAGAATAGTTGAAAACAAAGAATAGTGTTATCATTATCAAATTGTAAAGAAAATTTCATTTGTTAAAACATAAAGGATATCCCCTAAATTGTAACTTTTTCTATAAAGATATCTACTATTTTGAGCTTACTTTTAAAGCATAAATTCTTGATATCATATACAATTTAAAGAACAACGAACTAGAAGTAGATTACAAGGTTTTATGCTTGGTGTATTACTTTTTAATGCATGTTGTGAAGGGTTATGAATAGTTATGGGTGTTAATTGTTTCATGCCTCTCCCACGTCTTCTTGTTGTCCCTTGCATGTCCACCCATGTGCCTTTATCACCATTCATGTTCACACTTTTGTTCTCTCCGAAAGAGAAAAATGACAAGATAAATCTTAGATATAGAGAAGGGAGCTAGAGACACTAACGGGATGCCAGTTGTCGACGATTCTAGCAGTCTATTGCGCCGATGACATCGTTTTTATTTGTTTCTCACCATCATGTCTTGGTTTTCTCTCTTTGTCTTTGATCACCCTCGACGAACAAATTCATTTGTTTGTCTTCGAGGTTTCTTTGTTTTGTCATTTAGGGTTAGTTTGTTAACGTTGTTGTTACCTCAATGACCGTGAGCCTAGA
Organism: Flaveria ramosissima; assembly: GCA_025215565.1. Lineage (NCBI taxonomy): Eukaryota > Viridiplantae > Streptophyta > Magnoliopsida > Asterales > Asteraceae > Flaveria > Flaveria ramosissima. The sequence continues at coordinate 17,468,687 of CM046036.1, read as the reverse complement.
CTCATCTAGAGACGTATTTGAAGTTCTGGTCTGATTCGAATGAATATAAACTCTAACCTTTTTGTGGGGGTTGTGTTATACTTCCGAAGCTTCCGAAGCTTATTACTTCCGAAGTGTAATAGTGTAATAGATTTCTTCCGAAGTTTAATTTTCTTCCGAAGTATTATTGTAATTCTTGTATTGTTTAGAAAACTTTTGTAACAATAGCATAGTGAAGGGGTAATATGTGTAAATAGTTAGTTAGTCCTTCTAACTACTATAAATAGGTGTTTAGTGTGTAATTTGGGTTAACCATTCAATAATATTTTGATGTTCTTCATGTTCAATCGATATCATTTGGTATCAGAGCAGTTATAGGCTCTCGATCCATCGTTTTCGTCTTACGATCTTGATTAGTCGTATCCCTCCTCCGACCTTGAAAATTCCCCAATCGTACGCCTACTGTGCTCAACAGTAATTCCCACCCAATTTGATTTCTTAACTCAATTCGATGGCGGACCAGAACAGACAGATGGTCCTGAAAGATATTAGCGATTCGATTGCGTTCAAGATTCCAATCCTTACGCCGACAAACTACACCTCCTGGGCGATAAAGATGGAAGCGTTCATGGATGCCCAGGGGCTCTGGGATGCCATTGAACCACCCACCCCAGGCGCGGTGGATGCCAAGGTTGGCAAGAAGGCAAGAGCCTTCATCTTCCAGTCTTTGCCGGAGGATGTACTAATGCAGGTGGCTGGATTCAAGTCCGCGAAGGAAATATGGGGTGCCCTGAAGAAGCAGTATGTTGGCGAAGATAGGGTCAAACAGGCCCGAATTCAAACTCTAGATCGTGAGTTTGAAATGCTGTCCATGGGGGAGTCTGAGTCGATAGATGACTTTGCAGGCAAGATGGGAGAGTTGGTGTCACGCTATAGAGCCCTGGGAACGACCGTTGCAGCCTCTAAACAAGTGAGCAAGTTCTTGAAGGCAGCCCCTGATAGGTTCCTCCCTATTGTGGCAGCCATAGAGCAATTTGCAGATTTGGCAGCTATTCTTTTGAAGACTTGGTGGGGAGATTAAAGGCATACGAAGAAAGGTTGAAACCAGCCTCTCAAGGGAAGAACTCCTCAGGGCAATTACTCTTGACAAAGAGTGAATGGCAAGAGAAGGCCAAACTTAAACCCAAGACTCAAAATCCACGATCCAGTGGATGGGATAATAGAGGCAAAGGCAAAGGGAGAGGAAGGAATGCTCAGGGCAGGGGAAGCAAGACCAACACGGAAGGCGGTGACAAAACTTCCAATGCCACCAAGAAGGACAAGAGAAACATGAGATGTTTCAATTGTGACAAATTGGGCCATTTCTCTAGTGAGTGTCGGGCTCCAAGAAGAGGATACCAGGAAGCACACTTGGCACAATCACAAGAAGATCAAGAACCAGCCTTATTGATGGTGCAACAAGATATGGGCCTACTTGAGGAACAAAGTGTGTTTCCGAAGGATATGCCAAGTGAAGGGGACTCCTGCACCTGGTATCTCGACAATGGGGCCAGCAACCACATGACTGGCATCAAAACCCACTTCACTGAACTAGATGAAGCCATTACTGGCAAGGTGAAGTTTGGGGATGGGTCAGTGGTTGTAATCAGAGGCAGGGGATCCATATGCTTTCAATGTAGCAATAGGGAACACAGAGTAATGACAAATGTCTACTACATACCTGCTTTGAGGAGCAACATACTAAGTTTGGGCCAGTTGGATGAAGAGGGTTGTAAAATCTTGATGAAAGATGGCTACCTATGGGTCTATGAGAAGACTGGAAGGACCCTCATGAAGGTAAAGAAGTCTGAAAATAGGTTGTACAAGATAAAACTCACGGTCACACCTCCTATGTGTTTACTTACAGCCATGCATGATCAAGCTTGGACATGGCATGCAAGGCTGGGACATTTGAGTTTTGACTCCATAAACCGTATGTCAAGGCACAATATGGTGAGGGGAATGCCCAAAATTAGCCACAAATCACAATTATGTGAAAGCTGTCTGGTTGGCAAACACAGAAGTCAAGCCTACCCTAGTGCGAGCAAGTTCAGGGCAAAGACACCTCTTGAACTAGTACATGCAGATCTGTGTGGGCCAATAGATCCACCCACCTCCGTTGGGAACAGATACTTCATGCTCCTTGTGGATGACTGCTCAAGATTCATGTGGGTATACTTGCTGAAGTCTAAAGATGAAGCACCAAAAGCATTCAAGATATTCAAAGCCCAAGTTCAATCAGAGACAACTTACAAGATTAAAGCCCTTAGAACAGACAGGGGAGGAGAGTTTATTTCTAAAAGCTTTGAACAACTATGTAGACTGGAGGGAATCAAAAGATACCTGACAGCCCCCTACTCTCCACAACAAAATGGGGTTGTGGAAAGGAGAAACCAGACGGTTATGGGCATGACCAGATCTATTCTAAAAGCTATGCATATGCCTTTGGAATTCTGGGCTGAAGCTGTAAGATACTCAGTCTTCTTGCTGAATAGGAGTCCAACTAAGGCACTAGAAGAGATCACACCATATGAGAGTTTGTTCAAAAGAAAGCCAAAGATGAAGCATCTAAGGGTATTTGGATGCAAGGCACATGTCAAGATCCCTAGTCATCGAGTAAAGAAGCTGGATGATAGGAGTATCTCTATGGTGCATCTAGGCATAGAACCTGGTTCTAAAGCCTATAGGCTCTATAACCCAGTGACTGGGAGGATAGTGGTGAGCAGAGATGTGAAGTTTGAGGAAGGAAAACCATGGGAATGGGAAAACAGTACTTCTGATGTGTCAAGCCAAAGGTATGCAACACTGGGTGTGTCCTCAACTGTACCTGGTTTGAGTGATGTAGCATCAACTGCTCCAACATTTGATCATTTGGATCAGAACTCTGACATGAGTACTGGGATTGAAATGTTCAGTCAAGATCAGTCTAACTCTAAGTCTGGAGAAGAATTGGAGGATTCAGGGGGTGCAAGTGAAGCTTATCCAATGGATGCAGCCCAGGTTCCCAGATCAACATATGATGATACCCCACCTAAAGGTTTTGCAAGCCTAAATGATGTGTTCAATAGATCAGAGGTCTTGGAACAGTTTCCTTTTGAGCCTCCTATGTTAAATGAGTCAGAGTTGTTGTTAGTAGAAGAGCCAATCAACTATGAGCAGGCCAAGATCAATCCAGAGTGGAGAAAAGCTATGCAAGATGAGATCAATAGCATAGAGAAGAATGGAACTTGGAATCTAGTTAAATGTCCAAGGGGAGTGAAACCTATAGGAGTTAAGTGGCTGTTTAAACTCAAAAGAAATGCAGAGGGAAAGGTGTCACACCCCCGCTAGAAGCGGAAACACGGGGATGTAACGAGAATGGGATCGTCATAACACATGGTAAGCGATAGAGAGCAATATAAGTAAATGATGACATGCGTGTCATGACGACACCCGACAACAAGGGGACTTGTGTCGTGTTTAGTCAATGTCCACAACACATAGCCATAAACAACATGATAATGATAACATATATACACATATGATGAAAATGTAATTGTTAATTCCCACAAACTGGAACAAGTTCAAATGTTGTTAATTGTTTACATGCGTTCACATTGTTCAAAAGATTGTTTATCAAAAAGAGCTAAGTCCCAAAATGCATCCTAGGGTCTCCACTAAGGCAGCACACCTAGATTCCTGGACTTGCATGATCACCTGAAAAGATATGCTTAAAACGGTCAACAAAATTGTTGGTGAGTTCGCATGTTTATGTAATAAAAATGTAAGCGATGCTTGTGACATCGGTCACTTCAAGGTCCGTCAATTGACGTGTTTGACCGTCATCTATTTTATATTTGATCATTCCTCATCATTATTTGACTCATTATGTGGATATCATGTGTGCAATATTACCGTTGTGTGTGCATTCGCTATAATCGTGTGTGAACCTTAAAAAGACCTTTAAAACTTTCATTTTTGAAAACGCTAAATATATCATTTTATAAATATAATAAATGTTTTAATATAACCATTTCTTCAGTCATAATAACATTAAATGAACTTTTACAATTAATATAAAACACCTAACGAAGTCGTTTTTCAACCGAACAAAACTTGGGAAAACTCGGGGGTTAAGTGCAGGGACTAAACTTGTAATTTTGGAAACTTGGGCTGGGTATAAATACCCCATTTCCAGCCCTAAACCCCCATTTCTATCATCTTCTTCATCTTCATCTCCTTCACACACTAAAACTCCATTTTAGCCCCAAATCCGACCCGAGAGGTCTTGTTTTCTTCGTCTTGACATCGTCTACAGCATAGACTACCCCTCCTTAGCAGGTAGTTGTCTTTGGTTGTCCGTTTTTGAGCCTTTTCACGGCTGTCCAAACTAGGGTTTCGGGTGTTCGGGTTCAACCCGAACACACAAGGTCGTATGGGTGCGTGTGAGGTCTCTTTGCTTGTGTTTTATGCTTGTGTATGTTTGTTGAGTGTTTCTGGAGGTCTATGTGGTGTAAAACCCGTGTTTAGAGCAGCTCGGGGGCTGCTCACCCCGATCACAGTCGCGATTCTGCAGATTGGGCGACTGGGTCATCCATGCGATTGAGCCGTGCGACTGAGTGGGTCGTGCGACTGGATCATGCGTCTGAGTCAATCGCGCGACTGAGTTGTGCGACTAGGCATGTCGTGCGACTGAGTTGTGCGACTGAGTGTCTGTGTGCGATTGAGTCAGGTGACAGACTGAATGTGTGCGAATGAATGTGATTCGCACGACTGGGGTCCAATCGCACGAATGAAGGTTCAGTCGTACGAAAGTAGCTAATTCGCACGATCGAAGGTTGATTCGTGCGCATGGAAGTTGAGTCGTGCGATTGGGTGTTGTGTGGTACGACTGAAGGCCAATCATACGAATGAAGGCTCAATCGTACGAATGAAGCTGATTCGCACGATTGAGGGTTGATTCGCACGAATGGAGGTTGAGTCGTGCGTCTGGCCTTGTATGCAACTGAATTGTTGTGTTTGACCCTTGTGCGTGGCGTGAGTATGTCGTGTGGTGTCGAGGTAACACTAACACAATTATGCCATTGTTAGGCCACAAAGATTAAAGTCAACGTGAGAAAGGGCACAGAAACTATTTTGAGCAAATTAAACTAACGCTGTACGAACGACTAAATTGACTTATAACTATTGACACTTATTCAATATTCTTCGATAACAACAATACTTTTACTTAAATATCATCATTGGTGGCGACAATGTCTTGTACTTGAATCTACATAAGGTCTAGTACGTGTGTCAGTCTGTGTGTGTTGTGCGTGACCCATCCGATACGACCGAACCGACCCATCATTATTGCGCGCTTATACATATAACATATCATTAATGCTATACAATAACTGTCAATAGGTGTTTGACTGTTTATTTGCATTCAACATTTGGGATACAACGCTCATACATACTTACCACTTAACAAGTGAGTTTCGTGGCCCCTTTTCACATTTATACAATATTTCAATCATTTACAAATTGGGGGAAAAGTATGCCTACACAATTTTTATGCTGTACACTTACATACATTTTACATACAAGGAATCAACGTGATACTGTGTTGCAAGTACTATTTGATACATGCTTGGGTCTGCTGTGTGGTTCTATCTTTGCAACTATTTAATTCCAGTGTGGGAACCGACGGTTAGGTATTGGTAGTACTACTGGGTTGACACCCCCACCCTCGTTCGATGGTATACTAGTTGGTACCATCAGTGGCCAGGAACGGGCCCTTGGGTGAATATATGCCGACAATTTCTTTGTGTACGTCGCTAGGTTTGGTTGCAAAGCTCATGTCATGTGATATTTACTTGTGTAATAACTGTATTCACGGTATTCCGACGCGCTATTATATACAGCATCACTTACATTTTTATTACATAAACCTGCGAGCTCACCAACAATTTTGTTGACCGTTTTAAGCATATCTTTTCAGGTGATCAAGCAAGTCCAGGAATCTAGGTGTGCTGCCTTAGTGGAGACCCTAGGATGCATTTTTGGGACTTAGCTCATGTTTGATAAACAATCTTTTGAACAATGCTATCGCATGTAAACAATTATCAACTTATGTAACTTGTTCCCGGGTTGTGGGAATTAACATTACATTATCATCTTATGTGTGTACATGTTATCATCATTATGTTGCTTATGGCTATGTGTTGTGGACATTGACTAAACACGACACAAGTCCCCTTGTCGTCGGGTGTCGTCATGACACACATGTCATCATTTATATATATTGCTCTCTATCGCTTACCATGTGTTATGACGATCCCATTCTCGTTACATCCCCGTGTTTCCGCTTTTAGCGGGGGTGTGACAGATTGGTATCAGAGCCATTGGTTATAGAGAATTAGGCAATACGCTTGACCTAGACTATAACCTAGGAACCTTCATGTAGATTTGCATGCTAGGACCTGTATGCATATTATATCTCGTGTATGTGTTCCTCGCTGCTTGATTGTTCATCTATTTGTTATGTGATCTTTCCACCCTATGAGAGAGCCCTTGTGCTCACTCTTTTATGGGGATACTTCTATTGGATCTTCCGTTCCCTCTGCGCGCCGAGTTAGCTTATCAGATCCGGGTATTAACCCGAAGTAATCTACACAGATCATACTATTGTGCTTGACCTTGGACATTGAGATAACTCTGAGGAGGAATATGTCTGAAACCTCGAAAGATGAGGAAATAGACAACCTCCGCTAGACTAAACGTGATTGTATACATGGACTTACAACTGTTATGATGGATTATTATGGATATGATGTAAAGGAAAGTCGGATGTCATGTAACCGGATCAGGCATCATTCTCGGTACATCGTGGGTGTGGTGGGAACGCTGCGGGGAACCCTATATATAAACATCACCGGTATACCGAGAATATGCTTGAAATGGGCTGCATGGTGGTCTGGCTGACCGGAACATGAACATTGGAATTTGTTAAGTGGAATACATTTGTATCGTATGGTGACTAAAGTTTATATGTTACCTCTTTTATGATTAGAACATGCCGCCTCGAAGAGTCACCCGTAGCAGTAGTGGCGGGAGTGAAGCCCCAAGGGGCAGAGGCCGAGGCAGAGGCAGAGCACCAAGAGCAAACGATGCTCCTGCCAGCAACAGTCAAGGAACAGGGAACGCCGACATGGCAGCCCTGATCGCTCAGCAATTGGCCGCGCTTATTCCTACAATAGTGGCCCAAGTGAGCGACGCACTTCAACAACACCACCCTCACGGGGATGGTGGCAACGATGATGGAGCCCAAGGTGGGATAGAAACTGAAACGGGAAACGGGAACCCGACTGGAAACGAGAGCAACCAGGAAACCGGAAATGGTGGTACCGCCGGTATCGAGACTGGAGTGGTCAATGCTCGTCGGGGATGTTCGTACAAGGAGTTCGTGGCTTGTAAGCCAAGGGAATTCGATGGGAAAGGTGGGGCGATAGCCCTAACCAGGTGGTTGGAAAAATGGAGGCAGTGATCGACATCAGTGAGTGCCTCGACAGCCAGAGGATCAAGTATGCTACTTGTTCTCTACAGGGTAAAGCCCTAACCTGGTGGAACACACAGATCCAAGCAAGAGGAAGAGAGTCTGCGATGCAGATGTCGTGGGATGAGTTCAAAGCCTTGATCACCTGAGGAATACTGCCCTCTCAACGAGATGCAGAAGCTGGAGCATGAGTTCTGGAATCATGCTATGGTGGGGGCAGGGCATGCAGCTTATACTGATCGTTTTCATGAGCTTGCCAGATTGGTTCCGCATCTAGTCACGCCGGAATCAAAGAGGATCGAGAGGTACATTTGGGGACTCGCGCCTCAAATTAGAGCTATGGTCACAGCAGCCGCTCCTCCTACTATTCAGAGCGCAATTCTGAAAGCTGGCGCTCTGACTGATGAGATGGTTAGAACAGGGGTTTTGGGCCGAGGGGCCGAGAAGAGGAAAGATGTTGGAGAATCGAGCCGGTCGAGTGCCGGAAGGTTTGAGAAGAGGTCTAAGCCGACCAGAAATTTTGTGGCCGTGTCTCAGGCCAGAAGAGAGTATGTGGGGCCGCACCCCAAATGTGACAGGTGCAATTATCATCATCCCCCAGGGACGCAGTGCCGGGTGTGCGCTAACTGTAAGCGCCCGGGTCATTTGGCAAGAGATTGCAGAACGGCACCGAATCTTGTAGCACCCGTCAACGCGGTTAACCCCGCCGGGAATGCAAGGGCTTGCTTTGAGTGTGGGAGCCCCGATCACTACAGAAATATGTGCCCCAGGCTGAATCGGGCACCGGGTCAACAGGGGAACAACCAGCAGCAGGTGTTGGCTATCGCTGGGAATCAAGGCCCGGCTACTCAGGGGAATGCAGCTCGGGGACGTGCATTCGTCATTGGAGCTAACGATGCTCGTCAGGACCCGAATGTTGTCACGGGTACGCACTTACTCAATCATCACTTCGCATCTATATTATTTGATACTGGAGCAGACAATAGTTTCATATCTTCTGAGTTTGTGCAATTACTTGATTTGAGTCCTAGTAGGCTAGAAACTAGCTACTCTGTAGAAATGGCCAATGGTAGGGTTGCTCAGGCCGATGAGATTATTAGGAAGTGTTCGTTGACGCTGGAGGATCATACCTTTGAGATAGATTTGATACCCTTCGAGTTAGGAAGCTTCGACGTGATCGTGGGTATGGATTGGTTGTCGCAGAATGGAGCAGAGATTGTTTGCCGAGACAAAGTAGTACGTATCCCTATGCCAAACGGGGAAGTACTCAAAGTTCAAGGGAGAACGACCGGGTAAGAACTTAAAGTTGATTTCCTGCATGAAAGCACGCCAGAGTCTACGAAAGCAGTGCTACGCTTTTCTGGCTCATGTGGTTGAAAAGAAAGACGAGGAAAGGAAACTGGTGGATATTCCAGTGGTACGGGATTACCCAGAAGTATTTCCAGATGACTTGTCTGGTTTACCTCCTCCACGACAGGTGGAATTCCGTATTGAGTTGGTTCCTAGAGCTACACCGGTAGCGAAAACGCCATATCGACTAGCGCCATCCGAAATGCAAGAGTTGTCTAGTCAGTTACAGGAACTACTGGAGAAGGGTTTCATTCGACCAAGTCATTCACCGTGGGGAGCGCCGGTACTATTTGTCAAGAAGAAGGACGGATCGTTCCGTATGTGCATCGATTACCGTGAACTGAACAAGTTAACGGTGAAGAACCGATATCCTCTCCCCAGAATCGACGATTTATTTGATCAGCTGCAAGGAGCTTCGTATTTTTCAAAGATCGATCTTCGTTCTGGTTATCATCAGCTAAGGGTTTTTGAGGACGACATACCGAAGACTGCGTTCAGAACTCGTTATGGGCACTATGAGTTCTTGGTCATGCCGTTCGGATTGACTAACGCACCAGCTGTGTTCATGGATCTAATGAATCGGGTGTGCAAACCTTACTTGGATAAGTTCGTGATCGTGTTCATAGACGATATACTTATCTATTCCCGATCAAAGGAGGATCATGTAGAACATCTTCGGGCTATTCTGGAGCTGCTACGCGAAGAGAAACTTTTCGCCAAGTTCTCAAAGTGTGAGTTTTGGTTGCGGGAAGTAAAGTTTTTGGGTCATGTGGTCAATGAGGACGGGATTCACGTAGATCCCGGCAAGATCGAAGCGGTGAAGAAATGGGATACGCCCCAGACGCCATCAGAGATACGGCAATTCTTAGGATTGGCCGGTTATTATCGTCGCTTCATCGCGAACTTTTCAAAGATCGCGCAGCCGTTGACCCTGCTTACTCAGAAAGACAAGAAGTTTGACTGGGGATTGCACAAGAACAAGCGTTCCAAACGTTGAAAGAGAAGTTGTGCAACGCGCCTATACTGTCTCTCCCAGACGGAACAGATGATTTTGTGGTTACTGCGATGCATCACATCAAGGATTGGGATGTGTATTGATGCAGAAAGATAAAGTGATTGCCTACGCTTCGCGACAACTTAAAGTGCACGAAAAGAACTACACCACTCATGATCTTGAGTTGGGCGCTGTAGTATTTGCACTCAAAATTTGGAGGCATTACTTGTATGGCACCAAATGCATCATCTTCACAGATCATAAGAGCCTTCAACATATTCTGGATCAGAAGGAACTCAACATGCGCCAACGACGTTGGGTAGAGCTTCTTAGCGACTACGATTGTGAAATCCGGTATCATCCGGGGAAAGCTAACGTGGTGGCTGATGCCTTAAGCCGTAAAGAACGTGTGAAACCACTACGTGCACGAGCGTTGGGATTGACCATCCAAACCAACTTGAAAGCTCAGATTCAAATTGCACAAAGTGAGGCATTGAAAGAAGAAAACCTTGCGGGAGAAGAATTCCGGGGGTTAGATAAACAGATGATTCGCAAGGATGACGGTATTCAGTACTTCATGGATCGCATATGGGTACCCAAATGGGGAGGTGTTCGTACCTTAGTCATGGATGAAGCCCACAAGACGCGATATTCTATTCATCCTGGTGCAGACAAGATGTATCATGATCTTAAGGATCTATACTGGTGGCCAGGCATGAAGAAAGACATTGCCTTATACGTCAGTCAATGCTTGACGTGTTCGAAAGTCAAAGCTGAACATCAAAAGCCATCGGGATTATTACAGCAACCTGAAATTCCCGAGTGGAAATGGGAGAACATAGCTATGGATTTCATCACCAAACTCCCTAGAACGAACAGCGGTCATGACTCGATATGGGTCATTGTGATCGAATGACAAAGTCCGCACATTTCTTGCCTATCCGAGAAGACTACAAGATGGATAAGTTGGCGAGATTGTACATCAAAGAGGTCGTGACACGGCACGGGGTGCCGGTGTCAATCATATCCGACCGTGATAGCAGATTCACTTCACGTTTTTGGCAGACACTACAGAAAGCGATGGGTACTCGGTTAGACATGAGTACAGCCTATCACCCCAAACAGATGGCCAAAGTGAACGCACTATACAGACGCTAGAAGACATGTTGAGAGCGTGTGTAATCGATTTTGGTGGTAGTTGGGATGCTCATCTGCCGTTGATTGAGTTCTCCTACAACAACAGCTATCATACAAGCATTGGATGCGCACCATTTGAAGCGTTGTATGGAAGGAAATGCAGATCTCCCGTATGTTGGGCCGAAATTGGTGAAAGTCAGCTGACAGGCCCAGAGATCATCCAAGAGACAACAGACAAGATTTTCCAAATCAAAGATCGACTTAAAGCCGCGCGAGATCGCCAAAAGAGCTATGCCGACAATCGTCGGAAGCCTCTAGAATTCAATGTTGGGGATCGTGTGTTACTCAAAGTTTCCCCTTGGAAAGGAGTCGTTCGATTCGGAAAGAAAGGGAAGTTAGCCCCAAGATACGTTGGACCATTTGAGATCACTGAAAGGATCGGTCCAGTGGCTTACCGGTTAAGGTTGCCACAAGAGCTTAGCGGTGTACATGATACTTTTCACGTGTCCAACCTCAAGAAATGTTTGGCCGATGAATCCCTTCACGTGCCAATCGAGGAAATCAAGATTGATGACAAGCTTCATTTTGTTGAAGAACCCATTGAGATCATGGATCGAAAGGTCAAGCAACTGAAGCGCAGTAGGATACCTATTGTTCGCGTAAGGTGGAATTCAAAACGAGGGCCAGAGTTTACATGGGAACGTGAAGATCAGATGAAACTCAAATATCCACATCTTTTCGAGGATGACACTCTTGGACCTAACTCCAGCTGAATTTCGGGACGAAATTCTCTCAACTGGGGGATACTGTGACATCCGTCACTTAAGGTCCGTCAATTGACGTGTTTGACCGTCATCTATTTTATATTTGATCATTCCTCATCATTATTTGACTCATTATGTGGATATCATGTGTGCAATATTATCGTTGTGTGTGCATTCGTTATAATCGTGTGTGAACCTTAAAAAGACCTTTAAAACTTTCATTTTTGAAAACGCTAAATATATCATTTTATAAATATAATAAATGTTTTAATATAACCATTTCTTCAGTCATAATAACATTAAATGAACTTTTACAATTAATATAAAACACCTAACGAAGTCGTTTTTCAACCGAACAAAACTTGGGAAAACTCGGGGGTTAAGTGCAGGGACTAAACTTGTAATTTTGGAAACTTGGGCTGGGTATAAATACCCCATTTCCAGCCCTAAACCCCCATTTCATCATCTTCTTCATCTTCATCTCCTTCACACACTAAAACTCCATTTTAGCACCAAATCCGACCCGAGAGGTCTTGTTTTCTTCGTCTTGACATCATCTACAGCATAGACTACCCCTCCTTAGCAGGTAGTTGTCTTTGGTTGTCCATTTTTGAGCCTTTTCACGGCTGTCCAAACTAGGGTTTCGGGTGTTCGGGTTCAACCCGAACACACAAGGTCGTATGGGTGCGTGTGAGGTCTCTTTGCTTGTGTTTTATGCTTGTGTATGTTTGTTGAGTGTTTCTGGAGGTCTATGTGGTGTAAAACCCGTGTTTAGAGCAGCTCGGGGGCTGCTCACCCCGACCACAGTCGCGATTCTGCAGATTGGGCGACTGGGTCATCCATGCGATTGAGCCGTGCGACTGAGTGGGTCGTGCGACTGGATCATGCGTCTGAGTCAATCGCGCGACTGAGTTGTGCGACTAGGCATGTCGTGCGACTGAGTTGTGCGACTGAGTGTCTGTGTGCGATTGAGTCAGGTGACCGACTGAATGTGTGCGAATGAATGTGATTCGCACGACTGGGGTCCAATCGCACGAATGAAGGTTCAGTCGTACGAAAGTAGCTAATTCGCACGATTGAAGGTTGATTCGTGCGCATGGAAGTTGAGTCGTGCGATTGGGTGTTGTGTGGTACGACTGAAGGCCAATCATACGAATGAAGGCTCAATCGTACGAATGAAGCTGATTCGCACGATTGAGGGTTGATTCGCACGAATGGAGGTTGAGTCGTGCGTCTGGCCTTGTATGCGACTGAATTTGTTGTGTTTGACCCTTGTGCGTGGCGTGAGTATGTCGTGTGGTGTCGAGGTAACACTAACACAATTATGCCATTGTTGGCCACAAAGATTAAAGTCAACGTGAGAAAGGGCACAGAAACTATTTTGAGCAAATTAAACTAACGCTTTACAACGACTAAATTGACTTATAACTATTGACACTTATTCAATATTCTTCGATAACAACATACTTTTACTTAAATATCATCATTGGTGGCGACAATGTCTTGTACTTGAATCTACATAAGGTCTAGTACGTGTGTCAGTCTGTGTGTGTTGTGCGTGACCCATCCGATACGACCCGAACCGACCCATCATTATTGCGCGCTTATACATATAACATATCATTAATGCTATACAATAACTGTCAATAGGTGTTTGACTGTTTATTTGCATTCAACATTTGGGATACAACGCTCATACATACTTACCACTTAACAAGTGAGTTTCGTGGCCCCTTTTCACATTTATACAATATTTCAATCATTTACAAATTGGGGGAAAAGTATGCTTACACAATTTTTATGCTGTACACTTACATACATTTTACATACAAGGAATCAACGTGATACTGTGTTGCAAGTACTATTTGATACATGCTTGGGTCTGCTGTGTGGTTCTATCTTTGCAACTATTTAATTCCAGTGTGGGAACCGACGGTTAGGTATTGGTAGTACTACTGGGTTGACACCCCCACCCTCGTTCGATGGTATACTAGTTGGTACCATCAGTGGCCAGGAACGGGCCCTTGGGTGAATATATGCCGACAATTTCTTTGTGTACGTCGCTAGGTTTGGTTGCAAAGCTCATGTCATGTGATATTTACTTGTGTAATAACTGTATTCACGGTATTCCGACGCGCTATTATATACAGCATCACTTACATTTTTATTACATAAACCTGCGAGCTCACCAACAATTTTGTTGACCGTTTTAAGCATATCTTTTCAGGTGATCAAGCAAGTCCAGGAATCTAGGTGTGCTGCCTTAGTGGAGACCCTAGGATGCATTTTTGGGACTTAGCTCATGTATTGATAAACAATCTTTTTGAACAATGCTATCGCATGTAAACAATTAACAACTTATGTAACTTGTTCCCGGGTTGTGGGAATTAACATTACATTATCATCTTATGTGTGTACATGTTATCATCATTATGTTGCTTATGGCTATGTGTTGTGGACATTGACTAAACACGACACAAGTCCCCTTGTCGTCGGGTGTCGTCATGACACACATGTCATCATTTATATATATTGCTCTCTATCGCTTACCATGTGTTATGACGATCCCATTCTCGTTACATCCCGTGTTTCCGCTTTTAGCGGGGGTGTGACAATGCTGTATAGATAGCGTGTCGGAATACCGTGAATACAGTTATTACACAAGTAAATATCACATGACATGAGCTTTGCAACCAAACCTAGCGACGTACACAAAGAAATTGTCGGCATATATTCACCCAAGGGCCCGTTCCTGGCCACTGATGGTACCAACTAGTATACCATCGAACGAGGGTGGGGGTGTCAACCCAGTAGTACTACCAATACCTAACCGTCGGTTCCCACACTGGAATTAAATAGTTGCAAAGATAGAACCACACAGCAGACCCAAGCATGTATCAAATAGTACTTGCAACACAGTATCACGTTGATTCCTTGTATGTAAAATGTATGTAAGTTGTACAGCATAAAATGTGTAAGCATACTTTTCCCCCAATTTGTAAATGATTGAAATATTGTATAAATGTGAAAAGGGGCCACGAAACTCACTTGTTAAGTGGTAAGTATGTATGAGCGATGTATCCCAAATGTTGAATGCAAATAAACAGTCAAACACCTATTGACAGTTATTGTATAGCATTAATGATATGATATATGTATAAGCGCGCAATAATGATGGGTCGGTTCGGGTCGTATCGGATGGGTCACGCACAACACACACAGACTGACACACGTACTAGACCTTATGTAGATCCAAGTACAAGACATTGTCGCCACTAATGATGATATTTAAGTAAAAGTATCGTTGTTAATCGAAAGGATATTGAATAAGTGTCAATAGTTATAAGTCGATTTGGTCGTTGTAAAAACGTTAGTTTAATTTGCTCAAAATAGTTTCTGTGCCCTTTCTCGCGTTGACTTTAATATTTGTGGCCAAACAATGGCATAATTGTGTTAGTGTTACCTCGACACCACACGACATACTCACGCCACGCACAAGGGGTCAAACACAACAATTTCAGTCGCATACAAGGCCAGACGCACGACTCAACCTCCATTCGTGCGAATCAACCCTCAATCGTGCGAATCAGCTTCATTCGTACGATTGAGCCTTCATTCGTATGATTGGCCTTCAGTCGTACCACACAACACCCAATCGCACGACTCAACTTCCATGCGCACGAATCAACCTTCAATCGTGCGAATTAGCTACTTTCGTACGACTGAACCTTCATTCGTGCGATTGGACTCCAGTCGTGCGAATCACATTCATTCGCACACATTCAGTCGGTCACCTGACTCAATCGCACACAAACACTCAATCGCATGACTCATTCGCATACACTCATTCGCACGCATGACTCAATCGCACACAGACACTCAGTCGCACAACTCAGTCGCACGACATGCCTAGTCGCACAACTCAGTCGCGCGATTGACTCAGACGCATGATCCAGTCGCACGACCCACTCAGTCGCACGGCTCAATCGCATGGATGACCCAGTCGTCCAATCTGCAGAATCGCGACTGTGGTCGGGAGGAGCAGCCCCCGAGCCGCTCTAAACACGGGTTTTACACCACATAGACCTCCAGAAACACTCAACAAACATACACAAGCATAAAACACAAGCAAAGAGACCTCACACGCACCCATACGACCTTGTGTGTTCGGGTTGAACCCGAACACCCGAAACCCTAGTTTGGACAGCCGTGAAAAGGCTCTAAAATGGACAACCAAAGACAACTACCTGCTAAGGAGGGGTAGTCTAAGCTGTAGATGATGTCAAGACGAAGAAAACGAGACCTCTCGGGTCGGATTTGGTGCTAAAATGGAGTTTTTTGTGTGTGAAAGAGATGAAGATGAAGAAGATGGTGATAATGAAGATTAGGGCTGGAATATGGGTATTTATACCCAGCCCAAGTTTCCAAAATTACAAGTTTAGTCCCTGCACTTAACCCCCGAGTTTTCCCAAATTTTGTTCGGTTGAAAAACGACTTCGTTAGGTTTTTATATTAATTGTAAAAGTTCATTTAATGTTATTATGACTGAAGAAATGGTTATATTAAAACATTTATTATATTTATAAAATGATATATTTAGCGTTTTCAAAAATGAAAGTTTTAAAGGTCTTTTTAAGGTTCACACACGGTTTTTAACGAATGCACACACAACGATAATTAAGCACACATGATATCCACATAATGAGTCAAATAATGATGAGGAATGACCAAATATAAAATAGATGACGGACAAACACGTCAATTGACGGACCTTAAGGTGACGGATGTCACAGTATCCCCCAGTTGAGAGAATTTCGTCCCGAAATTCAGCTGGAGTTAGGTCCAAGAGTGTCATCCTCGAAGAGATGTGGATATTTGAGTTTCATCTGATCTTCACGTTCCCACGTAAACTCTGGCCCTCGTTTTGAATTCCACCTTACGCGAACAATAGGTATCCTACTGCGCTTCAGTTGCTTGACCTTTCGATCCATGATCTCAATGGGTTCTTCAACAAAATGAAGCTTGTCGTCAATCTTGATTTCCTCGATTGGCACGTGAAGGGATTCATCGGCCAAACATTTCTTGAGGTTTGACACGTGAAAAGTATCATGCACACCGCTAAGCTCTTGTGGCAACCTTAACCGGTAAGCCACTGGACCGATCCTTTCAGTGATCTCAAATGGTCCAACGTATCTTGGGGCTAACTTCCCTTTCTTTCCGAATCGAACGACTCCTTTCCAAGGGGAAACTTTGAGTAACACACGATCCCCAACATTGAATTCTAGAGGCTTCCGACGATTGTCGGCATAGCTCTTTTGGCGATCTCGCGCGGCTTTAAGTCGATCTTTGATTTGGAAAATCTTGTCTGTTGTCTCTTGGATGATCTCTGGGCCTGTCAGTTGACTTTCACCAATTTCGGCCCAACAAACGGGAGATCTGCATTTCCTTCCATACAACGCTTCAAATGGTGCGCATCCAATGCTTGTATGATAGCTGTTGTTGTAGAGAACTCAATCAATGGCAGATGAGCATCCCAACTACCACCAAAATCGATTACACACGCTCTCAACATGTCTTCTAGCGTCTGTATAGTGCGTTCACTTTGGCCATCTGTTTGAGGGTGATAGGCTGTACTCATGTCTAACCGAGTACCCATCGCTTTCTGTAGCGTCTGCCAAAAACGTGAAGTGAATCTGCTATCACGGTCGGATATGATTGACACCGGCACCCCGTGCCGTGTCACGACCTCTTTGATGTACAATCTCGCCAACTTATCCATCTTGTAATCTTCTCGGATAGGCAAGAAATGTGCTGATTTCGTCATTCGATCAATAATGACCCATATCGAGTCATGACCGCTGTTTGTTCTAGGGAGTTTGGTGATGAAATCCATAGCTATGTTCTCCCATTTCCACTCGGGAATTTCAGGTTGCTGTAATAATCCCGATGGCTTTTGATGTTCAGCTTTGACTGACCTTCGAACACGTCAAGCATCGACTGACGTATAAGGCAATGTCTTTCTTCATGCCTGGCCACCAGTATAGATCCTTAAGATCATGATACATCTTGTCTGCACCAGGATGAATAGAATATCGCGTCTTGTGGGCTTCATCCATGACTAAGGTTCGAACACCTCCCCATTTGGGTACCCATATGCGATCCATGAAGTACTGAATACCGTCATCCTTGCGAATCATCTGTTTATCTAACCCCCGGAATTCTTCTCCCGCAAGGTTTTCTTCTTTCAATGCCTCACTCTGTGCAATTTGAATCTGAGCTTTCAAGTTGGTTTGGATGGTCAATCCCAACGCTCGTGCACGTAGTGGTTTCACACGTTCTTTACGGCTTAAGGCATCAGCCACCACGTTAGCTTTCCCCGGATGATACCGGATTTCACAATCGTAGTCGCTAAGAAGCTCTACCCAACGTCGTTGGCGCATGTTGAGTTCCTTCTGATCCAGAATGTGTTGAAGGCTCTTATGATCGGTGAAGATGATGCATTTGGTGCCATACAAGTAATGCCTCCAAATTTTGAGTGCAAATACTACAGCGCCCAACTCAAGATCATGAGTGGTGTAGTTCTTTTCGTGCACTTTAAGTTGTCGCGAAGCGTAGGCAATCACCTTGTCCTTCTGCATCAATACACATCCCAATCCTTGATGTGACGCATCGCAGTAAACCACAAAATCATCTGTTCCGTCTGGGAGAGACAGTATTGGCGCGTTGCACAACTTCTCTTTCAACGTTTGGAACGCTTGTTCTTGTGCAAATCCCCAGTCAAACTTCTTGTCTTTCTGAGTAAGCAGGGTCAACGGCTGCGCGATCTTTGAGAAATTCGCGATGAAGCGACGATAATAACCGGCCAATCCTAAGAATTGCCGAATCTCTGATGGTGTCTGGGGCGTATCCCATTTCTTCACCGCTTCGATCTTGCCGGGATCTACGTGAATCCCGTCCTCATTAACCACATGACCCAAAAACTTCACTTCTCGCAGCCAAAACTCACACTTTGAGAACTTGGCGAAAAGTTTCTCTTCGCGTAGCAGCTCCAGAATAGCCCGAAGATGTTCTACATGATCCTCTTTTGATCGGGAATAGATAAGTATATCGTCTATGAACACGATCACGAACTTATCCAAGTAAGGTTTGCACACCCGATTCATTAGATCCATGAACACAGCTGGTGCGTTGGTCAATCCGAACGGCATGACCAAGAACTCATAGTGCCCATAACGAGTTCTGAACGCAGTCTTCGGTATGTCGTCCTCAAAAACCCTTAGCTGATGATAACCAGAACGAAGATCGATCTTTGAAAAATACGAAGCTCCTTGCAGCTGATCAAATAAATCGTCGATCCTGGGGAGAGGATATCGGTTCTTCACCGTCAACTTGTTCAGTTCACGGTAATCGATGCACATACGGAACGATCCATCCTTCTTCTTGACAAATAGTACCGGCGCTCCCCACGGTGAATGACTCGGTCGAATAAAACCTTCTCCAGTAGTTCCTGTAACTGACTAGACAACTCTTGCATCTCGGATGGCGCTAGTCGATAAGGCGTTTTCGCTACCGGTGTAGCTCCAGGAACCAACTCAATACGGAATTCCACCTGTCGTGGAGGAGGTAAACCAGACAAGTCATCTGGAAATACTTCTGGGTAATCCCGTACCACTGGAATATCCACCAGTTTCCTTTCCTCGTCTTTCTTTTCAACTACATGAGCCAGAAAAGCGTAGCACTGCTTTCGTAGACTCTGGCGTGCTTTCATGCAGGAAATCAACTTTAAGCTCTTACCCGGTCGTTCTCCCTGAACCTTGAGTACTTCCCCGTTAGGCATAGGGATACGTACTACTTTGTCTCGACAGACAATCTCTGCTCCATTCTGCGACAACCAATCCATACCCACGATCACATCGAAGCTCCCTAACTCGAAGGGTATCAAATCTATCTCAAAGGTATGATCCTCCAGCGTCAACGAACACTTCCTAATAATCTCATCGGCCTGAGCAACCTTACCATTGGCCATTTCTACAGAGTAGCTAGTTTCTAGCCTACTAGGACTCAAATCAAGCAATTGCACAAACTCGGAAGAAATGAAACTATTGTCTGCTCCAGTATCAAATAATATAGATGCGAAGTGATGATTGAGTAAGTGCGTACCCGTGACAACATTCGGGTCCTGACGAGCATCATTAGCTCCAATGACGAATGCACGTCCCCGAGCTGCATTCCCCTGAGTAGCCGGGCCTTGATTCCCAGCGATAGCCAACACCTGTTGCTGGTTGTTCCCCTGTTGACCCGGTGCCCGGTTCAGCCTGGGGCACATGTTCCTGTAGTGATCGGGGCTCCCACACTCAAAGCAAGCCCTTGCATTCCCGGCGGGGTTAACCGCGTTGACGGGTGCTACAAGATTTGGTGCAGTCCTGCAATCTCTGGCCAAATGACCCGGGCGCTTACAGTTAGCGCACATCCGGCATTGCGTCCCTGGGGGATGATGATAGTTGCACCTGTCACATTTGGGGTGCGGCCCCACATACTCTCTTCTGGCCTGAGACACGGCCACGAAATTCCTGGTCGGCTTAGACCTCTTCTCAAACCTTCCGGCACTCGACCGGCTCGATTCCCCAACATCTTTCCTCTTCTCGGCCCCTCGGCCTAAAACCCCTGTTCTAACCATCTCGTCAGTCAAGGCGCCAGCTTTCAAAATCGCGCTCTGAATAGTAGGAGGAGCGGCTGCTGTAACCATCGCTCTAATTTGAGGCGCAAGTCCCCAAATGTACCTTTCGATCCTCTTTGATTCCGGCGTAACCAGATGCGGAACCAACCTTGCCAGCTCATGAAAGCGATCAGTATAAGCTGCATGCCCTGCCCCCACCATAGCATGATTCCAAAACTCATGCTCCAACTTCTGCATCTCGTTGAGAGGGCAGTATTCCTCGGTGATCAAGGCTTTGAACTCGTCCCACGACATTTGCATCGCGGACTCTCTTCCTCGAGCTTGAATCTGAGTGTTCCACCAGGTTAGGGCTTTACCCTGTAGAGAACAAGTAGCATACTTGATCCTCTGGCTGTCGAGGCACTCACTGATGTCGATCACTGCCTCCATCTTTTCCAACCACCTGGTCAGGGCTATCGCCCCACCTTTCCCATCGAATTCCCTTGGCTTACAAGCCACAAACTCCTTGTACGAGCATCCCCGACGAGCATTGACCACTCCAGTCTCGATACCGGCAGTACCACCATTCCCGGTTTCCTGGTTGCTCTCGTTTCCAGTCGGGTTCCCGTTTCCCGTTTCAGTTTCAATCCCACCTTGGGCTCCATCATCGTTGCCACCATCCCCGTGAGGGTGGTGTTGTTGAAGTGCGTCGCTCACTTGGGCCACGATAGTAGGAATCAGTGCGGCCAATTGTTGAGCGATCAGGGCTGCCATGTCGGCGTTCCCTGTTCCTTGACTATTGCTGGCAGGAGCATCGTTTGTTCTTGGTGCTCTGCCTCTGCCTCGGCCTCTGCCCCTTGGGGCTTCACTCCCTCCACTACTGCTACGGGTGACTCTTCGAGGCGGCATGTTCTAATCATAAAAGAGGTAACATATAAACTTTAGTCACCATAAGATACAAATGTATTCCACTTATCAAATTCCAATGTTCATGTTCCGGTCAGTCAAGACCACCATGCAGCCCATTTCAAGCATATTCTCGGTATACCGGTGATGTTTATATATAGGGTTCCCCGCAGCGTTCCCACCACACCCACGATGTACCGAGAATGATGCCTGATCCGGTTACATGACATCCGACTTTCCTTTACATCATATCCATAATAATCCATCATAACAGTTGTAAGTCCATGCATACAATCACGTTTAGTCTAGCGGAGGTTGTCTATTTCCTCATTCTTCGAGGTTTCAGACATATTCCTCCTCAGAGTTAATCTCAATGTCCAAGGTCAAGCGCAATAGCATGATTTGTGATGATCTCTTCGGGTTTAATACCCGGATCTGATAAACTAACTCGGCGCGCAGAGGGAACGGAAGATCCAATATAAGTATTCCCATAAAAGAGTGAGCACAAGGGCTCTCTCCTAGGGTAGAAAGATCACATAACAAATAGATGAACAATCAAGCAGCGAGGAACACATACACGAGATATAATATGCACACAGAGTCCTAGCATGCAAATCTACATGAAGGTTCCTAGGTTATAGTCTAGGTCAAGCGTATTGCCTAATTCTCTATAACCAATGGCTCTGATACCAATCTGTCACACCCCCGCTAAAAGCGGAAACACGGGGATGTAACGAGAATGGGATCGTCATAACACATGGTAAGCGATAGAGAGCAATATAAGTAAATGATGACATGCGTGTCATGACGACACCCGACAACAAGGGGACTTGTGTCGTGTTTAGTCAATGTCCACAACACATAGCCATAAACAACATGATAATGATAACATATATACACATATGATGAAAATGTAATTGTTAATTCCCACAACCCGGGAACAAGTTCAAATGTTGTTAATTGTTTACATGCGTTCACATTGTTCAAAAGATTGTTTATCAAAAAGAGCTAAGTCCCAAAATGCATCCTAGGGTCTCCACTAAGGCAGCACACCTAGATTCCTGGACTTGCATGATCACCTGAAAAGATATGCTTAAAACGGTCAACAAAATTGTTGGTGAGTTCGCAGGTTTATGTAATAAAAATGTAAGCGATGCTGTATAGATAGCGTGTCGGAATACCGTGAATACAGTTATTACACAAGTAAATATCACATGACATGAGCTTTGCAACCAAACCTAGCGACGTACACAAAGAAATTGTCGGCATATATTCACCCAAGGGCCCGTTCCTGGCCACTGATGGTACCAACTAGTATACCATCGAACGAGGGTGGGGGTGTCAACCCAGTAGTACTACCAATACCTAACCGTCGGTTCCCACACTGGAATTAAATAGTTGCAAAGATAGAACCACACAGCAGACCCAAGCATGTATCAAATAGTACTTGCAACACAGTATCACGTTGATTCCTTGTATGTAAAATGTATGTAAGTTGTACAGCATAAAATGTGTAAGCATACTTTTCCCCCAATTTGTAAATGATTGAAATATTGTATAAATGTAAAAAGGGGCCACGAAACTCACTTGTTAAGTGGTAAGTATGTATGAGCGATGTATCCCAAATGTTGAATGCAAATAAACAGTCAAACACCTATTGACAGTTATTGTATAGCATTAATGATATGATATATGTATAAGCGCGCAATAATGATGGGTCGGTTCGGGTCGTATCGGATGGGTCACGCACAACACACACAGACTGACACACGTACTAGACCTTATGTAGATCCAAGTACAAGACATTGTCGCCACTAATGATGATATTTAAGTAAAAGCATCGTTGTTAATCGAAAGGATATTAAATAAGTGTCAATAGTTATAAGTCGATTTGGTCGTTGTAAAAACGTTAGCTTAATTTGCTCAAAACAGTTTCCGTGCCCTTTCTCGCGTTGACTTTAATATTTGTGGCCAAACAATGGCATAATTGTGTTAGTGTTACCTCGACACCACACGACATACTCACGCCACGCACAAGGGGTCAAACACAACAATTTCAGTCGCATACAAGGCCAGACGCACGACTCAACCTCCATTCGTGCGAATCAACCCTCAATCGTGCGAATCAGCTTCATTCGTACGATTGAGCCTTCATTCGTATGATTGGCCTTCAGTCGTACCACTCAACACCCAATCGCACGACTCAACTTCCATGCGCACGAATCAACCTTCAGTCGTGCGAATTAGCTACTTTCGTACGACTGAACCTTCATTCGTGCGATTGGACTCCAGTCGTGCGAATCGCATTCATTCGCACACATTCAGTCGGTCACCTGACTCAATCGCACACAAACACTCAATCGCATGACTCATTCGCATACTCTCATTCGCACGCATGACTCAATCGCACACAGTCACTCAGTCGCACAACTCAGTCGCACGACATGCCTAGTCGCACGACTCAGTCGCGCGATTGACTCAGACGCATGATCCAGTCGCACGACCCACTCAGTCGCACGGCTCAATCGCATGGATGACCCAGTCGTCCAATCTGCAGAATCGCGACTGTGGTCGGGAGGAGCAGCCCCCGAGCCGCTCTAAACACGGGTTTTACACCACATAGACCTCCAGAAACACTCAACAAACATACACAAGCATGAAACACAAGCAAAGAGACCTCACACGCACCCATACGACCTTGTGTGTTCGAGTTGAACCCGAACACCCGAAACCCTAGTTTGGACAGCCGTGAAAAGGCTCTAAAATGGACAACCAAAGACAACTACCTGCTAAGGAGGGGTAGTCTAAGCTGTAGATGATGTCAAGACGAAGAAAACGAGACCTCTCGGGTCGGATTTGGTGCTAAAATGGAGTTTTTGTGTGTGAAAGAGTTGAAGATGAAGAAGATGGTGATAATGAAGATTAGGGCTGGAATATGGGTATTTATACCCAGCCCAAGTTTCCAAAATTACAAGTTTAGTCCCTGCACTTAACCCCCGAGTTTTCCCAAATTTTGTTCGGTTGAAAAACAACTTCGTTAAGTTTTTATATTAATTGTAAAAGTTCATTTAATGTTATTATGACTGAAGAAATGGTTATATTAAAACATTTATTATATTTATAAAATGATATATTTAGCGTTTTCAAAAATGAAAGTTTTAAAGGTCTTTTTAAGGTTCACGCACGGTTTTTAACGAATGCACACACAACGATAAGTAAGCACACATGATATCCACATAATGAGTCAAATAATGGTGAGGAATGACCAAATATAAAATAGATGACGGACAAACACGTCAATTGACGGACCTCAAGGTGACGGATGTCACAAAAGGTTATCAGGCACAAAGCCAGATTGGTTGTGAAAGGTTATGTTCAGAAGTATGGAATTGACTATGAAGAAGTATTTGCTCCTGTTGCTAGGTTAGAGACTGTGAGGTTGATTCTGGCCTTAGCAGCTACGAAGAAGTGGAAGGTTCATCATTTGGATGTCAAAACAGCCTTCTTGAATGGGGATTTGAAAGAAGATGTGTATGTGACACAGCCAGAGGGTTTTGTGAAGTCTGGTAAAGAAAGATTGGTGTATAAGCTCATTAAGGCATTGTATGGCCTTAAACAAGCTCCTAGGGCTTGGAAAGAGAAATTATATGATACCTTAGTAGAATTTGGTTTTAAAAGGTGTCCACAGGAACATGCAGTGTACAAGAATCAATCTGAGGATGGATCTGTGATAATAGGAGTGTATGTGGATGACTTGATAGTGACTGGTTCTAGTGCAAGGATGGTTGAGGAGTTTAAAGCCATGATGAAGTCTAAGTTTGAGATGACAGATCTTGGTTTGTTAAACTACTACTTAGGCATAGAGGTGATACAAGAAGAAAAGGGTATATTCTTGAATTAGTCTGGGTGTGCAAAGAAAATTCTGGAAGAATAAAATATGTGGGAGTGCAATTCAACCAAAGTCCCTATGGATCCAGGGTTGAAGTTAGGGAAAGATGAAGATCAGGATTCTGTGGATGTTACTAAGTATAGAAGAGTTATAGGGTGTTTGAGATACTTAACTCAAACTAGACCTGATTTGAGTTAATCAGTGGGGATAGTTAGTAAATTCATGGAGTTTCCTAGAACTACTCATTGGCAAGCAGTCAAGCACATTCTGAGATACTTAAAAGGTACTATAGATCATGGTATTTGGTATGAATATGGTAATATTGATGATTTAGTGGGTTACAGTGATAGTTCTCATGCACCTACTAAAGCTGATGGGAAGAGCACAACAGGTATGGTGTTCTACTATGGTGGAGGACCTGTTAGTTGGGTTAGTCAAAAACAAGGAATTGTTGCTTTATCATCCTGTGAAGCTGAATTTATAGTTGCTACTGCTTCTGCACAACAAGCTGTGTGGTTAAGAAGTGTGTTGGAAGTATTAACTGGAGTTAAGGCAGGACCAGTTTTAATACATGTGGATAATAAGTCAGCTATTCAATTAATGAAGAATCCTGTGTTTCATGGAAGATCTAAGCACATAGATGTCAGATACCATTACATAAGGAGTTGTGTTGAAAGAAGTTTGGTGGTTGTGAAGCATATTAGTGGAGAGGAGCAAAGAGCTGATATTCTTACAAAAGCTCTTCCGAGGCTAAAATTTGCTGTTATGAAAGGGCTGCTTGGAGTAGGTTCAATAAAAGAATTAAGGGGGTGATTGTTATACTTCCGAAGCTTCCGAAGCTTATTACTTCCGAAGTGTAATAGTGTAATAGATTTCTTCCGAAGTTTAATTTTCTTCCGAAGTATTATTGTAATTCTTGTATTGTTTAGAAAACTTTTGTAACAATAGCATAGTGAAGGGGTAATATGTGTAAATAGTTAGTTAGTCCTTCTAACTACTATAAATAGGTGTTTAGTGTGTAATTTGGGTTAACCATTCAATAATATTTTGATGTTCTTCATGTTCAATCGATATCAGGTTGTTATGTTATTTTAATTGTTGGCTCAATAATAGTGAGGTGTTTAAGTTTTCATCTGATTCAAGCATGTGTAAACTCTAACTTTCTTTTGGGGGTTGTTAAGTTGTTTACATTGTTGGCTCGATGATGGTGACGCTTGGGTCATCTGAGATGCTCTTGAATATCTTATGTGATTTGGATTAGTGTACATTCTAACTTTTCTAGAGGTGCTCATACGTTATTTATATTGTTGGCTCGATGATGTTGAGCTTAGGCTCATCTGACATGCTCTCAAATCTGTAAACTGCGACTGCTACTTAGTGTAAACCCTTTTTATGTTGGGCCTTTGAGATTGAGAAGGTGAGTAAACAATTATTAGCTTGATGATGATGAGCCTAGGTTCATCTGAGACTTTTTTTAATATGTAATCTGATTCTAAATCAAAAGATTTAACTATTATCACCATTAACTATACATAATCGTTTGTGATTCATTTATAGTGAACATTGGCGTGATGACGATGAGTCTAACCTCATTTGAGAAGTTATTGAAATTTTAGTATGGTGCTTATGAGTGTAATGCCTATCATTTTTTTGGGGTTTGTACGTGGTGGAGGTGAATAAACGGACTTTTTGATGTTTTCCAATTGTTACTATGGGTATGTCGATATGGCCCTAGGCTCACCTGAGACTTGGTTGCATTTGTAATCGGCCTTCAATGCTTAATTTGATGTTGGGAACATGAACAAAAATATATTCCGTGATCAAAGATGGTGGGAACATGAACAAAAATGACGAGGGTAATTACTTTAAAAGCGCTCAGTATCCCGCGCTGATCTATTTGTAGCTATTGACATCTTGTCAATATTATGAAGAGGCTCGTGATCTATTTTGTAGCAAGAAGTATGTTTGTTTTGATGATAACTATAACTTTAAAAGCGCTCAATATCCCGCAATGATGTCAGTTAGTATATAGAGGTTGACAACAAAGGTAAAGAAACTCCAGCCATAAGGTTGAACGTGAGAATACGTTAGCATAGCGAAGAATCAAGAAGACAAGACAACACGCTTCGAATTATCAGGATGTTTATGGCATGAATCATGTTCTCAAGATATTAAAATATCTATGGAAGTGGGAAAAACTAAATAACACATCAACTAAAACTTCATACTCGACCTCTTTTTAAGTGAGCACAAATGATTTGTTCGTATGTGAATCGATGGAAATGAGGATAATAAGGCTCCTAAATAAAAAATAAATTTTTTTAACAGTTTAGCTTTTTTTTAGTTATTGAATATTTTGACCGAAGAAATTAATTGTCATTACACGCTTTCTATTTCGTTTAAACATCTAGGGCTCTAATTGATATGTGGGCAACTTTAACCAAATAATATTTTGGTTAGAACATCCTAGAAATAGAGGTTCATTTATATTGTTTAATAACTTTGATACGTGATGATAAACTTTCTTCCATTCAAATTTTTTTATTAGCATTTCTTTCGCTGTTGTAACCTTGTTCATCGCCTTCTAGACTCGAAACTTATAACATGTCATCAAAGCCCAAATGTAACATAGTTTTGAAGGTGTCACTGACCAACAAAGATGCATATTTGTTGGAAAGCCGCTCCATAAAACACGAACATGCATACATGGAGGAGGAAGAACATAAAGTTTGTGAACTAGAAAAGATTTTAAACATCATGCTCTCAGTGGGATCAAAGCTAGAGCTCACGAACATTGTGGTTGCTAGTCATCATTCCTAGTGAAGATCGAGGATGTGTGGTTGTAGCCGCTAAGCAAGGAGACAGGACAGGCAGAAGGTGTTAGTAGTTTCATATTGTTGGTTTTTATTCATTACAAGGGTAAAAAAGTTGTTTTATGAAAATTTTAACATGACATGGGACATTAGAGCATTCATATCCCATCACCCATTTTTATGTGAATGCATACTTTAAACTATAGGAGATAGTTGAAGTGATTGTGAGTGAAGAATAGTAAAAATATTATTGTTGGCTATAGTTGGAGAAACATTGTACAACCTCATAATTTTTTTAATATTTTCAAAAGTAATTGTGAGTAAAGAAAAGAAAAGAAAAAAGGTAACGATAAATATATAAAAAATATTATTTAATAGAAAAGAAGAAATAAAAAATAATGATTTTTAATGTAGATAGATACATATTATTTGAGCCTTTACGAATGAAAAATGAGATGGGGATATTCTTACAAGTTAAACATGGGGATATTCTTACAATATTATTTAAGAATGAAAAATGTGATGGGGATATTTCTTACAATTTAAACAGTTATTTCATGCTTTGAGCCTTTAACACCAAACAATAACAGCTTATGGTAATACCAACCCAGCCCAGCCCACATATGGTTTGAACTTTGAACTGATTAGGTTACACTGTTACAGAACCTAATTATCTGATTTCATCATATCCACAAGGTTATAAACTTATAATCACTATCACACAACCATCTATGTCTCCCAAAACTAAACTTGTTTTCCATGTTTAGAGGAAACATGAATATCAAATTTACAATCAAATTAGGATGGCAAACAAGTCAAAATGAGCTCCAACTCCACTCGATCACCTTGGTACGCTCAAACATGATTTGATACATCAAGCATGGTTTATAAAGGCAACCGGAAAACCAATGAACTGTAAATACAAAAACCTGTAGTTCCACTAAGCTCAGTTCTGAAAACAGACTAAATAACCTAACTAAATCACATTAAGATATGTTTAACAACAAACCATGTTCAAATAAGCAAAGTTAGATTAGAGCTCAATTTGAGATGTCAATATACTTTGGGTTTAAACTAGATGAAGTCATCTGCTTACCATCTTCAAATTCCTCCAACCACCAAAACAGGAAAGAAACTAGAAAGAAGCACTTGTCTAAATATCGTTTACCTTATGCGAGATCAAAAGGAACGTTGTGATTGAGAAATTGTCCAAAATATGTAAAATGAACTTGTTACAAACCGAAGGTAATTTGGTACAAGATTTGGAAGATTCAATGATTCTTGATCTCATTGTTTTGAAAACCAAACTAAATTATTTGGAACCAATTGCAAAAGACAACTTGGGGCGGGATTTATTCTTACCAAGCAGTTTTTGTTGCTTCGCACGTTCTTCTTCTTCCTGCTGTTTTTTCCTTAATAAAGCTTCTTCCTTTTGTCTTTGAAGCTCTTCCAATTCCCGGTAACGTTCTTCCTCCCTCCTTTGTTGCTCCATTGCTTCCCGCCTTTGGGCTTCTTCAACCCTCCTTCGGTTCTCTTCAACCAACCGTTCTAACTCTTCTTTCTCTTTTTGAGCTTGTTCCTATTTAATCAATCAGGTATTGCAATAATTATACAATTGTTCATCAATAAATGCATTTAGACAATCTCTGATCAACTAAGATTCACAAAACACTTGGGTTTGTACAAAGTTGAGGGAAATGTTTGGCTTTTGTCACTATCAGAGGTAGCAAGTTTTAAAAAGGGCCAAGGTTCGGTTGACACACACTTCTTTGTAAAAATAGACATCGAGGCTTTGAGCGATCTTAAACCTGTTTGACTTCTAAGGTAGCCATCTCTACAACATAAAACTAGACGGATAGGTCAGGGTTCAGTTGACACACATTTTTTGTACTCCTTAAAAATAGACTTTTAGGCTTTTAGCAACTTTAAACCAGTTTTACTTTTAAAGTAGCCTAATCCACACAATATAACTATATAATGGATACTAGTTTTTAATTCCATTTGAAGATTAAAGGAAAACAAACTTCATGATATTCTTAATAAATAAGATAAGAAAAGTCAAAACGCTTACCTCTTTTCGTCTAGCCTCAATAAGCGCAGCTTCTTTCTCTTTCTCAAGTTGAGCTGCGACATCAACCAAAACTTTCTTCCGCCCCTCTTCCAACCGCTTTTGAATTTCCAGCTTAATATCATCAGAGTTCAATCTCTCTTGCACTCTCTTCTTAATAACTTCTTCAACTCTATTTGCGGTTTCTTCTTCCACTAACTTTATTTCTGCTTCCTGCTGACGCCTGATAAAATAAAAAGAAAAAATATGTCAATGAAGAAATGGTCACCAAGTCAAAAACCAAGATGCTGCAAGTCCGCAACCATAGTGACAATTTGATGTTAAATATTCCATAACAAAATCCCTCGATATTTGTTTGTCATTTTTAACATGTACGTGTATGCTTCTAACAAATGACAAACTGACCTTCACGTTGACAAGAGCACTATATATATGTGATTATGCTTACAAAGCATACCTCTAACGAGTTCCTGATCCAAACAAATGAGTTTCAAAACTCATGAACAGTAGATAAACGAGGCACCCAATTCATCATCAAATAAAACAAGTTGAACTATAGCAGTAGTATCTTCCTTCATATAGCCTGTGGAGAAAAATGTCAAGTAACCTTTCACAGTTTAAAGCTAATCGCCACAAGGGCATCCTTTTAAGTGAAATGCCACAACCGAGTGAAGAAGGAAGAAAGAAAAAAACTAAGTTTCAAGCCTATAATGAAGGGTCTGTGTAAATTCACTATAATGATACAGATATACATGCAAATGAAGATAAGTAAAATTTCATAATTAAAATAGAACAGCTGGGAAACAAGCAAAATAGGTCAACAGTCAATTCTTCCAGA
The DNA here is from genome assembly GCA_025215565.1 of Flaveria ramosissima. Taxonomy (NCBI): domain Eukaryota; kingdom Viridiplantae; phylum Streptophyta; class Magnoliopsida; order Asterales; family Asteraceae; genus Flaveria; species Flaveria ramosissima. The sequence goes on along the minus strand of CM046036.1, from coordinate 17,437,738 downwards.
AAAATGGGAACTCGAGTCCAATTTGCGTTTCTAATAAGTTATTAGTTTCATAAAGAAAATTGAAGATAATCAAAATAGTATTCAAGGTTGCCCCTTTTGCATAAACATATAAAACTGCAAGATCATCTGATTCTCAGAAAGATGGAAGTATGGAACACCAAAATGACAACATTGCAAACATGTAAAAAGTGATCAGCTGGTATAAGTTAGCCTGTTAAGTTCTTACTTCCCCACTCCCAAAATAGTTGAGTTATAACCCACAAAACTATATGCCAAAATTCAGATCTTAAAGAGATTCCGTGTACTGGTCCTACTAAATGGCTTGAAGATGCAGAAAAGATATATTCTGAGATGAAGTTGGACACCATATATTGTGTGCCCCATACTAAGAATCCAATATCCAGTGATGATAACACTAGTGCTAGAATGCATATACTAGTTAATTAGTAAAAAGGATTCATCATGAGTACAAGCCACTCAGAGAACTGCTTGTGTAAATGTAGCACATGCCAACCCTGAATATACATTATATGGTTTCACATGATTTTTGCAGTCATGTTCATCACAAGCTCAAAAGGTTAATTTCAAGATCGTTGTTGCAATAAGTGTCCATAAATTGAATTTTGTATCAACACAAGTGCATAGCCGTATGGTAAAGAGTGAGACTGTAGTTTGGATTGCCCTGAAAAAGGTGACAGGAGTATATGTGGTATGCTAAAAAGTCGACAAGAAAAGTAGATAGCGCAAGGTTAATGCATTAAGAAGCCAGGCGGACGCACAGAAGCACTTGGTACAGAGTCCCAGACTCCCATCTCATGTGAAATGACCAAAATACTTGGTGATAATACTATGTTTACGGTTTTGCTTTTTCTTTATACAAGTGGTATAGTTCAAAATTTGACAGCAATAGCTTTTAAATAGAAACAAAAGACAATTAATCATGCAGACAATATAGAAGAGAAAAGCCAAGGATAAAAAATGGTGGTCTTTGCTTCTTTATATAAGTTAAAAAAAGAACAAAAATAAACCTCACTAGAAGATGGACAAAAAAGAGTCTATTAGGAAGATAATAAGAAACTTGTCTCAAAAGTCTTTCCAAAAAGAAAGCAAAATATAAATTATGCAAGGCTAGGAGCCTAGGGATGTAAATTTAGTGGTCAATTGTGCTTCTTAAAAATGTGGTTTCATGCCTTGCTCTATGCCGCTTTTCCCTTTTTTATAACTTGTGAAAAACAGCTTTAGCAACAGACATCAAAAAGTCTATGTAGTGCTCCCATATTCATTTCTTCGGTTTCATATTGATAAACATGAAATCTGAAGCTACTGAGAAATTTTCAGAGTCTCAAGTCTCAACTATGTTAACCAAACAAATTGACAGCCATTTTCACAATATTCTTTTCTTCGGTTTCATATTGATAAACATGTATGCAAACTAAAACTTCTAGGCTCTACAAGTTGTTAAAAAAAATTAAAAATAATAAAAATAATAAATAAAAATTAAAAAATAAAATAAAAAAACCTCGATACAAAATCTCAAATTACCATAGAAATTTTCCAAGTATACCATGGAAAATTCGAACTTAAAAACAATTAAAACACTATTGATTTCTTACTGCCATACACTCGATACAAGTGTGGAAATGTGAATTTATAACAATTAGCAAAATACCATCCCCAACTCCAAATACCACAATGAGTTAATTCTAAAAATATCAACAAACCAATATTCTAACAATGCTAAATTAGTTCAATACGTATCGTGGCATGTTAACTGTATGAAGAGCAAAGTACCACACCAAACAAAAAAGTATATACATAACTGAAAGAGATGAATACATAGGATATAAACAAAGTGATATACCTTTTCTTTTGTTCTTCATCTTCGATTTTCATTTTTTCATTGACAATTTTGCGCTCGGTAGGCCCAATACTGGGGGACTTAGCTTTAGGAGACAATGAGGTGCTCCTGCTTTTATGTCTTTTATGCCGTCTTGAAGTAGGTGAAGGACTTTTCCTGTGACGGCGTGGGGATATCGAGCGGCTTCTCCGCCTGTAAAAATAATATAATATGAGCAATGGCTTATTGTGTAAAGCTACAGAGAGGACCATATGCACCATACCATCCGACCTAGCACAATAGAGGCAAAAGCAATTTACAGTTACCTCTTATATTGCTAAGTACAAAGAGTGAGCTCCATCTTTTATCACAAGAAACCGCTAAATGTCACAATCGAGCAAGAAAAGAACACGAATCAGCACCCATCACCTGCTCACTTCCCATTTGGAGGGGAGCAACTGCTTTTTTATGTTTTTAGTACAAATGGGATGTATTGTTTCTGAATTATATTACATTTAGTATGCTCTTCCCCAAAATTCTTTTACATGAAAATTTCAAGGTTTAGTCAAAGTCTGATCTCTGGCAATACACAGCCCAACAATATGTTCTCAAGTCAACACTTGGAGGAAGGTTGCATCTCATCAAAACAAATATTACAGGACTCATGAGTACTGAAAACTCTCAAAACCTCAACATGTCATATAATCATAGGTCAAAAAGAAGACTACTTCATTACTGGATGTCTGGATCATCTGCTATATGAATTCAATCAAGAACCCATCATCCTAGTAACTGTAAAATCTCACTCAAAATTAAATCTTGATGCATGAAAATAGCTATTCACAAACAAATTTAGAGAGAGCTCCTTTTAAATATGTAATGGAAATCTAATATATTAAAAAGCTCTTCCTAAAAATTCACTGACAAGTGACAACTGAGAAATAATAACTGTTGATAAGTAAACAATCTCACAACCATTATATGGCTGCTCCATCCCATACACTATACAGATTTTGATCAAGTGGCAACGAAAAATCATGAAAAAGTTCTAAATCCGAGAATTATTGATGCTCTAAGCTCAATTAAAATATCGCCAACGTTAGTTAATGATATGCAAAAACTAAAACAGATCAATCACATAACTTTAACTCTGTCGAATCAAAACGCCCAATTATCGATGGAAGCAATAAATAAACTAAAATTCGCCAAATACACAAAAAGCAAAAGCACATGCCGGTTATATTGCTTAAAATCACAATTGATAGTTCATAACACCAACAAAAGTGTATTAAAATGAAAAACTGGACATTCTATTGGCTGCTAAAACAATAAATTAAAAGAAAAAATCGAAAAATAATCTTAATCGGGTATCAATCACCTGCTATAAGAATAAGGAGATCGGCTGCTTCGATCTCTATGGCTTCTATATCTGCGGCTGCTATACCTGTGCCCCACCGGCGACGGTGACCTCGAATACCTCCGCCGTTTATACGACGGCGACCGAGACAAATCTCTATCTCGAGCCATACCTCCTCCGATAGATTACACCTAAAACACAAATTATCTCCCGAAACTTTAATAGTTCTCCGATCGTAATCCAATGAATGTTCTATATGAATCGAATCACAATACTGAAGACTAAGCAAAAGATCGTAGAGATTTCGTAATTGTAGCTGAAATTTGTGAAGAATGATAATCAAATATGCACCTTACGAATCGATTAGTAAGATCTGTAGAAACGATAAGTGTTTCGCTATATTCAGGAAAGCGTTTGGAACCCTAGAATGTAGATCGTGTTTTGTTAACGCATTCAATAAGGGGCAACGTTCTCTCTAAACATCAAGTGTTGGAGCTTAAAAGGCTTCGTGTATTTAACAGATCGACATATTAAGACACGATAAAATTCGTGTGTGTTTAAACAAGTTAAATATATGTTAACCTGTTAATACTTGTTAAGAAACTTGTTTATACTTTTTTATTTATAAGTATATATATACATATTATTTAAAACAAAACCCTAGTATACTACTATACCCTGTCCTTGAAACTTGGAACCCATTACCACCGCTCACTCACAATTCACAAGCCGATCTCCATCTCGGCATCTCGTGTCCTCTTCAGTCGATCTCTATCTCCGGCTATCTTCCAGACGTCGTCATCGTCCGGCCATTATCGTTGTCTTGCCATCGCCATCATCTTGCCATCATCGTCATCCGGCCACCGTACAATCGTACATCAATCTCCATCTCCAGCCATCGTCATCGTCGTTGTCCAGCCGTCTTTGACATCACGTAAGTTTTAATAGTTTTCTAAACAGGTAATTTTGTGTAACTTGTTTCTTAACAAGTTGATGATCGTGTTTGAAAAAATGGCACGATAAGTTATCATGTTGTCTTTATGTTTAGCATGTCAGATCATCGTGTCCTATTGTGTCGTGTCTCACCTGTTATGCTAGCCCTATATTTATGTCTAGAGGCGGTGTGCAACTCCATAAGTGGTTGTCATCTTGGTTACGCTTTTACTTTTCTTTTATTCTTGAATGGGTAAAGTCGATTGTTTGCACGTCCTCAATTGGTAGCTCATACATCAGACACGTCATCATGATACACTTAATTTCAGAGTAAACCCACTAATATGGTAAAAACTCCAGATTCGGGATCGAATCCGTGAGCTAAAAGACCTCAAGTCTTATCCATCCTCGCTCATGTCATTGGACCAAATTACCAACTAAAGGAGTATAATATATAAGCCTAATACTCTAATGTTTGATGGATTAGTAAATATTTCCCTAGGAAAAATGATCTTTTACGTACTAATTGGTTTAAACATAGCCGCATTTTTCTTTCATAGCCTTCCACCCTTTGTGATGTCTTCTAGATTAATTGTTCGCCTCTTCCTTGCCTTTTTGGGTCGGCGTTTAATGATTTGATGGTGTTATAGTTTTAGGAATCTTAGACTTTGCCCAAAAAGACCCGCCCTTTATCGGGTTAATCATGTAACCATTAACTTGGATCCAACTTTGCACTTTGTAGATTGGATGAACCTAACTCTCTAAAATCCCAACATCTTGTCTGTTGCTAGCCATGAACCAAATTGTTACCATTGTATATTTGCAAGGCATCCCAGTGATTTCCCATCTCCTGTAAGCTTAACACTTGTTACCCATATCCATAACACGTTGATCACTATTTATATCACTAACATGATATTTACCGTTTCCATCCTGAAGGACATTGTATCTAGTTGCTTTCTTTCTTGATTGTTTTAGACATGTTGGTAGCACTTGGGGTCAACAGACCTTCAATCTATCAATAAGATTCAAAATAGTGACAATCCTCCTCATGGTGTACTCCTTTATGTATTCAAGTGCTTATATGATAGGCTTGTCCTTACTAGAGAAATGTAATCTCGGCCATTGTTTTGAAGGTATGTTTGAGAACCAAGAGTATGCATCCTTACTGATTTTTCTCAACTCAACCATTGTTCATTAAAACTAAACAACTGTGGTTGAGGTTACACATTTCCAAAGCATATCTTTATAAAGTTTCCCTTTAAAAGTCACCTTCATATTCTTAGATTATACCTCAGACAAAGATTATGCTCAGCATATGGAAACATCCTTAATATTATAGGAAGAATACCATTTTCAAGCCAATATTTTAAACGTGTTATAAAGTTTGAATGTGTAAATTTAGATAAAAACGAAATTAAAACACATGCATTTTGTCTATAATTAATAAATGTAAAGTTTGAGTTTCTATCAAAGTTCAAATCATCACTTAGGAGTTCAAGAAACCAAGTCCAAGAATTGAGATTCTTTGCCTTCACAATTGAAAACAAACAGGGTATATCCCACTATATAAGTTAACACCTATTGCATTAAGATTTGATTCAAGAATGGACCTTTCATGAAATCCCCATCTACACCTAAAATATCCCTCTCTAATGCCTTAGAGCCTGTTTTAAAGCTCCAAAGCAAACATACATTCTTTTGAATTTTCTAGTCGTATCACTTGGATTACTTGTTGGTTCAACCTATATCCTTATAGTTATATCTGTATTTGAAATCTGAAGTTCACTGACATAATCCCTCAGCAAAGCATACTATGAGATGTAATCTCCTTCAACCTATTTTATAGCTTTAGCTTTGGCTCTTTATACTTTCATTTTAGAAACCCCAAGTTTAAACTACCTTTGAAACTATTCTTGAACTATTTTCATAAGTATTTATGAATTCTCTTCAACTTGAATAAACATTCTTTGAGATAAGAAAATGAAGGTACAAGCATTAATGTTCTTTGTTTGAAGACATTTATGTTTTCACCATCCAAGATTCGAATCCACTTTCTTTTGATAGTAACGGGACCCAATGACAACGATGTTGGTAACGATTTATAATTTTTCCTTTCCTACTAACATTTTTTTCCTTTAGTCACTTCTGGTCTTTTTCCTTTGTCTTTAGTCACTATTAGACCCCTTACCTTTGTATTGACTATGTCTCACTAACCTTCTCTTATTTGGGTGAGGGTTCCATCTTCTCTAATTTCAAAGTTTAGTAAAGACCCATGACACACTTCTCTAACCCTTATCTTATTATCTTTCAAAACTTTGATAAGACTTCTAGTTTTAACAGAATGTGCTCTAATCAACTTCTTCTCCTTTTCTTTACTTCCAGACAGTTGACCTATATAAAAATTTGTGTTTCTTTTATTTGACCTCTTTAGATAGTATAATTAGTGTCTTCTTGTGCTTGTAGCATTCTCATCGGATTCTGACCCTCTTTTAAATGCCTCATTGTCCAACACCTATTATTCATCATTTAAATAATCACTTATAACATTTCCCTCTACATTTAAATCAACATTCAACTGTAATTCACATATCTACTTTAACATCTCTCATCACTATCATCCACATCATATTCATCCTCATGACTATTCTCTTGATTCTCATCCTTAGTTCCATTATTTTGATCATCTAGGTTCTCATCCCACATTGCATTGTCTTGAATTTGGTCTTCTACATTCTCATCCCTTGTATGGTTTTCTTCAATTTGATCATTTACGTTCTCATCCTCAACTGGAATACTTACATTCTCACTTGCAAATCCTTGACCATATGAAAAGATGTCATCAATCTAAATCAGTCACATTATGGTTAAATTTAGTTTATCCCCTAACACCACTAGGTTGCCAAATTCTACTAGATTGTCCTACTTCATGCCATCCATGTTGCAATATTCTTGAACTGTTTCTTTTTCATCTTAACATCACTAGTTCCTTCATCAATAACCTCTTTCAGAGTAAGTTTTGATAGTGGGCAAAAAATATGTATGTAGGTTTGTCTTGCAAGTTTCAGTATACATATTTATGAGCTTATGCATAAACACATATTTGAACAAGTTCAAAACCTCTGAGTCGTTACCTAAGGCTTGAAGTAAACAATCTAAATCACCTCCAAGAACTAAGAAATGGTAATAGATGGGCTTTACATCAACTGCATAGCCTAACTCTACCATGATCACATTCATCTCGTGCACTAAGAACTTGTCAATATCAACCAAATACACATAATTAATCTCATCTCCTACATAACTACGCTCTAGAAGTCAAGTAAAATAACCACCATGATTCAACTTGATGGAGAAAAATTAGGGAATCCAATTTTATTTTGAAAATACTTTGAAGTTACTACATTGATTAAGGAAGATGAAGAAGTGAGAAACATTATATTTGAGTAAAGAAAGATTATTGCATAGTTGATCAACTTCAACTTGATCTCTTATTGTTGTTTGAAGAAACATGAGTCTGCCATTGACTGATCACTGATAAGAATGAAGATGCGAAGTTGATCGAGCTTTAAAAGTGAGGGGAGAATTCAGGGAGTATTTATTAGAAAAAAGAGAATGATAAAAATACCATTTAGCCCTCATGTGGGGACCACGTGAGTCCATTTAACATCAAAATAACAGGTGTTGTGAGAAAGGATGAAACGTACTGACATTTTTAAATATAAAAGACGTGTACTGTAATTACCTTAAAATTTTAAATTTGCTACAAATCTAAAGGATAAAAATTGTAAATTACTCTTTAAATTGAAAATAATCTCGACCACAACCATAAGATACGTGAGAATACTATGTGCATTATGCTTTATGTTTTTGTATTTTTCTTATTAGTTTTTCAAGTATAAATACTACGTGTAAGAACATACTCTTAATTTTGCCATGAAGAAAAGAACAAAATCTCAATGTGATATCTTAACGTAACCATACAGATGATCTTATGGAGTTGTAAGTACATTGATGATGGATGATTATGTTGTACGACCACTTTTGAAATTTTTTATGAAATATTTCCTATGAAGAACTTGAGGTTAAAAGTAATTTGTAAACGTTAAAAAGCTAGTTGTGAAGAGATAAAATACAAAATTTATAGCGGTTATGTGGATGTTTACAAATTCACGTTACATTAGCTCCTTGGTATCCACCAAGACTTTGTTGAACTAATAACTTCTCATTAGTTAAGGTAGTGATCACCACTCCAGGTCTTACTAAGATGGTAATATTTATCGCTTTAACTTCTCAGTAGCGATAACCCTGCAAATCGATAATCCTTGCAAATCTCTCATACTCTAGGTAGGGTCACCTCCTTATTATGTAAATGCTTGGAGATATATATATATATATATATATATATATATATATATATATATATATATATATATATATATATATATATATATATATATATATATATATATATATATATATATATATATATTACAATGTGTTGAGCAAACAATTATTATCTTCTAAATATTCTTGACATGTTAAACAATTTATAATGACTTAAGTATAAATACATGGATTTTTCTTTTCTTATTTTTGGCATTCTTAACTCTCAAAACATCAATCAAAAAGTAAGATGATAGATTTACTTCAAGGTATGTGTTTTTTTGGAGATGATAGATTTACTTCAAGGTAAAAATTCATAGAAGGGACGACTTGGGGTGGAGATGGGACTGGCGATCAGATCAAGGGGGTATCGAAGACTCCTAATTTGTGGAGATGATAGATTTACTTCAAGGTATGTTTTTTTTTTCAAAAGGGGTGACTCTTGGATTTATTGCCTAGATAATCATGATGATTTTTGTGGTTAAAGAAATAAGATCGCCTATTCTTCGTGAGGTGATCACGCTACTAGGTGGAACAAGCATGTTCCAAAGAAAGTTAACATTATGGCATGGAGAGTATCGTTCGATTATCTTCTTACCCGATTATGTCTTAGCCAAGAAGGCTTGGATATGCCATCGCTATTGTGCCACTTATGTTCGAATTAGGTGCAGACTATTGATCATATTCTTGGTGATGGTAAGATTCTTGCGTTATGTGGCTTTGAACTGTGGCTAATTATACCTAATGTATTCTATATTTCTTTTCCAATTAGCAGTCCAATAATAATACAATCTGATTAAAGCAAGATCTTTTTCACATTAACTATTAGGAAGTCGTACAAATTTCAAGCATTGAGTTGTTTATACACTTTTTTAAAATGTATATACAAGGAAGCTTTTAAAGTTTCATGTATTCATGACGTCAAAAAAAATGCTCTCTTCTTCTTTATATGACTAGCTAAAAAGATTATTTCTATCAACATTTCCGTTATGTTAAAGTCTCAAAATAAAATATGATGGTGAACTATTACATCATGTTTGAATCACATATACATTCAAAATTTAAAATATTAACCCAGCGTATAAGAATTATTATACACACATATTCACAACATAAATTATGAGACTTGGTGTATAAAAAACTTTAAAATAAAAGTGAATAATTGATACACTAAAAGAATTATGCTTATACCACTGATGTTATATTATTATATTTTAATAGATAACAAAGTTCAAGTAGAAAAACAAAAAACAAAAAAAAACAAACAAACAGAATAAGAGATGAAACAAAACCGGGTACGGTTTAAAATTTAATTGTTTGTTTATAATCATACCTAAATAATTAACACAAGGTTGAGGAGGTCAAACATCCAATTTGACCCCAAAAAAATACCACAAGACATGACATAAGTTAGGATGGGAAGCAAACCAATTCCTTTTAACATAAACATTATACTAAATAGAAAAAACAACCTCAAACTTACAGGAAAGCATCCTTCTCCAACAGCTTCAACACGTCGTTCTGGTTATTCAGTTTCGCAACATCAATGGGCGTCTTACCATCCATGTTTTGTAGTGTCCTGAAGAAAACCCAACAAAAACAAAAAATCAAATCCAGAATTATCACCAACAAAGAACATAAGAGAGGATTAATTCGAATGCGTTAGGGCAAAGCAGAAGGTAGTAGCAACGAGTAAAATAGGTTTCTGATGGTACAAAGCATCCTAAATCGGTTTATTTAAACAATTAGGTTTCCTTTTTATGAAAGCAAATACAGACGCTTGCCCCTGTTAGAACTTGAGCCCACAACCTTTTTTATTACAGGTGTAAACAAGCCAAGTTGCTAGTGAGGTAGTGAGCTACCTGAGCCAAACTCAAGCCTTAAGAATAGAACTCGAATCGAGCCATGCTGCAAAGTTCAAGGCTTCAAGCTAGTCAGGCTGGCTCATTTACACACCTACTTATGGATAGTGGACCATATTCAAGCTAAAGGTTGGTTGGCGTTCAAATGACTTAGCTATTGTCATCATGGTTGACCCACTAAATTTTAAATTTCAAATTTTAGAACAAATAGTGTTTCAGGTGAAGGACCAAATCCAGTTAAAGTTATAAAACGCTCGGGATATGACCATTCTAGCAAAATAGCATGAAAATTTGACTGCACAAGGTACAAGTGTCTGCATCGCGAAAGAAAATCTATTAAAATAATATGGTTTGGTGGATCATAAACTTACACGGCAGCACCGTTATCGAGCAAAAGGGCAACACATTCTTTCCTGCCATAACCGGCAGCATAATGGAGGGCTGTGTTCTTGTTCTTATCTAAAGCATCAACCTTGGCTCCAGCCTCAAGAAGAACTTGAGCACATTTCACCTGGGCAAACATGAACCCAAGTGAGCTTGTTTCTAATGGGTCAAATGGATAAATCTTAAAAAAGGGTCAACAATGTAACGGGTTGAGCAGGATTGGAAGTCATCAAAGGTATTCAAACTGCATAAATCCTAGTGAATCGTTTTATTTAAAAAAATTAGACTTCCTTGTAATAATATTTCTTTAAACATATTTAAAATATACAAAGTGTTCTAGGTCATCCTGATCTGTTTTTACCACAACCCATCTACTTCCCAACATCTAGTCTAAAAAATACAAGGTACGCAACCAAAAGCCCAATACCACTTTCTGTAAGAATTGCAAACAAATACACAATTAATTAAATCAGATTAAAACAATCAGATAAGCATTTGGACAAGCACCAAAACACTCTCAAAACAGCTTATTGATCGTAATAAGCAGATAAGCTTTAAGCAGTTTAATTAAGCAACCCCAAAAAACCTTTAAGAGTAAAAAACAAGCTTCTACAAAGAAAAACTTCAAGATGATAGATCTTACCTCCCCATATCCACATGCAAAATGCAACGCTGTCCTTCCCTCAGCATCTTCTTCATCTTTATCGGCACCAGACTCTAATGCCTTCTTCAAACCCTGATCATTTCATATAACATTAAAAATACATATTTCCATATAAAATTTAAAGGCTGGACTCTGGAGCATGTGACAGTAAAATCTAAACCCTAACTAGCTATCTGGTTAAATGCATTGTTTGTAGCTGGAAGGTGACAAATAAATTAGAGAAAAACAGGATGCCCCACTGTTAAACTAAAAATAAAAAATACAACATGAAAAATCAAGCTTTTAAAACACATATTAAGATGTCTCACTGTTGAGAAGGGTGGTTGGAACTGACCGTATAATGATCACAGAACAATAGTAGAAAAAAGTATGTTTGAAGATTATGTACCTCCACATCACCAACACTAGCAGTTTGATGAACAATAGACTCATCTTCATTTACTTCTTCAGCTTCATCTGCTCCTGAATTTCCAGCAAAAGCAGCAGGGTCTCCTGTAACTGGGAGGCCCATTGCTTCACCCAGCTTTTGCAGAACATCTTTGTCATTCCAATACCTAAAATTTAAGCACAAACCAAAGAGTTACACAGTTGAATTTCAACAATACATAATAAGACCATAATTCTCCAAATCATTCACACTTAATCTACAAAATGGAAAAACAATTATAGCTTAGAGGTGATAAAACATGTGGCTTGGATGGGTTCGCTAACGAGTCAGATAGGTTCAGGTCAAAATGTAATTTTATTTTTGAGGCAAAACAGGTCAAGTTGGGCTGGATCAACCCACCACCCTTTTTGACTTTTACTGAAACATTTTCAACAATTATCTACATCCGAATTGGAATATGAATGTATACCAATCATGGTATGAGAGATTATACCTCATCATTGCAGTTGGACCACCGGTTTCAATCTCTTCCAAAATATGTTTCAAGGATGGATCTTCTTTGATACGAGCCATCCGTTCTTCAAGCTGCTCCTTTTGAGCTGGATTTGATAAACTCTCCAACATTTGAGACATTGATGGGTCCTGCCATGTATAAACAAATAAATGGTATGACAGTGAGCTGAAGCATGTTATGTAAGAAATAAGAGAAAAAACAAGCTTTGAAAAAAGTAAATACCTGCATCAACGCACTGCCAAGGCGTTCAGCCATGCTCATGAACTGAGGGTTTTGCATAACCTGTTGCATGGTGGTATAGTATTGTTGTGTATCAAATTGTGGGACACCACCTTCACCACCATGAAAGGTCTTCTGAAGTTGCTCTGCCATTTGGGTAAATGATGGATCTTTTGCTATTTGTTCAGCTAATTCCTTCACACTTGGGTCCTGCAAGTAACAAGAATAAACAGAATGTAGTATAGTAAGTTGCCACTGCATCATATAACATGATACATTATTAGGTAAACTAAAGAAGATTAGCTTAAAGAAAAAAAAGTCAAATGAGCTGAACATGTCAGACGGGACAAAACTAGCCAAAAGTGTATATTTATATGCATAAAACCTCCTACATCATTTTATTTATAAAACTATATAATTATTAAAATAATTAACTTTCAAATCATATTTGACAAAACTCTTTACTATAAAGTGTGATCTTTTAGGCCAACCTGATGTGTTTCAACCTGTATGAAATAATTACCCTTTTTGAACTGTTCCACACTCTCTTTCTCCCAGAAGGATGAATTATGCAACTAATGATATGTTTTATGTAACATTCTTCATGATAAACAGCAATACGGCAGCCAAAACTATTAATACTTAATGGAAACAGAAAAGCATGAACATGTCATATGTGTGTGCCGATATGCATATGCAAATCAACGAGTGGCATGCATGCAGATAGATAGACTGTGTAAATAATGATGGGGAGAAAAATGGAATACAATACATTAAGCAGACCAGCCATAGATGAGAAGTCAAAAGGATTTCCAGGAAATCCAGCTCCTGGCATGGATGGTATGGCAGATGCTGCTCCGGATGGAGCATCTGCAGAGCTTGATTCAGAGGAAGATTTCTTCACAGCTGGATCAGTTGTTTCCTCTGCATAAATTAGACATATTCGTAAGATTTTTTAGAAATAAACAGACAAGATAATTGTTAGCCTAGAAAACTCATTCTTTACAAGAAAATAAAAATATTTTAAGAATTCATGTAAAGAAAACACCCACTACATAAGTGTATTGCCTTTAAATTGCATGGGTCTACCAGTCAAACCTATTAGCATGATGAATATCAGGCTACGTAAAGCCATTAAGAAAAAAAAGGCACAGTCGAAAGCATTCTTCTCACGTAACAAAGAACTTAGGAATCGATATGCTTTGATATCAGAGCAGCTATAAACAAAAACAAAACATGTGGATATCTACTCCATGTGCACTCATGATGCATATAAAAAAATGTGAATACACTAAACAATTACTAAGCATGAGCTTAAAATGAGATTGAAACCTGAACCTTATAATTTAGTTTGGTCAAAGAAGTCAACTTAAATGGCATATTCCTTCAGACTAACTTTATTCTGTATTGGTTATATTCAAACCTTTAAATGCAGCATCGACATAGTTCCCGAGTTTTGCACTTGTTTTTCTTGAGTAACCATCTCACATATGTTTAATCTTACTAGTGACTTATCTATGGATAACTGACCAAAAACACTGAGTATATATATTATCACTCATAATTATATTATTTTTATCCAATTGTATATAATCACAAAAGCCTTATTTCCATCACCTTCTTTGAGTCAATGAACAAATCAGGCAGAAAAAAGTGACTGAAACCTACAACTACAAAAGACATCTGCCACTTAATAAACTCTTAAACCCTAACAGCACAATTCACCAATTCAACTCCAAACCCTACTTTATGAGTGTGACATCGCTGGCTAAAGTTTACAATTCACCAATTCAACTATAGATCAAACTTCAATCAATTATAACATAACAAAATATAAATAATAACACACCGGTGGCTGCTGCGGCCTTGGCTTCAGGAGCCTTCTCGTTCACCTGCAAAAAGCCACCACATAACCAAAACCATCAACAAACTCTCGCACAAACAAAAGCCAGTTCAAGTTAACCAAATCAAATCCGACTAACTAAACACCAACATCCAACACAATCCAGACGAAAACATAAGGAATCATTCAAATACATCAAAGTTGAAGAGATTTTAAACAAATTGGAGGTTGATTTGATTGAATTTACCTGCGACATGAGGAGATTTGGTGATAATGTTGGTTATCGGTGAGGAAGAACGATGAAGGTGTGTTGACAGAGGAGCAGTGGGGAACACGAAACAGGGGGAGGTGTATGGTGTGGGCCACAGCAATCCTCTGAGTCTCGATTACATGAACGGCCTACGCCTCATCTTTTGGCCCGGATAAAGGTATAATAATAATAATAATAATAATAATAATAATAATAAGGAAATTAAATTGATTTCTTTTTTCGTGGTCGGAAATGAACGGAGTGGTGTGGCCGTGCGTTGTGGTGGTAATTTGACGTGGTTAAGTATGTAAGGATGATTGTATGAAGTTGTTAAGAATTTGTTCTAAATATCGAAACGTAGATAAAAAAATTATGATGGTAAAGACATATTGAAGCAACTTTGATGGGTTATATACGGTGACGGATCCAAGAAACTTTTTCATGAGGGCGTACACTTTTTAAGAGTCGGTTTACTAATATTGTAATGTATATATTAAATTATTTTTGGTTGATTTCGGGTTGATGTCGGGTTGGATTGGGTAGAGTCATTTAATTAAAAAAAAGAAAGACAATCAAACTACATTTTATAAAAACAACAAAAGCGCGTCAAATGTCATCACAAAAACATAAGAAAACTACAATATAGTTAAAGTTGTTCTCTACGATGTTTTATTTTTTTAAATCTTTCCATAACAACGTCCACTGAGACTTTCCTAAGTAAATCTTTCGACATAAAACAAATGCAACTATCGCTTAGTCTTTACTCGCTCATTCGATTACGCAAATCGGACCTCAAGTACTACAACATCTTTCAACGGTTGCGGTTTGCAGCGGGTAATACGAGAGCTAGCTTTAATAAAAGATACACTAATGTAAATGAAGAGCGTTTCTTTGTTTCAATCATTAATTGTACAAGACTTGATAAAATCATCCAAGTTGGCAAATCGAGTATCCGCATAGTCAATATAGATTATTAGTTCCACATGGATTCTTCTTTTATTATTTTCATCAAAATCATAAGGGTACAACTCGGATAATTTTAGTATATTGAAATGTTAAACTCATCAAAATTATGACAAGGAATCAAAATACTCATACAAATAAGTAAGTTGGATATTACCTCATTAAAATGATTTCAAACTCTTATATTTGTATATCTAGAACCAAATTGATTAAATCATACTCAAAATAATGGCGATGTGTGATATTTGTTTTTTACACTGGCTTCTTTAGGTAAATGTACTCATGATCTATGTTTATCACTTCAAGTTCATATATATTTTATGAAAAGAGCTATTATTGTTAGAGAACACATTAAAGATCTTACTCTTTTGGTAAAAAAAAATGAAACCGCATATAACAGATGAAACCGCATTTAACAGATCTTACTCTTTTCCTTGAAGACATTGAGATAATGTATTTATGATGTCTAGAATATGCGAATTCAAGCGTAAGTAAAATACAAAGTTGTCAAGTTGTTTCATATCCGATTAAAATACATCCGCTAGTTTGGCACTAGCAAGACTGACACCCGTTTCTTCAACATATTCAAGGATTTCCATAATCGATAGATATAAAGTAATCAGACGGGAAATAGTTTTATAGTCGAAATTCCAACATGTATATGTGGCCTTGAAAGAGATATTTCATGATTTAACCCACTTTCGGTAACAAGGTTGTCGTTCAATATTTTTTTACTTTCACAAAGCTTATATTGTCGTTTGCAAGATGCACTAACGATATTTGTTAGACACCCTACCACACTCATATTTTTGTGTGCAACCCAAAAAACAATAAGTTGTAGTTGGTGAACAAAACAATATACATAGTTAGTAGAAACGTTTTATTTTAAATTTAAAACTCTTAGTCCATCAAAGTCACCTGACGTATTACTTGCGGTCTAAATTTAGCCAATTTCAATCCATGTTGAGCAAATAAATTATTAATAGGAGATTTGAGCGTTAAAGCAGACGTCTACATGACATGAACAATCCAATAAACCATTCATTAACTACACCATACTTATCCACATATCGAATAACCACGACCATTTGCTTCTTTTTGGAAACGTCACTTGATTCGTCAACTAATAAGAAGAAAACATCACCATCAAGATCTTCAAAATATTGTTTAGTACCTCTTTAGCCAAAACAATGTTTGATATATTGTTGAATTTTTGGACATGTTATTTGGTTATTCCCGAGTACATTCCCAAAGATAATCTTACCAAGCACTTCGTTTATTTCACCTTTAATTCTAAAATTTTAAAAAGTTTCCTTTGAGTTAATAAATCATTCGATTTATCATGACCACATAATGATTGTCATTGATTCAAAATTTTTTTGTCAAGCCTCATAGAAGCTCTAATCTATTCATACGTTTTCTTTAAATCTTGCTTCTTAAAGACGACTTGTATCGATTGATTTTCATTAAGCAAATCATTACACTTTTTCAAACATAAACATAAACACATAATCTTACAATATAATCATATTTTACTTTTCAAGCCCTAGTTTATATTCAATAAATTAAGAAACCAAAAATTAATCAATATTTGCAGAATTCTGTCACAATATGATCTTCTTGGTGCTTATATTAAAAAAAACATGTGGGCCTTGAATTTTGATATTTAAAACTCATTTCCAACCGTGAGAACGCTGAACATCTCTTATCCATTTTCATATTTTATTTTAATTAATCAATTATGATTATTAAAATGGATATTTAAACATTAGGCTAAGAACTAGAAGTTTGGGCTTAAAATTTGGGTTTAAAATTAGCCTGTATTAAAAAATTGGGTTTCAAAAGGAGGTAATTGCAAAATTGAGCTACACGGTTGTGTTTCGCCAACTTTAAATTATTACCTCAATTGTGTTTTGAATAATGTTTCTATCAAAACGTAGATAAAAAATAACACATGACATATATTAGAAACTATTTAATAAAGGCATATCATAAACATTATGATATAAAAACTAAAAATTATATATATTATGTGATAGCCATATAGCAAATTCTAGTTGGACTAAAAAAGTTAAAAAACAAAAGAAAAAAAGTAGAGTGTTTAAATGGTAAGATTATAACTTTACGAGGGGACTATGTTTATATTTAACTAGCAAGTATATATCATGTGTTGTGGCGATTATACTAATGTGATTAAGTACGTAGAGAAAAGATTGTATGAAGTTATGACTGTTTTAAATATCTAAACCTATATTAATAAAAAAGAATTGACCTAGAGGTTTCGAGTAAAATTTACATTGACTATCCTATTTTTTGTAAATTATCACGCATCAATATCGAACTTAGTTAAAATAGAATTGACCTACGGTTTTAAATATTGAAACTTAGAAAAAATAGACCATTTCAAACAAAACTTGTGTGACACCCTACATAAATCACACATTGGTCGTGGACAGAAGAGATTCCTGGTTCATAAGGAATGCCTAGCCTCTAATATCAACAACGTGTTTTGGGCGTATTGGATGTGGATGAGAGGAGAACTTCATAGTTAAGCGTGCTTAGGTGAGAGCAATCCAGAGATGGGTGACCTCCCTGAGAAGTTTTGACCCGGGCAACCAAAAGCAAATCCGTGAACTTCTCGTGGGTAAAACGGATAATATTGTTGGTGTGAGGGCCGGGTGTTACAACTTGCACCTAAACATAAATATAAATAAACACGTTACAACAAACTATTTGGGAATTTATAAAACATTAAAATTTTAAAAGATATAAAAAGATAAAAAAAAAAAAAAAACCATGAACATTGTAAGATGTCATGCGTCAATATGTGGCTGGGAAAAAAACAATTATGTAACTTGAAGGTCTTTTGTACAAACTTAAGAAAAAAAAAGAAACAATCATCTAACTTGAAGGTTCTTATAGTAGGTCTGAAGAAACTTAAAGGGATGTTGGTGTGAATTTGCATGATACATTAAATCTGCTCACACGATTACTTACATTTTAATATTATAAAATTCTGTTTAAGATGTACTATTATTAAGTCAAGCATAAATTAATTGTGACATGGGCTTCAAGAATTGTAAGTTTGCACTGCTACTTACATTCTCGTAACACCATCTAGTCCACGTGGACAAATCAAAAGAAGGTATTGTTACTATTCACACCAAACTTAGAAATGTTATATTAATGATAACTCAAGCGTTAAGAATTTGTAACATGCGCTTAAATTATATTATTATTAAGTCATGTATAAATGGATTTTAACATGTGCTTTAAGAATTTAAGTTTGCACTGCAACACACAGTCTCCTAACACCATTTAGTCCATGTAAACAAATCAAAAGAAGGTACTATTTACATCAAACCTGTGACTGTTATATTGATAATAACTCAAGCTTTAATAATTCTTAACATGTGCTTTAAAGTATAGTATTGTTAAGTCAAGAAAAAATTAATTATAACATGTGCCTCAAGAATTATAAGACCATCCCCAATGGAAAGTTTTTGATAGTTTTATGTGACGGTTCATTAATGCTTCCCCTATTGGGATGGTTTGTTTTTAGGTTCAATGTTCATCCCCAAGAACATGAAGAAACTACAATCTTGTTAAATAGGTGGTCAAGATGTTGGGTATTAACTTAAGAAAAATAATTTAACTATTGTGTGTGTGTATATCAATATTAGCTCCCCCTCCTTCTCTCTCTCTTTCTCTCTCTTTATATATATATATATATATATATATATATATATATATATATATATATATATATATATTATAAACTTTTATATGTGTGTGTGTTAAAAACACTTTTATATAAACTTTTGAACTTTAGATCATTTCAACTCTTAAATTTTAAAGTAAAATAGTTATACTTTTTTTATTTTGCTTTTAAAATATTAAATTCCACTTAAACAAAGAATATTTAAATTTGTTAAATTTTCTCTTCAACGAACATATAAAATATTGTTATATATATTTTACTAAAGTTATTAAAAATAAATGTAAAATATGATGATGATATGATAATGCTCTGTGGTGTTTTAGGTCTCCTTATTAGGGAGGTTTTTGATGTTTTTTTAAGAATGAATATTTTTCTATTATGACAGCTAACTAAACATGTTTTTAGTGTTTATGGGTTTTTGATTGGTGATGCTCTAAGTTTGTATCACCATTCACATTCTCCTAACAGCATTAGTCCACGTTAACATATCAAAGGAGGTACTATTCACATCAAACTTTTAAATAGGTTTTTTATATCTTTTAATTCTTAATTATCATCACCTTTTAGTATCAAAGGTAAAACAAACATCTAATATAAGCCTAACATTAAAAGTTAATGCCCATGTGATTGCTTTAAATCATACGTATAAATCATATCATTTGCATATCAAATCTCTTAATATAAAATAATAATTGGTGCTTAATTTAAAGAGAACAAGGAGGCAGACAAATACCTTTATTTCCTTGGTGTTGAAAGTTTTAAGAAGTAGAAGGGAGTGAAGTTTTGGTAGTATCAGCCTAGGGGAGTTTGTTGGATCATATGAGCGGGTGCAACCAAAACTACACTTAGAAAATTTTGAGTACAACTGAAGAAGTCTTCCGAAGACAAAGATGCTCTTCCGAAGCTAAGTTGAAGATCTTCCGAAGCTCAAGAATGAAGAATTTTCGAAGAAGAACTCAGTCTTCCGACACTAAGTAATTTTCCTTCCGAAGCTAAACACTTAGAAATTCAAGACAAAGCCTTCCGAAGAATAAAGTCATGAAGAATTGCTGAAGTCTCGAAAGAAGTTGATTCTTCCGAAGGATAAATGGCTTCGGAAGAACTTATTCTTCTAAAGCCATTTAAACTTCGGAAAAACCAACTATGAACCAGTGGGCAAAAGTATGGTCCGACTGACACTTGCTGCCAACTTCGATATACTGCATGGTGCTTTCCCACGCCCATGTAGTTGACCATACTTTAATCCATTTTTCATCTTTTATCAGTTAGTACATTTACCAACTTTGGTTGGTGACAAAAGGTAAGTCTTGACATTTCATGACTACCTAATCTAGGATAGTATTTTATCTTAGATACCTTACTTCTAGCAATGTACTATTTGTCTAGTTGTAAGTTCCAGCTGGTCATATAAGTATAACCGGCTGTAGATAGTAGTATATATAGTTTCTCATTGTAACTCATTTAGTCATGCTTGTAAGAGTCTTGTAACATTGAGTTGAGAAGTAATATATACAAGTATCTTGAAAATCATTCTTCTGTTCATTAACTTAGTATATTATTATCAACTTAGTTAAGAGATTTTTCTTCATTATCCGAGTGTGTTCTAAGTGAGTTTAAGAGATAGAACTTGTGTTAAGAGACAAACACCGATCCAGCAATTGTAGAGACTAAAATGGACCAAAGAAGCTTAAACAAGAAAAAAAATTAAAGAAAACCAAGCTGCAGGGGTCAAACATGGGCCATGTCCATGAGGCACGCCCCCATGCCCAACCTTAATACGCCCCATGCTAACTTTAGCATATCCTTGTGTTCGTCGGTGGAAGAGACAATAGTATCATTTCCCATCGGGGAGGCATGGGGCTTTGCCCCACCCTACCACAGGGGCATGCCCTATCAAGTACGTGACCGTACCCAATAACTGTCATATGTTTTTGCCGTCCAACTTTTACATACTTTGTACTTGACACGGGGTCGCGCTTGTGAGGCACGGGGTCGTGCCTGTGAGGCACGGGGTCGTGCCCAACATTGTAGAGAGCATATAAATAGTGGCTTATTTGTAATATTTGAGGAGAGCTTTTAGGAGGTGAAATGCTGGCGTTTTGCTCTTGAGTTGGAGATTTTTGGAAGGCTCGGGAGGTCCATTTTGCACTTAGAGAGGCTCGGAATCGAATAACATTATCCATACTAAATCACCTGTTTGATGTTCTAATTTATTGATGATTTCATTACCATCTTCTATATTTATTGTAATATTTAAGCTCATTGTGAACTTTACTCTTAATATATCCTAGTTTGGTAAAACTTTATATAACTTGTGATAAACTAGGGATGTGGTAATATTTATGTTAATGTAATGATAGTGTCAATCTTTTTATGGGTAGCATCGACATTTAATGTGAAGTTATAAGCTTATGATTTGTAATTATGAATGTTATATAATATTGGAAAACGTATGAACTAATTTTTAATCACGACATCGGATTTTATAATAAACTCATGGCTAACGAACTAGATATGATTATTAGAAATCTTATCACCTTAACTTTCTGATCATTTTTGGGTTCCTATTTAATTTGTATGAGAAATCCACAGTAATAATAATGGTTTTCTAAATTACAGGTACGTTAAAACGAAACTTGGTCAACTCTCTTTCTAAAATTAAGTTTTGTTTTTAGAAATCATAAAATAAATGGGTGCATAACCATCACCTACTAGACCAGGGGCTCGGTGGTTGTCTCGTAACTTACCAATTGCAGCTTTCCTTATCATTATGGAGTCGGTTCACGATAACTCCGTGCTGACTCACGTTATAAACATTAACATAATTAGATTAATCAATTTTTGATTACACCACATAATTTATCATAGTTACTAAAGTGAAACCTAAACTAGGATGATAGTCTTGCTTCACTGAAAGAATCACCAAAAGTTTCTATCATTTGTTTACCTTTTGTTTCATTTAAATTGTTGTTTTGAAAAAAAATAAATTTGGTAACTTAAAACAAACTATTCATTTTCTCTAAATCAAAACCTATCTAATAGTTAATTATAACGATTGTTGAGTAGACCTCTACGTGTGTCCACAGATTGATACTCGATTCTTATCATTACTATATTACCACACGTTATTTACACTTGTCTTTTACTAGTATAGTTTAGTATAAGTGAAAATCTTTAAAATTGAATATGTGTGAAATCTTATTAAAGTTTATACAAATACCCATTCACACTCACCATTATGTATTAATGAAGAGCCACGATTAGCTGTGTAATCTATCGTGTTTGGTATGCTTGTAGTCCTAACCCATTTGCTTTTAAGTTGAGCTAATATGTGTTAAAGCATTCACATTTGATTTATTATAGTTTAACCTAAAATTCATCATCCCCTAAAATTATATGATATTAAAAACCCTTCTCATCTTATCTTTATCCTTGTTTTACCAAACACACTTACTTTATTTTTTATACATTTATAATAATTTGATGATGATGGATAATAGCCTCCTAGACTTGATGGTTATGTTACCAATCCTTTATAATCCGATGATATGGTTTATAGATAGTAAATCTATTGGAGTGGTATTTTAACCATTTTCTTAAAATTTAATGATGTAGATAGAGTTGGTGAGTCCATTATAAGCACTCTTAGTAAATACTCTCATAGGTCAAAATGGATAACTTTAAAATCAAGAAGAATAAAAACAAATTATGATGGGTAATACTAAATACTAAAATGGGCTAGGATGGGAATTAGGGATTTGTAGCAATTAAAGCACTATTCTTCTCCTCTGTCGTTGTGCAACAATGAAGCACCACTTGTCGTTGTCGTACCTACCTTCCATCTAAGACGCACTCATCTCCTGGTTCGTTTTAGGCTAAGCTTCAAAGTTTTCCACCATCGACTTTAGCCTTGAAACCCCACAAATAGGCATGATTTCAAGCTAGCAAATACCTTTCCTATTGAAAACCATCGATTCTTCTAAACATAGTTGGCATTATGGTACATGATTGAAGACTTCAATCTGATTTTTTTTAACTGAGATAAATAATTCTCTAATCAAGTTATATGATTTTTTATTACTTCTTTTTTAACTTTAATACTATCAAATGGTTCATAAATCAATATTGAAATCATGAAAATTACACATTGGTATCACAACAATTCATTTTGAAAAGTACAACTAAGATTTGATGTTTTTGGTACTTTAATTCAGTTTAGCATATAAGGAAACATAGAGTCGGAAGGTTTTTATTGTATTGATTAGGGTTGTATTCGTGGAAGAATGCAAAATAATAGATAAATTTTAGTATTTTAGTGTTTCAACCAAAAATTCATATTGAAATAGACAAAGTTTTTGAGTTGGTGATAGTTTGGACTTTCGGCCCGTCCCAATCTAAACTCACTCTGACTTGCACCCGTCAAAACCCGATCTCATTTTCACTCAAACTCATTTTGACTTGAAGCAAAATGTCCGGTTTACAAATCAAGACCATTCTAACCCGACCCGTCCATTTTGCCGGTCTCGGACTAAACATGTACTTTTCATTATATCTCGCAATTTTTTTTGAACGACAAATGTACGACCCTGCGTCGGAGGATAAGTGTTATCTTAATCGGAACCACCTATCTGTTTTCCAACCGGGACCGCACCCCAACCCTTTCGAAAGGAAACTTATTGCTGAGAAAACCCTCTGACTCAACTCTAAACATTTTTTACTCAGAGCGAGACTTGAAACCCGTTATATCTCGCAATTACCTTCAACATTAGGGATGTCTCGTTCAATTTTCTCATCATTCTTCACTTTGATTTGAGAAGACAAAGGAAACAAACTCTCTTTCTCCGATCAAAAAGACTATCGCACTACAAATCAGTGCTCTATAGGTGAGATTCCATCGTTCTCGAACCACCTGCAATCATCCACTATCTGATAGGTTATCAATCATCACAGTTGAACTTCATCCCTACAGCAATGGATGACGACGTGTCAAACTCACTCCGTCGCATGTCTACTCGAGCGCGTAAAGTGGCGCCCAAAATGGCTGCTGCACTTGCGAGTACCGATAATCGAACTCAGGTGATTTGATTTCTCATTCGATGTCAATTGATTTGATTGAAAGTGTGCTTACTTGAATCTGTAAATGTGTTTACGTTAGGCGATTCTCGCTCGTCTTGAAGCGCTTGAGAATGATAATCCTGGAGCGGAAATTGTGGAACCTAATGATGATGAGGATGCCTCGCTTGATGAAGATGATGATCAGGGTGAGTGTATTCTAATTTCGTTTGAAAATGATCAGTTAGGGTTGCATTGAACTGGAATTTTTTAGACGCAGTTGCTAAATTCTACCTTTTGAGCTTCAAATCAGTTTTATATTGCTTCAAATTTAGGGGAAATTGATAGTGGCCACATTAAAAGTTACAGTAGGAGTTTGAATTGAAATATGTTAATCAACTGACATTGAAAGCACCACTTGCTAGGATCAAATTGTGAAAACTGACCAAATGAGAGTTAAAGTGTGTACGAGAAAGGATACTCTAGGCGCGAAGTGCTTAAAACGCGAGGGATTTTTGGATGGTTTCTGGACATTTTTTTGATGTTTCAGATTAGTTTGACCGGAATGTGCACAATTTGGCTGTAATATGGTCTGAATCTTACTAAAAGCTTGCCGGAGTGTCTTGATTGCCACGAGGCATTTTGCCTGCCCTACCTTCGCCTGAGTGCCTAGGTTGCCTTTGACAATTATACTGTATTTAAGCATTCTTTTTGTACTATATATGGTATGAAATTGTATTAAGATTGTTTTGTTTGGCTGCAATAACACGGATGTGTGTGAACTTGTTGGCCAGCATTGATCATGAGTAATTGTTTTTTAATAAACTGAAGTTAGATTATAAAACTTGAACTCTGACAGCTGAAATACATCTGCTGATGGTTTGTGTTTATTCTAGTGATAGTTCTATGAGTATATGATCCCTATTGGCAGGTATGTATATGTATGATGGTATGCTTAAAGATTTCAAACAGTTATGGCTTATCCCTTTAAAACTAGGTGTCCCGTTTCTACAAAATTCATTCATTCGGCTGGCAGAGTCACGTGTAACAGATTACTCTGTTGTTTCCCTTCTTTTTCGTCTAAATTTACCTCTTCTACTTATACATGTTTTTAGCAACAGACTCCTTGCAATCAGACTGTTCATAGGTGCCTAGGTGGTAGTGCTTTCTTGCCTTTTATTATTTACTTTTATCCTTATATTTGCAGTGTTCCACAAGAAGCATCCTAAAGGTACCAAACGTAAGACTCGTCAGGCCAAAGCACTTGAGACAGCAAAGAAAGCCCCGCGAACATTCCTTGAGCTCTTGCATGATGTGAGCTGATTGTATTTACATATATAATTCCTGTTTGGTGTAATTTCAGCATCTGATATTGCTACATATGATACAGGCAAACCTGGAATCCTTGCCCCCTCATGTGCCATCCTATCTAAGAGCAGCAGTCGGGCCGCCAAGCTCCACCTGTCGCCGCCATTTTTGCACTGTTTGTGGTTTCTCTGCAAAATACACATGCGTAAGGTGTGGAATGCGTTTTTGTGCTGTTCGGTGCCAGGTTATTCACAACGACACACGCTGTCTCAAATTTGTTGCATAGAGTAGTGAAAATTTATTCAAAGGAAACTTTTTAATTTTAGAAAATATCAACCGAAATATAATGTAATTTGATTTGTGTTAACTTCCATAGGTTTCCCTCCTTGTACGCCTTAGTAAGTAATCTTCTTACTTCTACTGAAGATTTACATCTTAGCATACATTATCATCTTATTTGCTATATAATTTAGAGGTGACCTGGTTTGATGATGTGTCAAAAAGCTCATCTTTTTTAGTATAAAACAATACTCGATTAATATACGGATTTGAATATCCACATTACTCATTTTGATTATGAACAAACACAATTCTTGTTCACATATGAAACACTTGTGTGTAACAATCGCGCTCTACTTGAATGAAAATTGATCACTACTCGGCTTTGATGGTGTTGATGAATTGTTTGGGCTACACAAACAAACTAGCAAGTAGTATTACATTTCTTGATAACTTGCATTATATTTTCACATGTTACAAATATGTTATATTACCTTTCTGGATATTACACATAAACACAATCCACGTTTTACATACAACCTATATTATAGTTTTACATCTGACAAATAAATTACCTTTATGTCATTTGGATTGATGGCTAGATGCAGGCAACACCTAATATAAATAACTTAACTATACATTTGAGCCCACCATCCCAATGGCTAGGCGTGTGTAGGGTAGTAAAAAAACCGAACGTGATTGTATGTGTTTGTTTATTAATAAAATGAAGTTGTTCATGAATTGTTCACGAACGTTTATCGAACAAAATCTCTTGTTCGTGTTTGTTCATTAGATAAATGAATTGTTCATAAACTATTCCTGTACAATTATCGAACATAATGAACATTAATGAACACAAACAGAAATTTATCAAGCTTTAACACAAACTTAACATAATTACCTAAAAGTATTTGACAAAATTAACATAAATATAATTAACATAAAAATAATAAGGTTTAAATTAAAGTTGAAAATGATCAAATTAGGATGTTGGCGGAGACATAATAGTAAAACTAACCTTTCATATTTTTTAAAATTAAAACTAGTGAAATTAAGATATAGAATATAAAATCTTTAAATGAACAAACACAAAAGGAACATGTTATCGAACGTTTATGAACATAAATGAACAAATGCAGCATTTGTTAATGTTCGTTTATTTAGCTTATCAAACACAATTTTCTTGTTCGTGTTTATTTATTTATCAAACAAACGAACATAAATGAACTTTCCGCTTAACAGTTCGTTGAACGTTCGGTTCGTTTACTACCCTATGTGTAGGTGATACATATATCAACTCATGGTACGGATGTATCCCACAAGTTGAGAAAATTGATCGGCTTATCACCTTGACTGTTAGATCCGTTTTAGAATTTCGTTCAAAGCTAGTATGATGTGTGTGTCATTGGAAGAGTATTTAAATTCCGAGAACATCAATTCCAACAAACCGTTAACATAGTACTAATTCTTCCCACAATCTCGCTCAAACATCGATCGTCATATTTGAAACACAAGGAGGTTGCTGTTTTTAGGTGTAAATACCTGATGGTTACCACCAAGCTTGTGGATACATATTTTTGAAAGTGTAACCAACGAATAATTTGTTCGTAAGAGGAATATGTCAACAAACGATGGAAACGGTCAGTGCAAGAATCTTATAAAAAAAAATAAGTCATCAAAATTTAGTAGGATGTGTCTTTGGTAACTTATGCACCACAAGAACAACAAATCATGTGTTTCATGTGCTTGTACGACGTCCATAATGCGCTAATAATTGTTGATGTAACCCCAAACATGGATTATGTCGGTAATTGGTTGGTAATTATCTCTGTCGGAGTTCATTAGTGCTTAGTGATGATTGTTGGGTCTGTAGGTTACCTACAACTAGTTTCGAGAGGTAACTTATCAGTTAATGGTGTTCTTTGTTTGGTGATGCATCTATAAATTTGTTTATTAGCTAGAAAAGTCGTGTTTTCATATCCGTCAAAATACACGAAAAATATGGTTGAAATATGACTCATTATAGCATATATACTAAATTTTATCATCATATGTTTAATAATGTTACATAAAGTAGAACGGTACACGGTATTATAAAAAAAGTACTTAATTAAAATTTTAAATATTTTATTTCATTCTAACTTTTTTTCACAAATAGGAGCTGAGATAAGGTATTTAAATAAACTATGGGGATAATTTGTCAAACATTTAACGCAAACTATTTTGGTTATTATGGTTCTTAATACATGGTTATTTTGTAATAAACTAATTATTTTTTTAGTATCCGTATCATGTTATAAATGTAAGGTAACAAAATGCTCTTTAGTTTAGGCAACATCCACTTGTACCCTCATGTTTAAGCTCCTTGTAAAACAATATACTGATATATCTATAAATTTGTTTATTAGCTAGAAAAGTCGTAATTTCATATCTATCAATATACACGAAAAACATGGTTGAAACATGACTCATTATAGCATATATACTAAATTTTATCCACCCTATGTTTAGTAATGTTACATAAAGTAGAACAACAAGCGATATGAAATATATACATGACTCTTTAATAGAAGTATACATATGTATGTATGTATATATATATATATATATATATATATATATATATATATATATATATATATATATATATATATATATATATATATATATATATATATATATATATATATCAAAGCTATCTTACATCAAATCCCATCGAACACGGTATTATAAAAAAGTGCTTATATAAAATTTCAATATTTTCTTTTATTCTAATTTTTTTTTACAAATAGGAGGTAAGTTATTAACTATTCTTTTCTATGGTTTTTAAATATATAGATAATTTTATAGTAAAAGAATTTAAATCTAAAAAATCGAATAATAATTCTAGGATCTAACTTATGTATTTGTTTTTTCAGGGGATGTCATTGTTATCTTTATGTCAAATACGTTAGGTCATTTTGTTAAACATGACAGGTTATTGTATCAAATGTTATTTCATCACTTGTTATGTTTACATTTTAAATCATTTCATGTTAATTTGTTATTAGTTTTTAGTTATCATATAAAATTTGTTTTTATATAATCATTGTGTTTTACAATTAAATGCACACGGTGATGTTCTTTACTAATGTGTTTATCAAAACTCATAATTTTTGAAAAACAAAATAGTGTTTAGAAAAATACAACGCAAAACACAATGATAAACTGAAAAAACGTAATGACATGTTATCATTATGTTTTACATTTTATGTTATTTTACGTTATTTTGTCATTGTTGTTAACATATTAGATTATTTATTGTTATTTTATCATTGTTTTTTTATATATTAGGAGTATACAAATGTGTTATTTCACTATTGTATTTCTCAGAGTTCGTCAATTTAGGAAAAAAATGATGTTCAGGAAAACACGATGACGAATGGAAAGACACAATGACGAGCAAGAATCACAATTAGCTGAAACATAATTTTTTTATTTTTGTATATTACAATAATGTATTTGTTGTAAAAATAAAAAATACTTTGATCTCAAAAGTGGCCACAAATAAAATATCTTTCTAACAAATTGTTCCCTATAATTGATCTCAATAATAATTAAAAGAATAATGTTTAAGGTTGTTTTTTTTACACTTTTTAGATAAAACATCATTTTTACTTGAACATGTATCTTTAATTATATATACGATCGACTAAAACTTATTTTCACGTTTGACATATTTATCGTCTACTACACGTTAATCAAAAATTTTAGTAGTTTAAATATTTGTTTTTAATATTTTTTTAATCTTCACTACTTACTATATAGTATTACTTTATAGTATTTCATTTATTTAGTTCTTGTAATAAACCAAAAATTAAAATCTAATCTACCAGTAAAATATATAAGTTCTACTCATGAGTAAAAGTATGAAAATAGGTATTTTCATAATTTCATTACAACACTCACAGTGGATTTTTTATCTTTATTCATATAATTACACTAAAAATCACTACATTTTTTCTTTTCTTTTCAATTAAATAATATTTTTTATACCCTTATCATTACCTTTTTCTTTCATTCACTCACAACCACTTTAAAAAATATTAAAAAATTTATAAGGATTAAACAGTGATTCTTTAAATATACCAATCCACAATAATATTTTTTCTCTTATTCACTCACAACCACTCAAAACCATTCCATATAATATACCAAACATACTCACATAATTTTAGAGACTTGTGAATGCTCTTAGCATCCATACAATTGTCAAAGTCAAAGTTATCTTTCATCAAATTACCAATCAAACAAGATATATGTATTCTAATTTCTACATCACATACACCATTTTCATTCTGTTAGAAGGTTGATTAACAATTATTTCCCCCAAAACAATAATAATAATATTTGAAGACTTTGAAATCACAAAAAAGGACAAAATAGTGCTAGTGGTACAAAACAGATGCTTCCTCATCAGCACTAGTAACAGTTGTGCAAATCACGCAGATAAAGAGAGAGAAAGGGGGATGAACACCATGAATTCTCTCATCATCTCGCACAATTTCAAAATCCCATCAAGATCATCATCCTTTTGAAGATAAAGATTGCAAAAAGATACAGATTGAGTGCACAGATGCTTTGTAAATGGGGAAATCCGAACCCCAATTGCCGATTAACCACCGTCAACACCTCCAACAACACCAGAATCGTCATGGGTCGTCGTTCTTTGTTCAATGTTCGATGGGTTTCTCCAGAATCGCCCGATTGTTCAGCTTCAAGTGCGTTTTCGTTTTGCTTCTTACCGTTGCCGTTTCACTCTCTGCGATCTTTTCGCTCTTTCATTTACACCATGGGCGATCTGGGTTTGATGCGAAGGATTCGATTAAGCACAGTGGTATGTGGGTGTGTGTGATTCTGTTGTCTTTCTGGGTTTTTGATTGTTTGTTTGGGGGGTTTTTGATTTGGGTTTACTGTAACTAGGGTTTTGTTATATGAATTCTTGATGTAATGGATCAATTCAACATATTTGATATGTTGACATGAGGGGTTTTAAGTTTCTCTGAATTGTTTTTCTTGATGGTTTGATGTTGGATGTTGACTGTTAGAGCACTGATCTAGGGTTTATGTAGTTTTGACAATTGTGCATTTGGATTGACCTTAATTTAGATTGTAGCTAAGTTTAGTGATCTTGAATAGTTGAATTGTGGTTTTTATTGGGGATTTTGGTTGATGATTTTCAACATGAACTTAGGGTTTATGTCATTTTACTGGATTAAGATTTAATCTAGTTCTTAATCTGGACCATTTTTTCAAATTAGTAATAGTTTATGTTTTGATATGTTGTAGGTTGAGTGGGATTTCACTGGGTATATTGATATGTTTTAGTTCAAATATCAAAGCTAATTCTTGAAAATTTAGAAGTTAATGCAAGAACAGTTTGCTAATTATGGTTCTTTTCCATTTTTAGATAAAAAAACCTTATCTTTCTAACATATTTATTGACCTCACATTCCCATAGTATGCATCTTTTGTGAAAATTATTGATTATAGTGGTTTTAGGTCTTACAATGAACCCATCATAGTTGTTATAGACGATATTATGAACTAAAGTTTGGATTCTTAATTTCTTTTTACTTATTATATTATCGATATTATTGACTAATGCAAGCAGTCATTCATTCATTTGAAATGTTATCATCACTCACTTCTTCAAAAGCAGAGGTTGAGGTGTTTGAGTCACTTGGTCAATGGCAAAATGCATTATGAATTGATATAGTTTGCTTTCTACTTTTCATTTGTCTTTTTTATTTGATAACTTCGGTTTTGTAAAATAGCTTTTGCGTTGCATACTGCAAGCCATGGTGTAGTCCCTGTTAGAACTTCCAAACACATTTTTAGTTGTTTTTAAAGTTTTCCAGGTCACTCAGCTACTTTTGACTCGATGAGATAGATGTAGTTTAGATTGAAGGGCTAGTATACTGACTTTTCCACATTTCATGTCTCAATGTGTTGTCAATCCCTCATCTATCAAGTGGTTTTTCAGTCAAATGTATGCTTATAGTATCCGGTTATTGTTTCAGCTACAGTGCAGGCATACTTCAGACTGGAAAAGCCGGTTTCGTTTCTTATTCCTCAAATTGCAAGACTAGAGTATGATATCAATGGTGAAATAGGCGTCCCTGGTACACAGGTTCGTTAAAACAGTAAAGTTAGGTTTGTTCATGTAGTTCATTATTTAGGCAGCAAAGTGGTCGTGTCAGGCAGTCAGTAATGGGTTGGGCAACCCAGAACACCTTTTGCTTCATTTTCTGATCTTTTTTTATGAAAATTCATAGTGTCAAATATGATTGTAGAAATTGTTCTTTTTCCAATAATATCTGTTTTTTTTAATAAAATGATTTAAGTGGTTTTATGCATTAAAAACACAATTTGGATGACTTTTGACCCATAAGTTGTCTTTCTCTAATAGCCTTTTTAATTTACCAGTCTGACATGTTAGTGTTAAACCAAAATCCAAATTGGTCCATCTATAGTATAACTAAACTGGTTGAAATCACCACATCGAGTGCATTTCAATACTGTTGTAGTTGCATATGGTTTGAACTGGAAAAACATCCTAAATCTTTGTTTTTTCTTTTTAATTTCTCAGGTTGCTATCTTGTCAATGCACAAAGCTGGTGCATCTAACTGGACTAATGTGGTGTTTGGTGTTCTTTCTAAACCTATGAATTCTCCTATAAACTCTGTGTCTTTAAGTGTTTTGAGATCTTCGTTAGTTGAGCTTTTTACCCTAAGTTCCAATTTGACACTGACCAAATCAATTTTCGGAACGCCTTCTTCTTTTGAAATCCTCAAGTTTCCTGGTGGGATCACAATTATTCCTAAGCTATCTACTCCTGTTTGGATGCTCCCACAAGTGCTCTTTAATTTTACACTTCAT
Organism: Flaveria ramosissima; assembly: GCA_025215565.1. Classification (NCBI taxonomy): domain Eukaryota; kingdom Viridiplantae; phylum Streptophyta; class Magnoliopsida; order Asterales; family Asteraceae; genus Flaveria; species Flaveria ramosissima. The sequence goes on along the minus strand of CM046036.1, from coordinate 17,404,856 downwards.
AATTCTCTGCGTGAAATAGAGGAAAATTTTCTTGAGTTAGAGGAACAACTAAAGTCAGGGTTGCAGCTAATGCCTTATGAGGTACGTTTTTTGCTCGATTGTTTCTCTTATTTCCGTTTACCTCAGATCACATTAGTTCATAACGAGTAATTTTAAAGAAAAAACATATAATCCTTTACATTTGACAAAATGGTCTGGGCTGAAAATGGTTTGGTGATTGGTTAAAATGGGTAATCTAAATTGTTTTAATAGGGGGCCGGGTTAGGTTGACCCAACACACTTTTGTTCAAGTATCAAGATTGTTTTAATAGTAATCTAAATTCTTTGAATGGAATGATTAGGAGGATCAGTTCATTAAATGTACACTTTCTTTACTTTTTATTTGTTCTCTTTAACTTGAATATACTATACATGAATGAGTTGAAATATGACCAGTCATCAGCCAACTTAATAAAGTATAAACCATGTTGTTTTTTAACCAAATTAACATCAAAAAGCGTTCTCGTTCGGGATTGCTCATCTTTTAGGTTGGAATACTCATACCAACTTAAATTTTCTAATGGAAGTTATTAGTCAGACAACAAGTAATTCTGTCATTTTAAATGAAGCTAATGTCCTATAGTGCATTTGTCTTTTTGGTAGATAACACATTTATATAATATATATGTTGCAGAATATTCATGAATAACACAGTTTTTGTACCCTTCTTTTTACACAGAGTGTGTTTGTGCAAGTGACAAACAAAGGTGGATCAACGCAAAATCCACCAGTTACAGTCCAGGCATCGGTTATGTCCGGCCCTGGGGGTCTTGATCCTCAAAGACTGAAGGAATTAGCTCAGGAAATCAGGGGATCTCCACCTGCAAAGAATCTTGGACTAGATCACTCCATGTTTGGTAAAGTTAAGGAAATCAGTTTATCATCTTATCTCTATCATACGCTAGACGCACCTACACCCATACCCTCTCCTGCTCCTGCCCCGTCACCTGATCAAATGGGACCCACCATCTCCCCATCTTCTGACCCCAGGCCTTACCGATCTCCATCTCCTTCTAGTTCTCCATCACCTGCAATGGACCCGTCTTGTGGCGGATCCCCTGGTCCAAGTCATCATGCCCTTCCACCTCGTGCACCTCCAAATCTTCCTCCTTTACCAGCTGTGTCCTACGGATCTAGTCCTCACCATGAAAAAGGGCTTCAGAAAGGTTTAGCGCCTTCACCTCACTCTGTTTTACCATCCTCTTGTAAGTCTCTCTCTCTCTCTATATATATATATACACACACACTAGATGTGGTTGGTAATCTAGATATCTTGTAATAGTAAAAAAGTTATTTATTTGGCCAGTATACTAGATAATATGAATTTTGGTGATTAAACTTACAGGTTGTAGTTTCGCCTTAATGGCTTGATTAATTCTTTTTTCTCTAAGCATTAAACGCGTTATAAAAAAGTTAGCTTAAAAAGGGATGAGTTAAAAGTAATCAAAATTGTACTTTTTCTGTAGAGCACCTCCTAATCTACTCTATAGATTTGAACCCTCAACCTATTAGATTGAGGGGAGGCGCCTTATTATTAGGATTTTCCTTTGGGGATGTCAATATTGTATTTTTAATCCACAAAACATTTTAAATAATTTTATTCAAAAAAGTTAGATCATTATTGAATAATATGAGTTTTGTAATCATATAATATGGATACTAATGCTTATATCTTCCATGGTTTTGCAGCTTCAGAACGTGGTGGCTTTTGGCGTATGCTCTGCCCAGTGTTGTTCATCCTAATCACAGTCCATATCCAGTAACAGCGTGCAGATATGGTGGCTTACAGTTTTGCTTTTAGTTAATAGATGCCAAGCTATACATATACAATCAACCTCATCTATATATATTAAAAAATATCGACACACACAGACATACCACCCGAATCCAGAACAGTTGGGAGGTCAAAGCCAAAAATGTGGCAGGCCTAATGACGAACGTATGACAGCAGACGAATGAATGTTCCCCAAGGGAAAGATTAACATGTATCCATGCAGTATTATCAAGGAGATCCAACTAGTTTAAGTGTAATGATAAATTATGGTTCTTTTTGAGCATCTGCATGCCTAGTACACTTTTTATAACAGAAACATAATGAAAAACCTTTTTGGATGTTTAATTGCTAAGCTGCCATTTAGGATCTTTAATGGTGACTGTAGGAGTTTGATTTGTTTACTTGAAACATTAAAATGTTGCAAGTAGGGCTGTGAAAATAGCGTGTTGCTCCAAGCTTGCTTGAATCTGTGTGTAATTTTCAAGTCGAGTTGAGCGGGATCATATGAGTTTAGAGCCTGAATTTGAGTGTAGGTGAGCTTGCTTAAGATATTTTTATTTTGAGCAGGCTTAAATAAGATGTACAAATCGGGTTTGGTTCCAAACTAATTTGCGTTTGCAACCACTCTTTACAGAGCGAAAAGATCGGTTTGCTTTGAGATACATTCGGATTTTAAACTAGGTTTTATCCGCTCGGGTTGGCTCTAGGGGTATGCTCGGTTTCATTGACGGTTTTGGGTTACAATTTCGTTTTATTCGTCTCATCTCTCATCCCTCTTTCACCACCTTTTCTATTATTCTATACTAGTGGAAACGCCCGCGTGTTGCTGCGGCCGGGACTGTTTTTAGAAATCAAATAAAAAGATAAACTTCAAAAAAGCAATTTGCAACGGGTTTTATTTGTTGAATTTTATAAAAGTATCAATCAAAACTAAAATGCACATATGTTAAACATGAAATATAAAAAACATTTATATGTGTTTACATACATAATTAAGCGTTTAAAATCTCTCAAGTCCTTATATACTCAGAAATGCAAACACTCATGTGTGTATCATTGGATTTTGGATTTTGTTACACCAAAAGCAAATCCAAACACTCTAAATTTATTATTTCAGATGAAAAATAAAACATATGTGGATTTAAAATAGAGTCCCAAAAGGCACATAAGCCTAAGAGTTGGTAGAAACAAGTCAGGTTATCGCAACCACCAATCACTTTGTTGAATTTATAAAATACTAATGACTAATGTCTTAATATGATTACAATAATAATTTAAAACCCTTTTATATTATGATTTTCAAGGCATTATATATATTGAGTACACTTTGGATAGGTTTTCTCTGGATTAGCCACCTGCTCAAACCCATTTAAAATCTACCCACGTGAGTAATGACCAAAAGAACCCAAGATATTGCAATATTACCTCTTCAGGATGTGTTTTTTAGTTGGTCTTCAGTGCTTTCTTTGCACAACAATCTTTTGCTGCTTAACTTCAGAATTCATTGGTCCAAGTCATCAATAAACACAGATAATTTTAAAGATGAAGAAGGAAAGAGATAACTACAATTAATATTAACAATATAGAAATTATTTACGGTGTGCAACATTCATCACCCTTGAAAATAACATGAAATACAACAGTACAAATGTCCTTCCACCTAACAGAGTTCAAAAGTTTCTTAGAAGACAATATACAAAATCCTCAGCAGTAACTTCATCATTGATATGAGCCTTAAACTTTGTTTAATCAATTTTAATGTTGTTTCTGAAGCTAATATAAGTGGGCTTGGTGTTCTTGATAAACTGTTTTTTACATCATTGGTGATGTTAACATATGAATTGGAAGACCTATTCATCTGTCGGATCCTCAAAAGAGCAACAAAATCAGTGAATTTTATGCCTTTAGCCCATATGTATGTGTAAAATTTAAGGTGAAAAATCTTGTTATGCATATGAATGTGAGCATTTGACAAGTTTAGTGCTGTGAAATCAATAGTTTGCAAAGTAATCCTAACTTAATAGACATACACACACACACACACAAATGAGATCAAACATGCACACACACACACACACACACACAAATGAGATCAAATATCACTAACAGTAAAAGTTAACGGAACTACAAAGTTGTAATGAACTGCAGAGGTAGAACAAACTATATGAAATTTTTGATCAACTTCCAACAAGATAGGTTCAACCACATCATGTTTAATTAACTCATATCTAAAGTTCACATCCATCTTTTGTGCCATATTCACAAAATTTCATAATCTTCAGACACATGCCTATACTGGTTGGATGCAATCATTTGTAAGGTCAAACAAAGAAAGATGAAAAGACAATGGCTATTTGGGTAAATAAGTTTGATCAAATAGGTCATCTCATGATTCCTTTAAACTTTAACATACCTTGGCAGGATAACTAATATATACTAAGGCTTCAATACTCATAGCTTGCTCAAATGTATTTGTAATTCAAGCACTCTAATAACTCCATAAAGGAGTATGACCACCCCTACGGTTGCTTAAAAGGTTTATCACTACTTAATAACATATAATTGTTAGTATATTCATCTTTCTAGACTTCAGAAGCCGGCCAATTACAAGAAAATTTCAAATCATCCAATAGGATAACAAATGAACACAAGATATTAGTAATATACTCGCTCATGAATGGTCATTGTAGACAAACAGCACAAAGTGCTATGTTTAAGAATGCGAAATATCCAAATCTATCCTTGATAAGGCTAAATCTTTTAGTAGACCTAAATTAGAGCATATATAGTCTACGAGTTAGGACTTCAAAAGATAGCCCAGATGTTTATATAGGAGAATAAAGTTTGGTGTGATTCTGGGCCAAACAGGTCATGGATTTTAATGGGTTAGTGCTTAGTCATTAAATCTTGAAAAATGGCTTTTTCAAGGAATTAAAGTCCGAACCTGTGTTAGAACAGGATGAGCAACCTCAGGCTTCTCGGTGAGCAACTCCTCCACTGTATTACGACCACATGATTATATTAATTATTTAACTAATTAATATAATTAGTATTTGAATTTGAATTCATATTCTAGAATACTCCACCTATGTATACGGTGGAATCAGTTTGTATAGGCTGTTGTAGATCTCCTAATATATCTCATGCTCATGTGTATTTAAACAATATAGTACATCAATGAAAGTAACTTTTTCATCATTTTCATTAACCTTAATATGGTAATCAGAGCCTAAAGCTTCTCCTCAGAGAACAAATCGATCCATCATTCACTCATCTTTTTTTTCCAATACCATGGCACCCCAAAACACCATCATTCAGATCACTGCATCTACCCATTTTCCCATCAAACTCACCTCCACAAACTTTCCTTCATGACGAAAACAGGTTCTCTCAACCTTAATCGGCCTCCAGCTCGATCATCACATCGTTGGAACGACGTCTGCACCAGTCAAGACGGTGACCAACAACAACACCACACTACCGAATCCGGAATATCAACGATGGTTCTGTCAGGATCAAATGATTATATCGGCGTTGCTTGGAAGCTATTCTGATCAAATCCAGCCTCTCATCTCTTCCACTGACACTGCAAAACAAGCCTGGAATGCCCTCAATTCCAGCTACGCAAACCAATCACGGTCTCGTATTGTTTCTCTTAAATCTTGTTTAGCCAAAAATCCCAAAGGAACCCGATCCATCACTGAGTTTCTTCATGATATGAAGTCGATTGCCGATGATCTAGCACTAGCGCAAAGCCCGGTGGACGAAGAAGACCTTGTGGTTCACACCTTGAACCAGCTAACCGACGACTATGCTCAGCTTGTCGTTGCCATCAAGTCTCGTGACCATTCTATCACCTTCCTTGATCTTTTTGATAAACTATTAGACTTTGAAAGACACCTAAAAGACTCTGCTCCTGAACCCACAATTACCACCGTCAACCAAACCCAACGTCAATCCCAACGCAACCCTACCCGTTCTTACAATGACAACCGATCTCCACGCAACAACTATTCACGGACCCAGTTGCAAAACCGTTCATCTACAAATCAGCCTAGAACAAATCGGTCTCAATCCTTTTGCGCATTTTGTAACATACCTGGACACGACACAAAAGATTGCAGAAAGCTTGCTCGGTTTTTGAAGGACAACAATGTTCCCGGTTACAATTCCTCACCTGTGCCGCCGGTTGTCAACACCACCTCGCCTCAGTCAGCAGTATCATCATGGATGTGGGACACAGGAGCTTCGAATCACACAACACCAACTCACCAGCAGATGCCGGCCTTTTCAGACTACGGAGGTCCTGATGAGATAGTTCTTGGCAATGGTAACACTCTCCCTATTACTCATATTGCTCAGTCCACTCTTCCCACTCATTCCCGTCCACTCATTCTTAATGACATTTTAATCTCTCCACATCTAAACAATCATCTAATTTCCGTTGCTAAAGTTTGTCGTACTAATCGTGTATCTGTCGAATTTTTTCCATATCATTTTCTTGTTAAGGATCTTCGCACGGGGGCGCATCTAATGCGGGGCAAGAACGTTAATGACGTCTACTATGGACCCATCGCATCACCTCAAATAAATGCAACAATAACAGGATCGTTACATACATGGTATCACACTCTTGGACATCCATCGTTCAAAGTTTTTAAGTCTATAATTGCTAAGTTAGGACTTAATTGTAATAAAATGTCACATGATTCCTTTCATTGTAACTCCTGTTTGTTGAATAAAAGCCGTAAACTTCCATTTGGCCAAAATTCTTTTCTTGTAAATAAACCACTTGAACTTGTTTATTCAGATGTTTGGGGTCATGTTGATCAATCCCTTGAAGGTTATCGTTATTACATCATTTTCGTTGATTTTTACTCAAAATATGTGTGGTTATATCCTCTCAAACGAAAATCTGATGTTGCAATAATTTTTCCTCAATTCAAAAAGTTAGTGGAAAATTTTTTTAAAACGCCCCTCGTCGCGCTTTTTACCGACAATGGTGGTGAATATGTCGGTCTTGCTTCGTACCTTGCTGCACATGGTATTTCACATTATACCACCCCTCCTCATACACCCGAGCAAAACGGCTTCGCCGAACGTCGACACCGTCACATTGTCGAAACAGGTCTCTCTCTTCTTCATTTTCAAATTTACCTATTCATTTTTGGCCTCATGCTTTCCAAACAACCACTTATCTAATCAACAGAATGCCCACTCCTACTCTTAATAATTTATTCCCTTTTCAAATGATGTTTCAAACAGATCCAAACTATTCAAAGCTTCAACCTTTTGGGTGTCTTTGTTACCCTTGGCTTAAACCTTACACAACAAATAAACTTCAACCACGATCCAAAGCATGTGTCTTCCTTGGTTATTCAACATCCAAATCGGCTTACAAATGTCTCGATCCCCTAACAAATCGTTTGTATCATTCTCGACATGTGCGGTTTATACCTAGTTTGTTTCCTTTTCAGTCACATGCCAACAAATACTCAGTAGATTCCTTTACCTCATTTCTACCAAAATCATCTACTTCACCACCTTTTATCTCTCCTCATCCTACTCCACATACACCTACAATGACCAATAATTCTAACCTCTCTACTACCACAACCGACCCCACTCCCACCTTCCCTAACCCTTCTATTTCCTTAACTCCTAACCCCACACTCTCTCACATCCCCTCTCCCATGCCTGTCACCTCTCAAGAGACAAACTTGTCTACCCCACCTACTACTTCAACATCACATCCACAATTGTTAAACTCTCCTCACCAACTGATCCCATCACCCATCTCTACTCCTATTTCTCCCTCAACCACACCTATTCCAACATCACATTTATCTTTGTTCCACAAAACCCACAATTCTCTCGACCTCACAGGAACCCCAAACCAAACTCAAAATATTTTAATTCTAACTTCATCAACAACACCACTTTACACCCCATCTCACATTCCCTTGAACCCTCAACTCATGTTCAAGCTTTAAAGGACCCACAATGGAGGCAAGCAATGGATCTTGAATATAATGCCCTACTTCATAACCACACATGGGATCTTGTTCCTAAAACCAACCAACAACCAATCGGGTGTAAATGGGTTTTCCGGATAAAACGCAAACCTGATGGCACTGTTGATAAATTCAAAGCTCGACTAGTGGCCAAGGGCTTTCATCAAGAATTTGGGAAAGATTATTTTGACACCTTTAGCCCAGTCACAAAACCGGTCACCATCCGGACCGTACTATCCATTGCTCTTGCTAAACGTTGGTCACTCCGTCAACTGGACGTAAACAATGCTTTCCTCCATGGCACTCTTCACGAAGATGTCTACATGCAACAACCGCCCGGTTTCATAAACACTGAATTTCCGAATCATATTTGCAAGTTAAGAAAGGCTCTCTATGGTCTCAAACTAGCACCAAGGGCTTGGTACACTGAATTGACCACTTTCTTACTTGCCTTTGGCTTTAAAAAATCCGTTTGTGATGCTTCTCTTTTCATCTACCAGCACCACTCTATTACCTGCTATTTTTTGGTATATGTGGATGATATTGTACTTACAGGTAACAATGACTCAAGAAAGAACCACTTCATAAAAACCTTGGGCAACAGGTTCTCCATCAAGGACCTAGGTCATCTTCACCACTTCCTTGGCATTGAGGTAATTCCTACCAACAACGGTCTGTTCCTTTCTCAACACCGACACATCAAAGACATCTTAACAACCTTCAAAATGGATGGTGCCAAGGACGTCCAGACCCCACTAAGTGTCTCCGACCCTCTCATTCCTAATGACCCCTCACCCTCCGTTGATCCTACCCCCTTACCGCCAACTCGTCGGTACTCTTCAATATCTTGCCTTCACTCGCCCGGACATATCTTTTGCGGTCAATAAACTGTCTCAGTTCATGCACAACCCAAAACACAACCATTGGCAAGCTCTCAAAAGGATTCTACGTTACTTAAAAGGCACGGTGCATCATGGTCTGTTTTTGCGGCGTGATTCAACACTAGATATCCGAGCCTTCTCTGACTCGGACTGGGGAGGAATAAATGATGGTGGCAGGTCAACTACTGCATACTTAATATATCTAGGTTCTAACATTATTTCATGGAAGTCCTCTAGGCAAAAATCTGTATCTCGATCCTCCACAGAGGCGGAATATAAAGCGGTTGCTAATGCTGCAGCTGAAATATCTTGGGTAAAAAATTTATTAGTTGAACTGGGTATTACCCGTCTCAACACACCAAGCCTTTTTTGTGACAACACTGGAGCGACATACCTATGCTCTAACCCGGTTTATCATTCTCGCATGAAGCATGTAGCCTTAGATTATCACTTTGTACGAGAGCAAGTCAACAATGGTTTGCTTCGGGTTCTTCACGTCAGCTCAAAAAATCAGCTCGCCGATGCGTTAACCAAGCCACTACCGCGACCGTCATTCATCAACATTCGTTCCAAGATCGGTGTCTCCAATGGAGCCTCCGTCTTGCGGGGGCGTATTACGACCACATGATTATATTAATTATTTAACTAATTAATATAATTAGTATTTGAATTTGAATTCATATTCTAGAATACTCCACCTATGTATACGGTGGAATCAGTTTGTATAGGCTGTTGTAGATCTTCTAATATATCTCATGCTCATGTGTATTTAAACAATATAGTACATCAATGAAAGTAACTTTTTCATCATTTTCATTAACCTTAATACACTGTTCTTATTTTTCTGCAACATTAAAGCTGCAATTGACTTGATTATTAACCCTTAATGTTCTACATTCAAAAGATATTTATTTTTGAGATTTTACACACAGCAGAAATAGCAATCCAAGAATGTGATGAAAGATTTACTATTAAAGGTTCAAACTATATTTTCATAACGAATAGCAATGTAGTTTTTTTTTATATCTTAGTATGTAATCTTTTCCATTTTTCATTAAATTTATGTACTTTTATCAGTAACTAATAAGAGGGTCCACTATAGAGCATGATAGAACTTGATAATGGAAATGTACCTTAATTTACATGTGGAAAAGCAGGAGACTTTCTACTATTTAAGAGTTTATTTATGGTGGCAAAGGTCATAAAATTCCACCACTATGACAAATCTTCTAAGCTTGTAATATCTTGTTCTAACTTCTTATGTGTAGATTGGCATAATTCAGAACCAACGCATCATTAGTGGATTGTGTAAAAGGTTGCCAACATATAAACTTGAGCAGCCAATAACATAATACCAACTTTCTTGAATGTTAATATTGAAAATAGACATGATCGATAGTGATCTTTGAATCATGTCTAGCATTGGCCATTTAAACCAATAAAAATTTATCAATAACTTTGCAATTGATGTAGTGCTTATAGCAAGCTTTTATACAATCATTTAGCTACAATATTTTTCTTCAAAATACTTGTCATGCAACTATTTCATCTATGCCACATTTTGGTCAAAGAACTTTTGCTTACTAATATCCTTTGAATAATATTTCCATGCGATTTTTATTACTAACATCTTTATTGATGAGCTTTGATAATCAGCAATCTAGAATGTTTATGCAATTTTTAATTCTTTGAGGCAATATGTCAAACACTTTGTGTGCACAACAAAGTAGTAATGCTTGTGATCTTTATTATAGAAGAAAATATCTCCCAATCAAGTTTAAAACAAATATATATGAAGCAAAAAAACCAAATTCAATAAAAACATACAGGTTTCCATAGAACTTGATTTAGGTTAACTTATCACATAACAATATAAATAGATTGGATGACATAATTAGCTATTGATAACTACATGTTGTGTACATTCTAAAACAAAATTATAGTTGTGGATCTTAACAGCGAGTCAGTGACTTGTATATTTTATAGTAGTCGATGCGGTAAAGGACACCACTTACAACAAAGTCTATTTACAGCCATACATGCTATCTTATTATGTGTTGTAGTGGAACGGCAGAGGAACTTCAAAGTAGATGAAACTCATACAATAATGGATTTACAAAAGACCTTCAAAGTGAATGAGACCTTAAAGGAACAATCGGAATAGGAATCTACTTAATGAAATGCAACTAACTAAATAAATGAAAAATAATTACCACCTAAATTTGAACTTATAAAACTCCAAAACTGGGTCCTTTCCCTTCTTATTACGATGATGTGTTTGGTGTTGTGTATTAAAACTGCTTATTTGCTTACTATCTTTTGAATATGAAACTTCAAACTGCATATTCAAAACAGTTCATCTAACTAAAATATAATCAAAAAATCATCCTTTGACAAACAATCATAAACACTATCTAAACAGCTTACAGCAAGCTAATAAGCAGTTCTAATTACCCATCTCAAACACCCCTTTAATCCTACAGAAACAATGTATGTAATATGTTAATTGTTTCAGGTTAAAGTATACATAAACTGCTATGTTATAATAAAGAAAGAAGAGACAAAATTCAAAATTGAATTCAACTTAACATACCATGGGTTTGTAGTAAAATAGAAAACTCAGCACCTGATTAAGAGCACTGGTGGCAGATGAAGCATCATAAAAAACAATCCATGCTTGACCCTTGTGTTTCAGGATTTTAAATGCAAGTATCTCCAAAGTTTATCAAAATGCATAAAATTTTTATAAAATTAAACTATACCAAATGACAGTATAAGATCTTACTTTGATCAATAGCACCCCTGAGACAAGCATGCCCAAACAAAATGTATGAAGTTTGTTCATCGACCAATATAGATTTACATGTAAGATAAAACCAAACATCACGTTTGAATAATAACATATCTGAATTCTGAAAGTCTGAAACTACAATAACGATACTTGCTACCCAAATCATTATTGTTCAGGCTTCAAACACTACATATGCACTATATATGCACTATCTCCATCACCACATTAACCAAATTCTCTTAACCCCATTTCATTCCTATCAACCCAACTCCATACAAGTTTGTTAAACAGATACAAACCAACATGAATTCTACTCTACATCGGTGATTGTACCTTGTAATATTTCTAATCAAATGTAACTGATGAAGCAGAGGCTGACTCACATTTGAGCCATTACCATTTGATTCATGGGCTGCAATTTTATGGAGCGTGAATGGTGGTTTCACTGATAGCATTGAATCGCTTCATTTGAAGGTGTAACGGACCCGTCGGGATATCATTGAATCAATTCAATAGATGAGAAGAGGGGAAGGAGGCAGAGGGTTCAGGAGTAACGCCCGATCGTTCAGCTGAACGCCCGATCAGGTACATTTGTATCATAAGGTAGTATAGATATAGATATAGATATAGATATAGATATAAATATAGATATAGATAGATTATACCTAAAACAAGTGTAATTTCTCATTTATAAAATTCATAAATCAATAAATATATTTTAGAAAAGTCATCTAAGTTTTTATGTTTATGATTTCATAAATCTTAATAGTTGTGAAGTTTAAATTAATAAATGTTTAAATAATCATATTGCACCAAAAAATAAAATAAATTATAATATTAGTTTCAGAAGTTTCTAAATGTTTATATTTGTCATATCATGTAAAACTTAAAACTGAAAGTAAAAAAAAGAGATTCTTATGATTCATCAGGGCGAACCTTGAGTGTATTTTCTTTATGCTTTTGTTGTTTTGTTTAGTTGAGAAAGTGTGGCAAATACACGATGTTTCTAGATTTAAACGTCATAGTTTGCTTACAAACCTTTTATTTAGGCTGCCATTTATCAAATTCTTTATATATTTCTTTTATTCTAATAAAAAATTAACTAAAAGAGACACGTGTCTGCACCACATTCATTCTCACCAATATATTTTGGTTCCTCACTCCTATTAAATAATTACATTAATTACTAATAATATATGTAATTTTTTTATATTACAAATAATTTTTGAATAAATTAACAAAGAGATTTATTTATTGCTGTTATTTCTAAAAAATAATTTTTTATTGATTAAGATACTTTCTACAACATCAAACTTATTTAAAAATATGAAGTATTTTAAGATTTATGTTTTAAAAAGTAAAATTTATATAAACTAAAAATAATCAAAACTGGGAGTTATAAAAGGACCTTTTTTTACATGGCTTGTTTGGAAATAAAATATGTATTTATTTTTGAAAAAGAGCAAGAAAAAAAAATTTATATCATTGTTTTATTACTTATAGTATTTACTTATACATAACATCGAGCATATCTTTATCTTAAACTATCATTTGATAATAAATTTTTATTCTATTTAATAATTTACTCATGAAACCTGTGTAATACACGGATTACTAAAGTTAACTATATCATAAATTTATGATCAATGAAATCGTATTGATAGACTACATATACTTCATAACCACCCACTAGATACCATATCTTTAGGTTTTTGATAAATTCTTTTTAGATTTACGTGCGTTCTGTGTTATAGTGAGTACCTCATCTATAGTGAGTCCCTCATCCATTAATGGTAGAGGTTCAAATCAATCATGTGTTCCTTCGAGTTTTTATAAATATCAATTATACACAAAAGCTTTCTAGGTCATAGGAATATTGCTAAAAACTCCACACTTCTCTTGTTGATCTTTTAAAACAAGTTGGCTTGTCAAGCCACGAGCGAGCTCAAAGTTATGAATGAGCTTAGTTCTAGCTCGATAGAGGATTTTAAGTCAAGATGAGCTGGCTTAATATTTTGGGCCTCAAGCTTGAGTTGATCCTTTTTTACTCTAGTTCAGCTCGTGAATAACCCTGGTTGTAATTACTTTTTAGTAAACGATGGACATGACACATAGAGTTGAAATAAATATAGTAGCCGGTCCATGGTCAATACACCTATCGATCGTTGAATTCTTGGTCCTTTGTGAAGCCTTGAGTCGACCCTTGCTTGCCTCGAGTTCGCTCTTGAATTACCCTGGTTGTGAGGAGCTTTTAGTAAATGATTGTTGTTACATATAGAGTTGGAGGAGCTTTTAGTAAATGATGTTGTGACATATAGAGTTGAAATAAATATAGTTGGTCGATCTATCATCAATGCACCTATCGATCGTTGGTTTCTTGGCACTTTAATGAAGCCTTTCTTTGAGCTCTTTGAACATGCAGTCTAGACGATCGATACATGGGTCATCTATGGTACCAGGCGCGATTCTTTATTTATCTAAATTCTGGTATTTATTTAGTGTGCTTGACGTATGTTCCATGACATCGGCCTCAAACCTTACGTGTGATGATTTATTAATCTCTATGTCGTTTTCATATAACTTTAAGCTTACAGCATCTCGAGGATATACTCTAAACATATTATTTGTAACTAATATTTTTTTCACATGTTTTTATATTATCATAAATTGATCATAAAGAATTATGTATATAACCATTTATAACAATGTTTCATCTACATTATTACAGTTTTGTTTTTTGCTGACATACTTTAGTATACGAGAATCTTTGTAAATATGCAAACCTATTAAGTTACATTCTACCCAAACCATTAAACTATCTTCTCAAAACATTAAGCCTTCTAAATTTATCCTAGAAAATCTATCACTTTTCATTTAGTTCATTCTAAGTCTTACGCTTTAATAAACTTACAATTTCTACCAATATGCTTACATAACTCTCTGACATTTTCAACCTCGTTACGTGCACAATCTAGAATATTAGTTATTATTTAATCCATCATATTAATCGAATATTCTTCACTCTTTACATCATCTACATAAGTTACCACACTATCACCATTCATGAATGAAACTTATAGCGTTATCAAAGTAACTTATATCTTCTATCCCGCAACACAACTTTATCTCATAATTAAATAGTGAAATCAAGAAAATTCATCTGTCATGATTCATAAAGTAACTCTTCTCTTCAAAGTAGCACAAATTTTATCTTGTATTTTTAGCTATATGTTTATGGTATAGGGTATTAAATAACCATGGATCAATACATGTATGAAGTAATCAACCATCAATCTTTAGAGAATCTTAAAATTGTAATAAACATAAAATCATTAGAGAATAGTTCAAATATTTTGAATAAAAAAAGTATAAGAAGTAATCAACAATCAATCTTTTTAATCAATAATTAAGATGAAATTATAAAATTTTTTGTTAGAGGTGTCTTTTAAGCATGATCATTTTTGTTGACATTTTTAAAGACCCCTAACTATTTTTAAATGTTCATAACTATATATACGACATTATTTCTTTTATAAAAACACTATAAGACCGAACATTTTTATCTTTAAAATGAGTACATTATCTTTATATAATAATTTTTTAAAATGCTTTTAAGCATATATAATTTTTTGTTTGTCATTGTGTCTTTAGTGCAATTCATTGTTTGTGTTTTTAGTACAGTTCATTGTGTCTTTTTATTAATTACTTTTTTTTGAATATTATTGTATTTTTCTAAAATGATAAATTCTACAAATATAATGGTAAAAATAACATTGTTGTATATTTCTAGTATGTAAAATACAATGATAAATTAACAATTAATTAATCTAATACATTAAAAACAATAACAATATAATATAAAATTATATAAATAATAAAACACAAAGATAAAATCTCCTACTGTGTTTTTGCTCGTTATTATGTTATCTTGAAAACTATGACCTTGAAAAATACATTAGTAAAATAACGTTATTTTATACTTTTAATTATAAAACACAATGATAAGATAACAACAAGTTTACAATATATAAAAAAATAATGACAAAATAACACGAAGTGATTTAAAACGTAAAATACAATGATGAATATATATATTGTAACACCCGATCCATTGTACCATCAATATTGTTCATTTTGGCCATGAGTAACTTACGGATTTGCTTTTGGTTACTCGAGTGAAATCTTCCCAGGGAGGTCACCCAACCCTAGATTGCTACCACTTGAGAACGCTTAACTATGTAGTTCTTCTCTCATCCACAGCCAATACGCCCAAAACGCGTTGATGATTTTAAAGGCAGAACATTTCTTATGTATCATGAATCTTTTATGTCCATGACCGATGTGGAATTTGCAAAAAGTGTTACAAACAACCCCCATTTAAGACTCATCGTCCTCGATGAGATTTTCCCCACCATCCCGAATGGCACAGGAGCGGCTCTGATACCATTCTTTAACACCCGCCTCCTTGTACCACCAATATTGTCCGTTTTGCCCAAGAGTAGCTCACAGATCTCAGACACAATAATATCAAACAACACTATATACCAAAGTTTTAATGTAATTAATGCGGAAGCGTAAACTTTTGTAAAACCATGAGTAATAAATGTTCAAAACAAGGTGCCAAATGAAAGTAGTAAACGTAATGAACTTGATTTCAAATAATAAAAATGACGTATGAGCCTTAGATATGCAACCCTAACCTTAAGCGTGCAATCAACCTGAAAAGACATGCTAAAGTGTGTCAATACAAGGTTGGTGAGTTCACATGTTTAAATAAGTAAGTTGACTTTCCCTCAATTCCTACCCAACAGATAGGTGATCGGCACTTACTTCCATAGAGTGTCTCAAACAGTGCGACCTTGATCATTATGTGGTAACTGTTATCATAGGCCACCTTAATCAAGAGTGGGTGGGATTCCAAAATACTGCCAAAATCAATTAAATATGCTCACAACATGCCTTCTAGAATCCGTGTCATATGCCCATTCCGACTATCAGTTTGTGGATGATACGTTGTGCTCCTATCCAACCATGTTCCCAATGACCTTTGCAATGACCTCTAATGATAAGGAATGAATCGAGTGTCACGATCGGAGTGTAACGTTTCGTAGTTTCCATTTACTTTTTTTAAAATGTAAACTTTCTTTTTATTCAATCCTTGTCATGACAAGAATTGATCATAGTAGAAATACTCTTTTTATATCATTCTTGTTGATTATATGCTTGTACAACACTTAAAGAATTATGAATATGCATTTTAAGGCAAAACCGAGCAACTTATCGAGACTTATTTTTCGGAAAATTATTTATAAGTTTTCTTTTTATGGTTTATATGTTAAAATACCCAAAATATGCTTAATCATGACTTTATGATGCAAATTAATATATAAAATAAGTTTAGGGGTTAAAAGTGAAACTTTGAATTTTCCCTCCACTCATCTCCCCAACTACTTTTTTTAATGCTCAACCATAATTTTCATCTATAAATACTAACCCAAATCCCTCTCTAATCATTTTTATCTCTCTAAACTCTCTCTTAAACTCTCTCATACCATCCAACAACTTCATCTTTTGCAAATAATCTTCAAGAACAACTTGTGAGTTTTTTTATTTTATTTTTAATTTCTATTCTTACTTTCTTCTTTTATTTTCTTTACCACTTGAAACAATCTCTAGTAAATAACCACTTAGTCACCAAGGTGAACAAGTATGGTAAACCCCTCATTTTTGAGGTCCAACTTGGAAATATTCTACTTGATTCTTTCATACATGTTTTCTTGTCTTGTTTTTAAGCCTTTACATTCTAAACCAAGTCACCAACAACTTCAATGTTGGAAGGCTTGTGTTGAAGTTATATTCTGAAATTTTAAGGCTTTTTCATACCATGCTTTCTACTTTACAAAAAACTAAGTGATCTACAAATCAAGAAGTGGATGAAACCAAACCGAGCCTCCAACCATTGTTGAAAGACTTGTGTTATGGTATGAAATGGTGATGTTGAACCTTTGTTCTACAACTAATCTATCCACCATACCTCATTTGAACACTTAGTCAAACTAGTTAGTTTACTTTAGTACTTTTATTTATCTACTCATGACCATCCGAGTCACCCTTATGTGGAGATTTTGTGCAATGGTGACAATCGAGGTTTGTGGATATCCCCACCTCTGATACATGACTTATATGAATATAACACTTGAGATTTATGGATTACCCTACCTCTAATGCATGACTTATATTTATATCTACATAATACTTAGTCAAAACCAAATCGTAACATCAATCGAACCATGGTTGAATGTTATGTGTTAAAGTAGACATTATAGTAATCTTATGATTCCTTATTTTGGACTTCCAATGAGTGACTAATACTTATAAATAACACACACAATACAGGGTGTCCAAATAAGTGTCTAAGTAGTATATACTTTTATGTACTCTCGTATTTGTAAGTTTCGTATACTTTACAATTGCTAAAATCTCAAACTTTGAATCCTAAACTTACACACTTTTGTTTACCTTTTAGGGTGACTCTTGTGACTCAATCCTTTAAACTCATTCATCTATTCTTGTGGATTCTAATCGTCAAACCATGAGTCATACTTCATCCCTTTTGTTTTAACACTATTTGGGTTGCAACATGTATCAATTATCAAATACACTCAATCATTCATTCAATCAAAATCATTCTAAAACTCAATTCATACAAACATGCTTACTTGTTATACTTTTTGTGAATATATTCTTGAATACATTATCTTGCAAGCAATTTAAACCTCCCTTAACATGTATATCGCTATAGGACTAACACATCCATCTATGTTAATTTATCAATCTTTATGGTCTTGCTCACTTTTGATGCTAAGATTACGCTAGTGGACACTTTGGGTTATTGGCTTTGCATGCTAGCAATGTACAAACTTTAGTATACTTTACTCATGTTAAATTGAGATTTATTCACTATTATATTTGTATTCAAACTTGTATGCTCACTAACATATTCATATGTTGACCAATATTTTATACATGTTGCAAGAAATGCTTGAAGCTTTATCAAGAAATTCAATTAGGTGGACTTAGAAACACACCAAATCTATCATTTTGTTATGTTTGTTTTAGAATTGTATTTCTCAAAATTATTGTATGTTTATTTGAAGCATTGTAATGTTATGTTGATTAATGAAAATGAAATTTAATATTTATTTATTATCACTTTACTATGATGTCTTTGAACAATCTGTCACTTCTCGCGCCCGATGTTTCCGCCATCGGTTGGGGTGTGACACAAAGATGATGAAAAACTAGCACCTTGTGCCAAGAGACTTTTTCTCTTAGATAGGTGTGAGTTTAATTTTCAATTCAACCAGTCTCTCTAATTTCCAAGAAGTGTGCGGATTTTGCCAAGCGATCTACTCTTACCCAAATGGTATCGCATCCGCTGCGAGTTCGATGTAACTTTACAATGAATCCATTAAGATATACTACCACTTCCATTCTAGAATTTATGGTTGTTGGAGTAAACTAGACGGTATTTGATATTCCACTTTAACTTTAGAACAAGTTAAACACTTGCTTACACGCATGAGAATATATCATTTCACATTCTGCCACCGATAAAGAACTTTCAAATTATGGTACTTCTTACCTTAGCCTTGATAAATAGGATATCGAGTTTTATAAGTTTCATCCATTACTAGCGCTAGTAAATTCACGTACTGAAAATCCATATTTGTTCCCTGAAATAACGAAATCCTTTGGATTTTGTCACTAAATGCTTTTCCATGTCTCGCATGGACCATGCCTTCAGAATCTCGTCTTCTAATTTGAGAATTATGGTTTTGATCAAGTACTCTAGTGTGAATGGTAAGCTTTAATGCTCGCACTCGCTTTAGGTTAGGTGTTTACTTTCGACTTAGGATATCGGCTACCACATTAGCCTTACCCGGATGGTACTTTATCACATTGTCATAGTCGTTCAACAGGTCGTATATTCCTTAATATCTGACCCTACTATCCTAATGTTCTAGAATTCCTTTTCTAGCTTCTACTCTTCATTCCAAGTACAATACTCCTCTTCCAGATATTCCTCAGATGCAGTAGCAACTACAGCTTAGGCTTATAACCTTCTCTGGTGAGTACTTTTCCCTTGCTAATAAAAAGGCCTTCCAGCTACCAGCTACTCTCAATTTTGATAATACTAGTCTCTGCTGCATATCCTGCAGTGTAGCCTCGAGGGTTTTTATCTTATCTAGTGCTCCCTCGACTATGCCATCTAGTGAATTGTGCTTATTTGTGTTTTCCTCGAAGACATCAACAAAAGTATTGTGTTTCTGGCCAGTCTCCACCAGGACTTCGTTAGTGTTTTCACATATTCACTAACGGTGGTCTGATGCTCTGGTATCTCAGTGATCTCATCGGGTGCTTCCCGTACATTGTGAATCCTTTGATCTAACCTTGCTACAAGGGTGGCAAATGACTACTCTGTCAGATAAGGTATAAGTGATGATGCAGTAGTAAAAGTAGTTATGTCTGCAGTAAGGGGAAGGGTATAACTCCTCCTGAATTCAACTGATAATCATATTGAACACTTCCAGTGTTGTGTATCTCCCTGACTCGAATATTGAACAACACTCTATGTTGTTTAAAGTTATCAGCAGGCTCAAGTAGATGCTTATTCAGCTTCGATGGTGAGGCAATTAGTGTAGATGAAGAAGGTATGAGAGAAAAATTCTCAGTCTCCTCGTTGATTGGGGTTGATGTTGGTGACATAGGTGGGGTAGATGATGATGTGGACATCCAGTAATCATTATGCATGCGTGAAATGATATGTATGCTTGAAAAAACAGTAAACAGATAAGAGTTTGTGCAATAATAGTGTGTGTCTAAGGGTATAGTCTAGATGAAAATGCAATCCTGGCTCTTTATAACCAGTGGCTCTAATACCAATCTGTCACAACCTTAAAATCTACCTGCGGGGTTCTACCACGAGGCGCGTGACAAACCAGGATCTCAGACACAGTCATATCAAACAACACTATATGCGTTTTAAAATGAACGTTTGACCTTAAATCAGAGTATACCAAAGTTTTCAATGTAATCAATGCGGAAGCGTAAACGTTTGTAAAACCATGAGTAATAAATGCGCAAAACAAGGCGCCAAATGAAAGTAGTAAATGTAAATTAATTTGCTTTCAAATGATAAAGATGATGCATGAGCCTCATATATGCAACCCTAGCCTTAAACGTGTAAGCAACCTGAGAAGATTTGCTAAAGTGTGTAAACACAAGGTTGTTGAGGTCACATGTTTAAATAAGTATAAGTGTTTTCAAGGTAAAAGTAAACAAAGGTATACTATAGGTAGCTAGCCTATATATCAAGTTACTTAGCGTTTCGAACCAAAGCTGACTATTTGTGAGTTGTTTTGCCTTCCGCCATGTCTTATCACAGAACAATGCCAAGTATTTAGGTCAATTAAAGACCCGTTTGACCTCCAGTCGAGTTAGCGCGACTAACGCGGGTGGGCTTTGTCAAACCCAGTAGTACTACCCAAAATTATCTCGCTAGTTCGATATTTACGGTTCAAGTGCGTAAGGACTTGCGTCATAAGGTTTGCACTATAGTAACAAGTAATATACCAACGCAATGAAAAGTCAAGCCTTAGTTGATTATTTGCATGCTTCTCCCTTGAAAAGTAAAGTAAGTAAAAGTGGGGCCGTAAAAACTCACCTTAAATGCATAGGAAAGCATGAAGTGTAAAAGCTGAAAGATAATCATTACCTAAATATGTATGTCCATAAGTGTGTGTAGATAATGGTTGGGATGAACCTCGTTGTATCCAAATAACGTATCTGTTAGTGTGTTCGAGAAATGTTTGACATGTTTAACCAAGTTGACCTTTTGACCAAAGTTAACTTTTGTTGACCAAAAATGACCGGACTAACCCGACGACCCGTTGGTGACTCAAATAAGTAAAAACATGTTTAGTCATGCTCAAATAGCTCAAAAAAAGATTCACATAAAGTTTCATGTCAGAAATCTATTTTTGGAAAGTTTCTATTTTTGGAAAGTGTGGCATCGTTACACATATGCAATCCTTTTTAAGATTATGAATCATATAACAAAAACCATCTCAATTATATATGTAACACATCCAAAAATTATCCATAACATGTTAACATAACCAAGAAACTTTATCATGTCTAAAGTTTCCCAATTTAAAACATAAGAACAAAGTTGCACAAATTTTATTCAAATATCCTAACATTTCCATTTGATCATTTAAACATAATCACATCACCGTAACATGTTCCACACATAACATACTCATCACACAACATCGTGTCTCAAAAGTTTCCATTAATAGCAAGCATGCTCATACGATGCGTTTTTCACCATTCAATTATTCCTAATTCATTCTTATGCTTTAAACATCACATAACAATTATCATATCTCATAAAACATGCATAAATCATCACTATAAACCAAATTACTCAAAAGGTTTCCATTAATAGAAAGTACTTGAAAAGCGAGCCAAAATCAAAAGTTTAAAACATGAATTTTCTTTCACTAGCATCAACTAACATCAAAGAACCATCAATTCATTCCAATTTCATCAAAATCAGACAATTTTTACAAAAGCCCCAAATAAAAGTTTCCTTTATAAGTAAGTCTTGATTGTTCACCAAAACAACACAATTTCACAAAATCAATCTGTACAAAGATCATTATATTGAATACTAACACATAATCCATCATCAATTTTAATCAATTTCAAGTTTTGACTTGTTTGGATCATCTAGGGTTCATGTTTATCATGAAGATCAAAGAACAAAAATCAAACATAAAAACTTACTTGATATGCTTAGATGATGATCCCTAGTACGCGTTTGATGCAAGAAACGATGGAAATCACCACCAATATGCAAGAAAAAGATCAAACAAGGTGTGCTTTGTGTTGGAGCATATATAGTCATATATAGTGTGTCTGTCGCTTGTCGAATAGTCTAGGCTTAATGTAATACACCTGATATGTTGTAAACACATGAAACTGGGTCATTCGCAGGAGCATATGCGAATGAGACTCAGTCGTGCGACTGAGCCTTGCTAATGGGCCAGTCGTGCGACTGAGAGATGCGATTGGCCATTCGTAAGACTGAACCATAAGTATGGTCCCGTCGCACGATTGAACCATACGCATGGTCCAGTCGTACGATTGAACCATACGCATGGTCCAATCGCACGAATTGGCCCAGTCGCATCTAATATGGGCCGAGGCCTATATATACCAGTTTCAATGTGTAGAGAGATTAAGGGTTTGGGGAGGGAGTCTGCCCGGAGCCTAGGGCTGCCGGATGAGAGGGGAGATCATGCTCGATCTCCCCTTGCCAAGAGTCTTGATTCTTATGTTGTAACGAGCTTGTAATCGTTAGGTTTTATCAATGAAACCATTATATTATAGTTCGTGTTATTGATTGTCTCTTGGTTTTTGCTGTTGTTTATCCTTTTGTCAAGAACATGCTCGGATGTTTACCGATCTAGTGAATTCACACTTTGTGTGTGTGTGTGTTATTTGTTGGGAAAAACTGAAAGGGAAGGGGAAAGGGACGACCATAAGGTGATTAGGGTTGGGGTTGGGGTTTATACTTTTTTTTACAAGAAAGACCCTCGTCGTTTTATAAAATCGTTTTAACGGAACGCGATTAAAATTTTCCTACACCGAAACCACAAAATGCTCACATAGTATCAAACAAATTTAAAAACATGAAATAATATTTATTTTTCTAGTTCAAAGACATTTTAATAATTTTTATGCTTTAAAAACCGAAAATGCGTGAAAACACGTAAATGCTAGAAAATTCATAATTTTCACAACTAAGCTAAATATTTAATCACATAAACACATATCACATAATTTAAGTTTGAAAACTATTTTGACAAATCACCAACGTTCGGGGACAGACGCGTGTGCGATTCAGAAATTCTATCATGTTAAACAACTTATAAAAGCAAAAGAAAAAGAAATACGTGTTGCAAACCAATAGAATCTAGCCATGTGGTATGCTGGTGAGAAACCTACCAACATTTGTAATTGAGTATCTATAGAATAATAAGTATAGTAAAAATATAGCTTTTGATCATTATATAACTATTCTATAATAATGTAAAATTATGTTTATAGAGCACAACAACTTTTTCTAGTATTACAAATCTTATCACACCATGCTAAATCCCTATCACACTGTGTTGGATCCTTAGAACCACAACAACAATAACCACGATAATCATAAATCTCTTTTACGCAATGTGGAGCACAGTTTTTTGGTGGTGGAACCCCAAATACAATAATAACATTTTGTTCGTGTTTTCCGCCTGTATATTTAAATATAGTGATAGTGATTATAACGTTTATCTAAAAAGTATGATATAATAAAATGATTAGATGATGAGAACTTACATTGATGGCACACTAGTAGCACAAGACAACAAATATTGAGAAGCACCATATGTGATTCCACAAGCCTCGCAACAAGCCTCCCCATTAAAGAGGAAAGAAGATAGTTCAACCTTATGACTGTAACATCTCGTATTTTCATTAAATCAAAAGTTAACTTTGTTAAATTATTGTATGGACTATTTATGCCTTTGATGAAAATTTGTGGGTTACTTACGCTTACTTGTTAGCTTGTCTTTTAACTTCTAATATAAATCTTAATAAAATAGCTATTAAAATACAATAACTCTAATAATTATGACTTTAATACTATTGATAATAATAATAATAATAGAAGTTAAAAATATTAGTAGAAGTAATAACTAATAGAAGTTAAATAAGTTGTGAAATGATTAAGATGAAATTAAGTTTAGGGGGTTGTTTTGTTAACATTGAAACTTCAAAAGAAAGTTTTTACATAAAATATCAAAATGAAAACTACAGGGGCTAACTGTGTAAATAATCAAAACCCAAACTCTTTTCCCTCTCTCTTTCCTCGTTTTTCCGGTGACCATCCGGCCGACCACCGTCTGAGCTCCGGCGAAGCTCAATCGTGGGTAAAACGGCTAAAAATCGAATCCCAATCGTTACCAATCGGTTCATGAACATAACTCGAACCCTTTGATAAGTTTTATTGGGAGTTTAAGCTGGTAATTAATGGTACAATTCAAAGTAATCGTCGCCATTTTCAATCTAATCGTTAGACACTTGAACACTAATAATAATCCAATCTAGTGAACTTAAACGATCATCTAACTACACCTAAACTGTTACAAATCTTAATTTCATCCGAAACACTCTCTAATACCTCGTTTGATTCTCTCTATCACCGCGACCTGCAACTAAGGAGGTCAACATCATTCAAGTGTTCTAACCTTCAATTGATAAGGGGCTTCTAGTCTACAACATCCTCCGAAGCTTCACACAAAAGTAATTTGGATATCATCACCATTTTTCATATCAAACCAATTCAAGTGCGGGTCGCTACTGTTGCATCATCTGCCTCATCGTTCTCGACCAAAATCAAGTAAGATAACCATAGACTTAGGTTCGTTTAGGTATGGGGAACAAAAGCCCCATGGTTAATTTGTTTTACAACATCGATTGTTACATCAATTTGACAGATTTCGTTCTAGGGTTCTTGGGGATTTGGGGGCGCTTCATTAACTTCGTTTAAAAGAATTTAGAACCGGGATATAACAAGTCTAAAGCCCTGGTTCACCGGATAAGTTACTCCCTTCTCCACCAAGAGGTCCCGGGTTCGAACCCGGGCAACCTCATATTTTTTTAAAAGGGCTTTTTAGCCTTAATTTTATTACAGGAAAATTTTTAATAAATATAAAAATGATTTTTACGAACTTCAAATATTTTTTTTTAAAATCATCTAAATATTTTCTGTAAATTAATTCTTGTAAAACATTTTAGCATTTTATTATAAAAGTTATTTACAAATGTTATGACTAAATAAATATATATATATAAATTATATAAAAATTTAAATTACTAAATTATTATTGGATCTTATGTTCTCTTTGATTAGAGATTAATCATGGTAATTATAGTATTCAAACATATTTTATAATTAAAAGCAAGTTATTTACAAAGGATTTAATTCCTTTAAAATTTTATAAATTGTACTTCTTTTGAACAAAATATAAAAAAAAGAAGAGTTCACTAATTTTATTTATAAAAACCCCCCAAATACCCAATCCTTATTGAAACCCTAGTTCGCGTTTAATCGTTAAACCTTATTATTAACCTAAATCTTGTAATATATATATTTAGGTGCCTTGTGACGAACAACTTGGAACGACGTTTATTATTATTTCTATTAATCTTTATTGCATACTTATTGATCAACTGAGTTTCCTTGCCCCTTTTTTTATGTTTTTCACACTATTTTGAGGAGAAACATGATACTTATACATCATACACTTCTAAACGTTTGAGACTTGTAAGCACTTGCAATTCATATTTTTTTCATGGTTATTTGTGTGTTGTAAGTGATTATATAAGATACATATTTGTTTGCAATCATTAACTATTGCTAGCCTGGCGACGTCTTAGATCTTTGGGACTGACAAGCCTATTTGGTGCTAAAGTCGATGTATTGCTGACTCCTGATGACGTATGCTTGTTCATCATGGGAACCAAATACACTTAGCCAATCTTATATACTTGTAATCAAGTCGAGGTTTGGTTGTAACGACATGTGTTCTATAACCTTACTAACTTATGACCTATGACATGAATTGCTACTTGTAATATTATGTATGAAAACCTTGGAAACTCACCAACTATTTTTAGTTGAGCTTTTATTTTTATCATGTTTCAGGTCATCCTCAAGTTTAAAGTGATCTTTTGAAGCTTGCAATAATCTAGGACTTGGACCTAGTTAATGAAATAAAAATATTACATTTTGTTATGTTATGTTTGAACTTATTTCATGTTTGAGACTTATGATTGTATTTCATTTTAAGACTTATAAAAATAATATTTGCAATTTAATATAGCGTTATGTGGCTGTGAACAATCTTAACCCTCACATCTCGACGATTCCGCCGTCAAGGTTGGGGTGTGACAGATTGGTATCAGAGCCCATAACTATAGGGATTTAGGTTATTAGAAATGGTGACCTAGACTATAGTTTATGCATGAACCTTATAGAATAATATTATTATTCTTGTAAAAAAATATATTGTTTGCATGCTACATAATGCTATGCCATACTTATGTGCAACTTGATGCCTTAGCATAGGTTTGCCTTATAATTGTTAAAACTTTGTTACTTGTCTCCCTAAACTTATCCTTGACTCTTTGACTCTCCCCGACAAATGAAACTTCTTAATCTTATTCTCGACGACACGTGGAATCATATACTTATGCTTATGACTTGGATCTTTAGACTTATGTCTAATCTATGAAAATCTCATCAAGGTTTTGATTTCATGAACCTAAGAAATTTGTGTGACTCATAGACACCTGTATCCTGGTTTTCCTGGCAAAAGGCCCTCGGGCTAAGGCAAGCATATCACATAAATCCTACGGGACTAGTTATGCTTACCTGGGGATTTCTGGGATGAGTGATAAACTATGGTCAACATACACAAGTTTCTAAGGCGAATGGGTCAATTTACCTTGACGTGTCAACGTTTCCAAATGGTAATGCGTTACCAAATGGAACCATTCCATGTGCCTTACAACTCTTGACTTATCCTTGTTTGAAATATACCTCTTGTTATTCTCTTTCTCGTGTCTAACTCATTTTGTATATTCCAGCATGTCTCGTCATCATGGAAAGCATGGAAGTTCCGATCGTAAGCTAGCCGCCATGATTGCTCGACAAATGGCTGTTGTCATCCCGACCATGGTTGCTGAACTCAATAGCACCTTAATGACCAATGCTAGCAACAATGGAAATGGTCAAGGAGAGAATAGTGCTAACCAAGGGCGCAACAACCAAACTTGCACTTTCAAGCACTTTAGCTCTTGCAAGCCCACTAGTTTTAGTGGCAAGGAAGGAGCCACTGGTCTTCTTGAGTGGTTCGAGAGCATGGAGAATACTTTTATCAATTGTGAGTGTCCTGAGACACTCAAGGTTCGTTATGCCACTAGTATGCTCCAACAAAGGGCACTTACCTGGTGGAATAGCGAGAAGAGAAACCGTGGTCCTGAAGCTGTGTTAGCACTTACCTGGGAAGAGTTCAAGAACATCGCCATCGTGAAGTTCTGCCCAAGAAGTGAATTGCAAAAGTTGGAAGAAGAGTTCTGGAACTTGAAGCAAAATGATGGTGATCATTTGGCCTACTTAACTAGGCATCATGAGTTGAGTATACTGCTGCCTCACATGGTCGACACTGTCCCCCGCAACATCGAGAAGTTTATCAAGGGTGTACCACCCTAAATTCAAGATGCTGTGGTGGGTAGCCGACCCACAACCTTGGAGGAAGCCATCACTATCACCGCTCAACTCACCGAGAACCATATACAAGCGGGCACCATGTCTGCGAAGGGTGCAAAGAAGGTAGAGAAGACGACTACCGAGGCTATTATGGAGACCAAAGCTGAACCGTCTTACAACAACAACAACAACAAGAAGCGCAAGTTCACACCGGCGCGCAATTATGTCGTGGCTGCACCCAAACCACCTCAAAGACAAATGGTACCTGTGGCTACACCTGTGGCACAAATGCCTGGAGCTAGGGCCTATGCTGGTCCTCAACCTATGTGCAACACTTGTAGGTACCATCATCCGGGAAATCAACCATGCCGTATCTGTACCTTATGCGGTAAATATGGTCACTTGGTGGCGACTTGTCACCGTGCACCTAACAACGCCGTCGTGGTCACAAACCGTGTTTGCTACAACTATGGGGAACTTGGTCATTTCCGCCCACAATGCCCTCATCTTGTGGGTAATGTGCCACAAGCCCGAGGACGTGCTTTCAACATCAACGCAAATCAAGTACAAGCAAACAACGATGTGGTGAATGGTATGTTAACTTACCTTTTACTTTTGTGACCTAATTCTTTTCATGTGTTACCTGCATCGTTAAATACCCTTAAAATTGAACACGTATGTTCCTTATTAATAAAACTTATGCCTATGTCCTATTTGACTCTGGAGCCGATAAGAGTTTTGTTTCGTTAGAGTTTGAACCCATAGTTGCTAAGCCACATACAAAACTAAAAAAGACCTCTCACCGTTGAAGTTGCCGATGGAGAACCGATCACCGTTGATGTCGTTATTCGTGATTGCATCTTAAGTGTTGACACACACGATTTCCTTATTGATCTTATTCCTATAAAACTTGGAAGCTTCGACGTCATCATTGGTATGGATTGGTTAGCCAAACACCATGCCGAGATCATTTGTTTCGAGAAGTGCATTCGTATACCGTTACCCTCTGGAGATACTTTGAAAGTGTTCGGTGAAAAGTCTTCCAAAGGGCTTAAACTCATGTCTTGCACTCAAGCCCGAAAGTGCTTAAGCAAGAAGTATATGGCCTTCTTCGCTTACGTGGTCAACACGAAAGTCAAAGGTAAAGAACTTAAGGATGTCCCTATCGTACGAGACTTTCCTGAAGTATTTCCCGATGACCTTAGTGGTCTACCTCCCGTGCGTGAAGTCGAGTTTAAATTTGACTTGATAACGGGAGCAAACCCCGTGGCTAAGTCACCATATCGGCTTGCACCATCGGAAATGCAGGAACTCTCTAGTCAACTTCAAGAGTTATCCGACGGGCTTCATTCGCCCTAGTTCTTCGCCTTGGGGTGCACTTGTTCTTTTCGTGAAGAAGAAAGATGGATCGTTTCGTATGTGCATCGACTATCGTGAGCTTAACAAGCTTACCATCAAGAATCGTTATCCTCTTCCTCGTATCGACGACTTGTTTGATCAACTTCAAGGAGCTGCTATATTCTCGAAGATTGATCTACGTTCTGGATATCACCAACTACGAGTTCATGATGATGATATCCCAAAGACCGTGTTCCGTACTCGTTATGGGCACTATGAGTTCATGGTCATGCCTTTTGGTTTAACCAATGCTCCTGCTGTCTTCATGGATCTCATGAACCGAGTATGCAAGCCTTATCTAGACAAGTTTGTGATCGTCTTCATTGATGACATACTTATCTACTCCAAGTCCAACACCGATCATGAACTGCATTTGAGATTGGTTCTTGAGTTGTTGAAGAAAGAGCAATTGTACGTGAAGTTCTCGAAGTGTGACTTCTGGCTCGAGGAAGTTCAATTTCTAGGACACGTGGTGAATAGCCAAGGAATTCACGTTGATCCTGCAAAGGTGGAAGCTGTGAAGAATTGGTGTGTTCCTACAACTCCTACCGAAGTTCGTTCTTTTCTTGGTCTTGCTGGTTATTATCGGCGATTCATTGCCAACTTCTCGAGGATCGCGAAACCGCTCATGTCTTTGACTCAAAAGAATAAACCATTCGAGTGGGGTTCCGAGCAAGAAGAAGCTTTTGAAGCGTTAAAGCACAAACTGTGCAATGCTCCTATCTTGACCCTACCCGATGGAAACGATGATTTCACCGTATATTGTGATGCATCAAAACAAGGCCTTGGTTGTGTTCTCATGCAATGAGAAAAGGTCATAGCTTATGCATCGAGACAATTGAAGGTCCATGAGGTGAATTACACAACACATGATCTCGAGCTTGGAGCTGTCGTGTTTGCCTCGAAGATTTGGAGACATTACTTGTATGGTACTCAATGCATTGTCTACACCGATCACAAGAGCCTTCAACACGTCTTTAATCACAAAGATCTCAATATGAGACAACGTCGTTGGGTGGAGTTGATTAGTGACTATGAATGTGACATTCGATATCATCCTGATAAGGCAAATGTTGTAGCCAATGCTCTAAGTCGAAAGAGTCACAACAAAACAATCTCGTTCCAAGAAATTCGTGATCGACGGCAATGGTTTGACACGTTGGGTGAGTTTGATACTGAGATTCGACTAGATGTCAACGAGACTACTGTGTTGTTACAAAACCTGAGAATAGATAGTGACATCGAGTCTAGTATCTTGGAGGCTCAACAAATGGTGCAACAAGAAGGAAGAATGAAGGATGAACTAGAGCATAATCTTCTAACCCAATTGGAAACGAAACTCAATGGGTTGATGTACTTCGCAAATCGAATTTGGGTTCCAAATCGCGATAATCTTCGTACCTTTATCATGAACGAAGGCTCATCAAACTCGTTATTCTATTCATCCTGGCTCCGATAAAATGTACATGGACCTGTGTGGTCAATATTGGTGGCCTGGAATGAAGAAAGATATAGCGACTTATGTAGCTAAGTGCCTCACGTGTACGAAGGTTAAAGCCGAACATCAACGTCCAAGTGGGTTACTTGAGCAACCCGAGATTCCTATGTGGAAGTGGGAACACATATCCATGGACTTCATAACCAAGCTACCCCGAACCTCTCGTGGACATGATAGCATATAGGTGATCGTTGACCGATTGACCAAGTGGGCACATTTCATACCCATACGTGACACTTACATGACATCAAGGTTGGCTCGTATATACGTTGATGAGATTGTAAGTCGTCATGGGGTACCTCTGCACATCATATCCGACCGAGATGCTCGTTTCACTTCGCACTTTTGGTCGTCTATGCAAGAACTCTTGGGTACTCAATTGGATCTAAGCACGGCTTACCATCCTCAAACTGATGGTCAAACCGAGCGAACGATCCAAACCTTGGAGGATTTGCTACGCCTTTGTGTTCTTGACTTTGGTGGTGATTAGGATACGCATCTACCGCTCGCGGAATTTTCGTATAACAATAGTTACCACTCGAGTATCAAGATGGCACCATTCGAAGCACTTTATGGTCGTAAATGTCGTTCACCGATCTGCTGGACCGACATTGGTGAAAACTTCATCACTAGTCCTGAACTTATACAAGAGACGACCGATAAAGTTTCTATCATCCGCATGAACCTTTAAGTGGCGAGAAGTCGACAAAAGAGCTATGCTGATAAGTGACGTAAGCCATTGGAATTCCAAGTTGGGGAGATGGTTCTTCTTAAGGTTTCACCGTGGAAAGGTGTGGTTCGCTTTGGAAAGAAGGGCAAACAGGCTCTAAGATTTGTAGGACCTTTCAAAATCCTGAAAAGGATTGGGAAAGTGGCTTATAAACTGGAACTACCTTCCGACCTTAGTGGAGTTCATCCTGTGTTCCACGTCTCGAATTTGAGAAAGTGCTTGGCTGATGAAAGTTTGCATGTCCCGTTGGAAGACATCCAGATTGACGAGTCATTGCATTTTGTCGAGAAACCTGTTGAGATCATGGACCGCATTATGAAAAGACTAGAACCACAACAACCCCAATTGTCAAGGTTCGTTGGGAGAATAAGCGAGGCGCTGAATTCACTTGGGAGCGTGAAGAGCATATGAAGAAGAAGTACCCGTTCTTATTCGTATAGTTTCATTTTTCTTAATTTCGGGACGAAATTCTTTTAAGTTGGGGAGACTGTAACATCTCGTATTTTCAACGTTAAATCAAAAGTTAACTTTGTTAAATTATTGTATGGACTATTTATGCCTTTGATGAAAATTTGTGGGTTACTTACGTTTACTTGTTAGCTTGTCTTTAACTTCTAATATAAATCTTAATAAAATAGCTATTAAAATACAATAACTCTAATAATTATGACTTTAATACTATTGATAATAATAATAATAGAAGTTAAAAATATTAGTAGAAGTAATAACTAATAGAAGTTAAATAAGTTGTGAAATGATTAAGATGAAATTAAGTTTAGGGGGTTGTTTTGTTAACATTAAAACTTCAAAAGAAAGTTTTTACATAAAATATCAAAATGAAAACTACAGGGGCTAACTGTGTAAATAATCAAAACCCAAACTCTTTTCCCTCTCTCTTTCCTCGTTTTTCCGGTGACCATCCGGCCGGCCACCGTCCGAGCTCCGGCGAAGCTCAATCGTGGGTAAAACGGCTAAAAATCGAATCCCAATCGTTACCAATCGGTTCATGAACATAACTCGAACCTTTTGATAAGTTTTATTGGGAGTTTAAGCTGGTAATTAATGGTACAACTCGAAGTAACCGTCGCCATTTTCAATCTAATCGTTAGACACTTGAACACTAATAATAATCCAATCGAGTGAACTTAAACGATCATCTAACTACACCTAAACTGTTACAAATCTTAATTTCATCCGAAACACTCTCTAATACCTCGTTTGATTCTCTCTATCACCGCGACCTGCAACTAAGGAGGTCAACATCATTCAAGTGTTCTAACCTTCAATTGATAAGGGGCTTCTAGTCTACAACATCCTCCGAAGCTTCACACAAAAGTAATTTGGATATCATCACCATTTTCATATCAAACCAATTCAAGTGCGGGTCGCGACTGTTGCATCATCTGCCTCATCGTTCTCGACCAAAATCAAGTAAGATAACCATAGACTTAGGTTCGTTTAGGTATGGGGAACAAAAGCCCCATGGTTAATTTGTTTTACAACATCGATTGTTACATCAATTTGACAGATTTCGTTCTAGGGTTCTTGGGGATTTGGGGGCGCTTCATTAACTTCGTTTAAAAGAATTTAGAACCGGGATATAACAAGTCTAAAGCCCTGGTTCACCGGATAAGTTACTCCCTTCTCCACCAAGAAGTCCCGGGTTCGAACCCGGGCAACCTCATATTTTTTTAAAAGGGCTTTTTAGCCTTAATTTTATTACAGGAAAATTTTTAATAAATATAAAAATGATTTTTTACGAACTTCAAATATTTTTTTAAAAATCATCTAAATATTTCTGTAAATTAATTCTTGTAAAACATTTTAGCATTTTATTATAAAAGTTATTTACAAATGTTATGACTATATATATATATATATATATATATTATATAACAATTTAAATTACTAAATTATTATTGGATCTTATGTTCTCTTTGATTAGAGATTAATCATGGTAATTATAGTATTCAAACATATTTTATAATTAAAAGCAAGTTATTTACAAAGGATTTAATTCCTTTAAAATTTTATAAATTGTACTTCTTTTGAACAAAATATAAAAAAAAGAAGAGTTCACTAATTTTATTTATAAAAACCCCCCAAATACCCAATCCTTATTGAAACCCTAGTTCGCGTTTAATCGTTAAACCTTATTATTAACCTAAATCTTGTAATATATATATATTTAGGTGCCTTGTGACGATACAACTTGGAACGACGTTTATTATTATTTCTATTAATCTTCATTGCAT
The DNA here is from genome assembly GCA_025215565.1 of Flaveria ramosissima. Taxonomy (NCBI): domain Eukaryota; kingdom Viridiplantae; phylum Streptophyta; class Magnoliopsida; order Asterales; family Asteraceae; genus Flaveria; species Flaveria ramosissima. The sequence goes on along the minus strand of CM046036.1, from coordinate 17,371,083 downwards.
ACTTATTGATCAAGTGAGTTTCCTTGCCCCTTTTTTATGTTTTTCACACTATTTTGAGGAGAAACATGATACTTATACATCATACACTTATAAACGTTTGAGACTTGTAAGCACTTGCAATTCATATTTTTGTCATGGTTATTTGTGTGTTGTAAGTGATTATATAAGTTACATATTTGTTTGCAATCATTAACTATTGCTAGCCTGGCGACGTCTTAGATCTTTGGGCCTGACAAGCCTATTTGGTGCTAAAGTCGATGTATTGCCGACTCCTGATGACGTATGCTTGTTCATCATGGGAACCAAATACACTTAGCCAATCTTATATACTTGTAATCAAGTCGAGGTTTGGTTGTAACGATATGTGTTCTATAACCTTACTAACTTATGACCTATGACATGAATTGCTACTTGTAACCTTATCATATTATGTATGAAAACCTTGGAAACTCACCAACTATTTTTAGTTGACCTTTTATTTTTATCATGTTTCAGGTCATCCTCAAGTTTAAAGTGATCTTTTGAAGCTTGCAATAATCTAGGACTTGGACCTAATTAATGAAATAAAAAGATTACATTTTGTTATGTTATGTTTGAACTTATTTTATGTTTGAGACTTATGATTGCATTTCATTTTAAGACTTATAAAAATAATATTTGCAATTTAATATAGCGTTATGTGGCTGTGAACAATCTTAACCCTCACATCTCGACGATTCCGCCGTCAAGGTTGGGGTGTGACAATGACTGCGGAGATAGTGTTTGTGCCCTATGCCCACATAGTGTTTGTGTAAGGATTCCTTAAGTCTGATGCAACCCAAAACATCCTTTGTGTCTCTGCAACATGCACTAAGTACTGAAGTAAAGAATGCTTCGGAAGTTTTACACAACATACTAGAAAATACTCTAAGTGTAAAATCTTCCGAAGCCAAGACCAATATCTTCCGAAGCCAAACATGAAGTCTTCCGAAGCCTTAGAGACAAAGTCTTCCGAAGCTTCAACCTATGAAGACAGATTTCTTCCGAAGACTTTTAGTATACATGCTTTATCTGATGTATTGTTCCATAAAGCACCTTTCTGCTGCATCTTTGTAAAGTCACCAACTTACATGAGTTGGTGAAAAGGTCCATGCTTTTGGTAACTGTACATTGAGGTCTTGAGTCTGTAACTTTCTACTTTATGTACTTTATCCTTTTTGTAATATATAAGGATGTGAGCTATGGCATGTCATAGTCACAAGGTCAAAAGGCAGATGTGCCTTTTGATACTACAATTGATTTTGTTAGTGTCTAGTCAATTGTATCCAGCTGGCTTTCAAAGTATAGCCGGCTGTAGGTTGTAGTATAAGTATTCCAAGTTCTTGTATCTTTCCTTATGCTTTGTAACACTTGTAAAAGAACTTGAGAAAGCAATATACTGCCTCCTTGAAACCCAACTCTCTTGTTCTGTCTCTTTACTTTACTTGTGTTTTTTGTATCAACTTGGTTAATCCAGTTCACTGTTTGATCAAAGTTTAGTTGTTCTCCTCATTGTGTTGTTGTGTTGTAAGTTGTTCAAGCCCTTAAACGGTCCTGCAATTGGTATCAGAGCATTTCAGGCTCTTGATATAAGATCTCACCATCTTAAGATCCCTCACACACACAAAAACTAAACTCTCCAAATGGCATCCATCTCAAAGACTAATATGGAGACTGGAACCATGAACAAATCCCCACTGATCACTCTTGATGATTTTGACACCTGGTGTATGAGAATGGAAGGTTTCATCATGTCTCTTGATTCAAGAATGTGGGAATCTGTTGAGAATGGACCTTTCATACCCAGCACTCCTTCTGCTACTGGTGCTGGTATGATTTCAAAAGATGTGGCCAACTACTCTGATGAAGATAGAAAAAGAGTAGAGATTGATAGGAAGGCCATGACTGCTCTTCAGACTGCTCTCCCAAACTCAGTATACAGAGGCTTTAAGAAGTGCAAAACAGCTAAACAGTTGTGGGATGCACTGAAGCTGATGTATGAAGGCTCCTCTGAAGCCAAGGAGAACAAGAAGGATCTCCTGAAGCAGCAGTTTGAAAACTTCACCTTTAAAGCAGGTGAAACCATGACTCAACAATACTTCAGGTATGTTGAGATAGTGGATACCCTAGTGGATGGAGGAGTTCCTCTTGAGAACAGGGACATTGTAAGGAAGTTCATGTCCTCACTTCCTAGGCAATGGACACACTACTGTGTGGTGATCAAGAGGACTGAGAACCTCAAAACTCTTACTATGACAGAGTTATATGGGATTCTCAGTGGATACCAGATCGAGATGAACATGCAAGGTTCATCTGGCAACTCCAACAATCAAATGGGTTCAGCCCTTTATATGGTTGAAAGGGATAGCATAGAACCCCAACATTATCTCATATGCTACCCTGACAACTCACAAAGGGTCCTTTCATCGCCTTCCCAGAGACACCCAGGGAGAACTTCACTCAAGGAAGCCCATTCCAAGAGACAAGTTCTTCTCAAGCCTTCGTGTCTACTGATGAAAGCTGTGGGAACTCTCTCTTCACTCTTGAAGACCTGGACTGTATCCATCCAGATGACCTGGAGTACATGGAGATAGTTCAGCAAATGGCTCTTCTCACTCACAGTGCCAAGAAGTTCTACAAGAGAACAGAAAGAAGGTTTCCAAGCAATGCTACCAGTGGAAAGTTTGGGCTGGATAAAAGCAAAGTCAAGTGTTACAACTGTAACCTGATGGGCCACTTTGCTAGGGAGTGTAAGGCACCTAAATCAAATGGGGGCCAAACACAAACCAGACCAAACTACACTGACAAAGCCCCTCAGAATGAGAAGCCAAAGCAACATGCTGTTGTTGCTGTTGAAGAGGGAGGCTTTGACTGGAGCTTTCAGGTGGAAGATGCTTCTCCAAACCAAGCACTTATGGCAGACCATGATGAAGCCAAGGTATTAGAACATCTCTGTACTCCTGAATGCATTGCTAAAGTAAATAGATACAGGTCCTACAACTTAGAGATGAGATCTGATCTTGAGTCATTAAACATATTAAAATCTGATTTTAAAAAGTCTGAAAATGATTACAAGTTAAAGATAGAGGACTTGGAGAAAACCATTTCAGTACTAAAACATGAACATACAGATTTTGAACTCAAATCCAGGATCTCATAACTAAGTTGACTGAGTGCCAGGCTGAGCTTGTGATCAGCAAAGCCAAGGCAGAAAAGAGTGTTCTTGAAGAAGAGACCTTCAAGAACATGATATCCTCATCCCTGCACAACAAAGTGTGCTATCAAAATAGACAGGGACTGAATCAAATGAGATAGCTCCTCCACACACAATCTTGTCTGTAAGATCTCCTAGGTGTGGAACTTGTGAAGATGAGCTTCCTCTCATAGATCCTATAAGTGAGGAGGATGAAGAAGTGATAGTGAAGAATTCCTCTGAGAAGAGTGAAGAAGAGGATTCTTCCAAGGGCCACTATTCTTCTGAGGAGAAGAAATCTACTGTGATGACCAAGTCCAAGAGAAAGAATTTGATCAGGAAGAGCAAAAGAAAAGCAAAGAAGGCTCAAGAGATCAAGGCTACTTTTGATGCTAAGCAGAAACAAGTTTTTATCTCTGCAGGCTTCAAAGTAGTTAGGACTGAAGACATCAACCAAGACTCCTCAGCTAAGAGTCCTGGTTCTTGTTCAAATCATCTCAGTGCAAAGAAGAAGACTGAGCTGATGTATACCACTGCTGCACAGCCTGGACCATCAAACTCCAAGAACAGTTCACAGCCCAAGAGAACTGTCTCAGCATCTACCAAGATGAAGGTGGAGAAGGGATGTGACCAAAGCCAGTCTTGCTCTTATAAGGAGACTCTTTTGAAGAAGAAGATGTTATGTGTCACGTGTGAAACTACCTCTCACATTGCTAAAGATTGCCCATACAATCCTAAAAGTACTATCCACATGACCAATACAAAGACTTCAAAGAGTTTCAAGAGGAATCAAGCTTCGGAAGGAAAGTCTGTTTCCTTCGGAAGCTCCAAATCAAAGAAGAAGGTAAATGGAAAATTACCTTCGGAAGTAAAATTGGTCTCGGAAGAAAGGAGTTCTTTCGAAGCACTGAAGTCTGCTGCAGTGACTGTAGAATCTTCCGAAGGTTCAGTCATCAAAACCTGTGAAGTCCCAAAAGCTTCTAAGGTTTTGAAGGTCAAGTCCAAGACTCCAAAGGTGGTGTGGAAGTCTAAGAAAGACCAAATGACTGAAGTTTCTCCATCAACAACAGCTGAAGATCCCCATAGTACAACCATAGGATCTATTAATGTTGCATTACCTTCCATTACTCTTAGTGAGCCCAAGACAAGTAAGGCTTGGGTTTCCAAATGTAACTAATCATTTTCTTTGTGCAGGAACAGCTCAAGACAAGCAGGAATGTTTGGATAATTGACAGTGGCTGTTCCAGGCACATGACAGGCAATAGGTCTCTACTCCATAATTTTGAGAGAATTGATGGAGGACCAGTTGCTTTTGGAGGAGATGAAGGTGGTTACATTTCAGGAAGGGGCAAGGTCACAAATGGTAAGCTCAGCATTGAAAAGGTAAACTTTGTTAAGGAGCTTGGGTACAATCTTCTGAGTGTATCCTAATTTTGTGATCAGAGTCATAACATGCTCTTTACTGAGCATGAGTGCATTGTTCTCAAGCCTGGAGTGGTCATTCCTCATGAGCATATCCTGCTCAGAGCCCCCAGGAAAGGGAACATGTACAAGATGGATTTGCAAGAAACATCTCCCTCTGGAGAAGTTTCATGCTTTCTATCTAAAGCAAATAGTGATGAGTCTTTCCTATGGCATAAAAGAATATGCCATGTAAACTTTAAGAACATGAATAAATTAATTAAACATGATTTGGTAACTGGAATGCCAAAGAAAGAGTTTACAAGTGATGATCATTGCAAGCAACATAAGGTATCTCACAAGCCTAAGAAAAGGAACTCCATCACTACTGTAACATCTCATATTTTCCCGTTAGTGTAAAGTTACCATCGTTTGTTCGTGTAAGGACTATTTATGTTAATTATGAAAGTTTATGGATTTCTTATGCTTAACTTTTAATATGTCTTTAATTATTAATGAAAAGTTAAGGATTGGATAATAGTAATAATTATAATAATAATAATAATAATAATAATAATAATAATAATAATAATAATAATAATAATAATAATAATAATAATAATAATAATAATAATAATAACAATAATAATAATAACAATACTTATAAGCTATAATAAGATTATATGTAATAATAATCTATGGGGGTTATTAAAACTTGCTAATGCTTAAAACATAAGGTTAATTGAGTTTTGGGGGTTTTATTTGCAAAATTAGAAACTTTCATTAACATGTTTATACATAAAATGATAAATAATAAATTAGAAGGACCATTTGTGTAACATTGTACAAACCCAAACCCCCTTCCCCTCTTATCCCCGCATTTCCGGCGAAGAGGAGGCCGGCGCCTCCGGCCGAACTCCGGCAAGGCCAAAACGGCCTTTTAGCCTCGATTCTTATACCAAAAACCGTCGGGAACACTTCTGGAACATGATTCGAACCTTAACACATCAATTAATCGCATTTAAACGTCGGTTACTAAGCTTAATCGAGCGTGTAACCGACGCCTTAAACGCCATCATCATCCGAGCCTTAAACACCAATAATAATCAAATTAATTCAGCCTAAACGAACGTCTACCTATCTGGATTCGATTGCTACACTCAATTTCACCTGAAACAACTCCAAACAATCAAATACAATCGGCATACTCATCGCGATCTGCACACGAGACGAACACAACCCTCTGCACGATTGGAACTACAATTGATTGAGGGTTTTCGATCAAACTCTCTTGTGGAAGCTTCCTGCACAACGAATTTATTTATCAACATCGTTTGAGCATTCATCAAGGTTGTGCATAGGCCGCGACTTGTTCATCACTCGATCTCGTCTAACACTTTGAAATCGGGTAATTGATTTCACATACACGCTCGGTTTTACTTGGGGATTAAAAGCCCCAAGGTTAATTTTATGTTCATAACCGAATTGGGGTTCGATTTGGGGTAAACAAATTCTAGGGTTCTTAAGGATTTGGGGGTTTTGTTTAGGTAAGCATTTTATCAATTTAAACGCGAACATTAACGCGGCTGGATGCCTTGGTTCACTGGTTAAACGCTCCCATCTCCACTTAGAGGTCCCGGGTTCGAACCCGGGCACCCTCTGTTTTAAAAAAAAAGAATTTTTTTTAGGCTTTTTGGCCTTCAAACTTAATATTAAAAATTTCTAAAAATTATGAAAAATCATTTTCATAAACTTTGTTTCTTTTGAAACTATTTAATCATTTTTTCTGTAATTTATTTATAAAAATACCTTTATATTTTTATTTAATATCCTAAAGTTAATAATATAGCTAGCATATTTTTTTTTATAAAAATTTAGACTTTAAATAGTAGTTTAATTTACACGAACTATTATTTCAAACATTGCCTTTAAATTATTGTCTAAATTGTTTCATTCTTATTTAATTATAGAATTATCTAAACTTTATAAACATTACCAAATTATTATAAAAGATATTCTTAATTCATATATTTATATAAATTATAAATAAAATCGTTCCCACGAAAATATAATTGAGTTCTTATTTAACAATAATAATTAACAAAACCCCAAACGTCAAAGTTGATTTTCTTAGTCCTTGTTAAATTTATTGTAAAGCTTTAATCTTGTAAATATATATATTTAGGTGTCTTGTGACGATACACCTTGGAGCGACGCTTGTTATTATTCTTATTAATCGCCATTATATATTTATTGTCATGTGAGTTTTCCTTGTCCCCTTTTTATAATTTCACACTTATTTGGGGTGAAACATGATGCTTATATTACATACACGTTTAAACATTTGAGACTTGTAATGCACATGCAATTCTACTTATTTTTAGTCATGGTTATTTGTGTTTTGTAAGTGTTTATATGAGATACATAGTTTGTTTACAATCATTAACTATTGCTAGCCTGGCGACGTCTTAGATCTTTGGGCCTGACAAGCCTATTTGGTGCTAAAGTCGAGGTATTGCCGACTCCTAGGGGCCGTACGCTTGTGCACTAGGGAACCAAATACACTTAGCCAATCTTATATACTTGTAATCAAGTCGAGGTTTGGTTGTAACGATATGTGTTCTATAACCTTACTAGCTTATAATCCATGACATGAATTGCTACTTGTAATCTTATTATGTATGAAAACTTGGAAACTCACCAACTATTTTTAGTTGACTCTTTATTTTCATCATGTTTCAGGAAATCCCCAAGTTTAAAGTGGACATTTGAAGCTTGCAATAAAACTAGGATTTGGACCTAGTTAAATAAACAAAAACATTATGTTTGTGACTTATGGTTGTATTTCATTTTAATACTTATGATAATTATATTTTAAATTTAAATATAGTGTTATGTGGCTGTGAACAATCTTAACCCTCACATCTCGACGTTTCCGCCGTCAAGGTTGGGGTGTGACAGATTGGTATCAGAGCCCATAACTATAGGGATTTAGGTTATTAGAAATGGTGACCTAGACTATAGCTTATGCATGAACCTCTTAGAATAATATTTATATTCCTTGAAATATATATATTGTTACATGCTACATAATGCTATACCTTACTTATGTGCAACTTGATGCCTTAGCATAGGTTTGCCTTGTAATTGTTTAAACTTAGTTACTCGTCTCCCTAAACTTACCTTTTGACACTTTGACTCTCCCCGAAAAATGAAACTTCTTAATCTTATTCTCGTCGACACGTGGAATTGTATACTTATGCTTATGACTAGAATCCTTAGACTTATGTCTAATCTATGTAAAATCTCATCAAGGTTTTGATTTCATGAACCTAAGAAATTTGTGTGACACATAGACACCTGTATTCTGGATTTCCTGGCAAAAGGCCCTCGGGCTAAGGCAAGCATATCGCATAAATCCTACGGGACTAGTTATGCTTACCTGGGGATTTCTGGGATGAGTGATAAACTATGGTCAACATACACAAATTTCTAAGGCGAGTGGGTCAACTTACCTTGACGTGTCAACGTTTCCAAATGGTAATGCGTTACCAAATGGAACCATTCCATGTGCCTTACAACTTTTGTCTTATCCTTGTTGAATTATGATCCTTGTTATCCCAATTCTCGTATCTAACTCATTTTGTATATTCCAGCATGTCTCGTCATCATGGAAAGCGTGGAAGTTCCGATCGTAAACTAGCCGCCATGATTGCTCGTCAAATGGCTGCTGTCATCCCGACCATGGTTGCTGAACTTAATAGCACCTTACTGACCAATGGTAGCAACAATGGTAATGGTCATGGAGAGAACAGCAACAACCAAAATGGGAACAACCAAAACGGGAACAATCGAACTTGCACCTTCAAACACTTTAGTTCTTGCAAGCCCACTAGTTTTAGTGGCAAGGAAGGAGCCACTGGTCTTCTTGAGTGGTTCGAAAGCATGGAGAATACCTTTATCAATTGTGAGTGTCCCGAGACGCTCAAGTTCGTTATGCTACTAGTGTGCTCCAACAAAGGGCACTTACCTGGTGGAATAGCGAGAAGAGGAACCGTGGACCCGAAGCTGTGCAAGCACTTACCTGGGAGGAGTTCAAGAACATCGCCATCGCGAAGTTCTGCCCACGAAGTGAGTTGCAAAAGTTGGAGGAAGAGTTTTGAACTTGAAGCAAAATGATGGTGATCATTTGGCCTACTCAACTAGGCATCATGAGTTGAGTTTACTGCTGCCTCACATGGTCGACACTGTCCCCCGCAACATCGAGAAGTTCATTAAGGGTGTACCACCCCAAATTCAAGATGTTGTGGTGGGTAGCCGACCCACAACTTTGGAAGAAGCCATTACTATCACCGCTCAACTCACCGAGAATCATATACGAGCGGGCACCATGTCTGTGAAGGGTGCAAAGAAGGTAGAGAAGACGGCTACCGAGGCTGTTAAAGAAACCAAAGCTGAACCGTCTTACAACAACAACAACAACAACAAGAAGCGCAAGTTCACACCGGCGCGCAACTATGCTGTGGCTGCACCTAAACAACCTCAAAGACAACTTGTTCCTGCGGCTGCACCTGTGGCACAAGTGCCTGGGGCTAGGGCTTATGCTGGTCCCCAGCCTATGTGCAACATTTGTAGGTACCATCACCCGGGAAATCAACCATGCCGTATTTGTACTTTATGCGGTAAATATGGTCACTTGGTGGCGACTTGTCACCGTGCACCTAACAATGCCGCCGTGGTCACGAACCGTGTTTGCTACAATTGTGGGGAACCTGGTCATTTCCGCCCACAATGCCCTCGTATTGTGGGTAATGTTCCACAAGCCCGAGGACGTGCTTTCAACATCAACGCGAATCAAGCACAAGCAAACAACGATGTGGTGAATGGTATGTTAACTTACCTTTAACTTTTGTGACCTAATTCTTTTCATGTGTTACCTATGTCGTTAAATACCTTTAAAATTGAACAGGTATGTTCCTTATTAATAAAACTTATGCCTATGTCCTATTTGATTCTGGAGCCGATAAGAGTTTTGTTTCGTTAGAGTTTGAACCCATACTTGCTAAGCCACATACGAAACTAGAAAGACCTCTTACCGTTGAAGTTGCCGATGGAGAACCGATCACCGTTGACATCGTTATTCGTGATTGCATCTTAAGTCTTGACACGCATGATTTTCTTATCGATCTTATCCCTATGAAACTTGGAAGCTTTGACGTCATCATTGGTATGGATTGGTTAGCCAAACACCATGCCGAGATCATTTGTTTCGAGAAGTGCATTCGTATACCGTTACCCTCTGGAGATACTTTGAAAGTGTTCGGTGAAAAATCTTCCAAAGGGCTTAAACTCATGTCTTGCACTCAAGCCCGAAAGTGCTTAAGCAAGAAGTATATGGCCTTCTTGGCTTACGTGGTCAACACGAAAGTCAAAGGGAAAGAACTTAAGGATGTCCCTATCGTACGAGACTTTCCTGAAGTATTTCCCGATGACCTTAGTGGTTTACCTCCCGTGCGTGAAGTCGAGTTTAAAATTGACTTGATACCGGGAGCAAACCCCGTGGCTAAGTCACCATATCGACTTGCACCATCGGAAATGCAAGAACTCTCTAGTCAACTTCAAGAGTTATCCGAGAAGGGTTTCATCCGTCCTAGTTCTTCGCCTTGGGGTGCACCTGTACTTTTCGTGAAGAAGAAAGATGGAACGTTTCGTATGTGCATCGATTATCGTGAGCTTAACAAGCTTACCATCAAGAACCGTTATCCTCTCCCTCGTATCGATGATTTGTTTGACCAACTTCAAGGAGCTGCTATTTTCTCGAAGATCGATTTACGTTCTGGCTATCATCAATTGCGAGTCCATGATGATGATATCCCAAAGACCGCTTTCCGTACTCGTTATGGGCACTATGAGTTTATGGTGATGCCTTTTGGTTTAACCAATGCTCCTGCTGTCTTCATGGATCTCATGAACCGAGTATGCAAGCCTTATCTAGACAAGTTTGTGATCGTCTTCATTGATGACATACTTATCTATTCCAAGTCCAACACCGATCATGAACTGCATTTGAGATTGGTTCTTGAGTTGTTAAAGAAAGAGCAATTGTACGCGAAGTTCTCGAAGTGTGATTTCTGGCTCGAGGAAGTTCAATTTCTAGGACACGTGGTGAATAGCCAAGGAATTCACGTTGATCCTGCAAAGGTGGAAGCTGTGAAAAATTGGTGTGTTCCTACAACTCCTACCGAAGTTCGTTCTTTTCTTGGTCTTGCTGGTTATTATCGGCGATTCATTGCCAACTTCTCGAGGATCGCGAAACCGCTCACTACTTTGACACAAAAGAATAAACTATTCGAGTGGGGTCCCGAGCAAGAAGAAGCTTTTGAAGCGTTAAAGCACAAGTTGTGCAATGCTCCTATCTTGACCCTACCCGATGGAAACGACGATTTCACCGTGTATTGTGATGCATCTAAACAAGGCCTTGGTTGTGTTCTCATGCAACGAGGGAAGGTTATAGCTTATGCATCGAGACAATTGAAGGTTCACGAGGTGAATTACACAACACACGATCTTGAGCTTGGTGCTGTTGTCTTTGCTTTGAAGATTTGGAGACACTACTTGTATGGTACGCAATGTATAGTCTACACCGATCACAAAAGCCTTCAACACGTTTTCAATCAAAAAGATCTCAATATGAGACAACGTCGTTGGGTGGAGTTGATTAGTGATTACGATTGTGACATTCGTTACCATCCTGGTAAAGCAAACGTTGTAGCCGATGCACTAAGCCGAAAGATTCACAACAAGATGATCTCATTCCAAGAAATTCGCGATCGACGTCAATGGTTTGACACTTTGGGTGAGTTCGATACTGAGATCCGACTTGATGTCAACGAGACCACCGTATTGCTACAAAACCTGAGGATAGATAGTGACATCGAGTCTAGTATCCTGGAGGCTCAACAAATGGTACAACGAGAAGGAAGAATGAAGGATGAATTGGAGCATAATCTTCTAACTCAATTGGAAACGAAACCCAATGGATTGATGTACTTCGCAAATCGAATTTGGGTTCCAAATCGCGATAACCTCCGTACCTTCATCATGAACGAAGCTCATCAAACTCGTTATTCTATTCATCCTGGCTCCGATAAGATGTATATGGACCTACGTGGTCAATATTGGTGGCCTGGAATGAAGAAAGACATAGCGACTTATGTAGCTAAGTGTCTCACGTGTACGAAGGTTAAAGCCGAACATCAACGTCCAAGTGGATTACTTGAGCAACCCGAGATTCCTATGTGGAAATGGGAACACATATCCATGGACTTCATAACTAAGCTACCCGAACCTCTCGAGGACATGATAGCATATGGGTGATCGTTGACCGATTGACCAAGTCGGCACATTTTATACCCATACGTGACACTTACAAGACATCAAAGTTAGCTCGTATATACGTTGATGAGATTGTAAGTCGTCATGGGGTACCTCTGCACATCATATCCGACCGAGATGCTCGTTTCACTTCACACTTTTGGTCGTCTATGCAAGAACTCTTGGGTACGCAACTAGATCTAAGCACGGCTTACCATCCTCAAACTGATGGTCAAACCGAGCGAACGATCCAAACCTTGGAGGATTTGCTACGCCTTTGTGTTCTTGACTTTGGGGCGATTGGGATACGCATCTACCGCTCGCGGAATTTTCGTATAACAATAGTTACCACTCGAGTATCAAGATGGCACCGTTCGAAGCACTTTATGGTCGTAAATGTCGTTCACCGATCTGTTGGACCGACATTGGTGAAAACTTCATCACTGGTCCTGAACTTATACAAGAGACGACCGATAAAGTTTCTATCATTCGCAAGAACCTTGAAGTGGCGAGAAGTCGACAAAAGAGTTATGCTGACAAGCGACGTAAGCCATTGGAATTCCAAGTTGGGGAGATGGTTCTTCTTAAGGTTTCACCGTGGAAAGGTGTGGTTCGCTTTGGAAAGAAGGGCAAACTAGCTCCAAGATTTGTAGGACCTTTCAAAATCCTGAAAAGGATTGGGAAAGTGGCTTATAAACTAGAGCTACCTTCCGACCTTAGTGGAGTTCATCCTGTATTTCACGTCTCAAATTTGAGAAAGTGCTTGGCCGACGAAAGTCTGCATGTTCCATTGGAAGACATCCAGATTGACGAGTCATTGCATTTTGTCGAGAAACCTGTAGAAATCATGGACCGTATAATGAAGAAGACGAGAACCACAACAACCCCAATCGTCAAGGTTCGTTGGGAAAATAAACGTGGCGCCGAATTTACTTGGAACGTGAGGAACATATGAAGAAGAAATATCCGTTCTTATTTGTATAGTTTCATTTCTTTTAATTTCGGGACGAAATTCTTTTAAGTTGGGGAGACTGTAACATCTCATATTTTCCCGTTAGTGTAAAGTTACCATCGTTTGTTCGTGTAAGGACTATTTATGTTAATTATGAAAGTTTATGGATTTCTTATGCTTAACTTTTAATATGTCTTTAATTATTAATGAAAAGTTAAGGATTGGATAATAGTAATAATTATAATAATAATAATAATAATAATAATAATAATAATAATAATAATAATAATAATAATAATAATAATTTATGCAGCTAACAAGTCCAGCCGAGTCGCCTGCCAGGTTAGCGAAATAACAATACTTATAAGCTATAATAAGATTATGTGTAATAATAATCTATGGGGGTTATTAAAACTTGCTAATGCTTAAAACATAAGGTTAATTGAGTTTTGGGGGTTTTATTTGCAAAATTAGAAACTTTCATTAACATGTTTATACATAAAATGATAAATAATAAATTAGAGGGACCATTTGTGTAACATTGTACAAACCCAAACCCCCTTCCCCTCTTATCCCCGCATTTCCGGCGAAGAGGAGGCCGGCGCCTCCGGCCGAACTCCGGCAAGGCCAAAACGGCCTTTTAGCCTCGATTCTTATACCAAAAACCGTCGGGAACACTTCTGGAACATGATTCGAACCTTAACACATCAATTAATCGCATTTAAACGTCGGTTACTAAGCTTAATCGAGCGTGTAACCGACGCCTTAAACGCCATCATCATCCGAGCCTTAAACACCAATAATAATCAAATTAATTCAGCCTAAACGAACGTCTACCTATCTGGATTCGATTGCTACACTCAATTTCACCTGAAACAACTCCAAACAATCAAATACAATCGGCATACTCATCGCGATCTGCACACGAGACGAACACAACCCTCTGCACGATTGGAACTACAATTGATTGAGGGTTTTCGATCAAACTCTCTTGTGGAAGCTTCCTGCACAACGAATTTATTTATCAACATCGTTTGAGCATTCATCAAGGTTGTGCATAGGCCGCGACTTGTTCATCACTCGATCTCGTCTAACACTTTGAAATCGGGTAATTGATTTCACATACACGCTCGGTTTTACTTGGGGATTAAAAGCCCCAAGGTTAATTTTATGTTCATAACCGAATTGGGGTTCGATTTGGGGTAAACAAATTCTAGGGTTCTTAAGGATTTGGGGGTTTTGTTTAGGTAAGCATTTTATCAATTTAAACGCGAACATTAACGCGGCTGGATGCCTTGGTTCACTGGTTAAACGCTCCCATCTCCACTTAGAGGTCCCGGGTTCGAACCCGGGCACCCTCTGTTTTATTAAAAAAAAAGAATTTTTTTTAGGCTTTTTGGCCTTCAAACTTAATATTAAAAATTTCTAAAAATTATGAAAAATCATTTTCATAAACTTTGTTTCTTTTGAAACTATTTAATCATTTTTTCTGTAATTTATTTATAAAAATACCTTTATATTTTTATTTAATATCCTAAAGTTAATAATATAGCTAGCATATTTTTTTTATAAAAATTTAGACTTTAAATAGTAGTTTAATTTACACGAACTATTATTTCAAACATTGCCTTTAAATTATTGTCTAAATTGTTTCATTCTTATTTAATTATAAAATTATCTAAACTTTATAAACATTACCAAATTATTATAAAAGATATTCTTAATTCATATATTTATATAAATTATAAATAAAATCGTTCCCACGAAAATATAATTGAGTTCTTATTTAACAATAATAATTAACAAAACCCCAAACGTCAAAGTTGATTTTCTTAGTCCTTGTTAAATTTATTGTAAAGCTTTAATCTTGTAAATATATATATTTAGGTGTCTTGTGACGATACACCTTGGAGCGACGCTTGTTATTATTCTTATTAATCGCCATTATATATTTATTGTCATGTGAGTTTTCCTTGTCCCCTTTTTATAATTTCACACTTATTTGGGGTGAAACATGATGCTTATATTACATACACGTTTAAACATTTGAGACTTGTAATGCACATGCAATTCTACTTATTTTTAGTCATGGTTATTTGTGTTTTGTAAGTGTTCATATGAGATACATAGTTTGTTTACAATCATTAACTATTGCTAGCCTGGCGACGTCTTAGATCTTTGGGCCTGACAAGCCTATTTGGTGCTAAAGTCGAGGTATTGCCGACTCCTAGGGGCCGTACGCTTGTGCACTAGGGAACCAAATACACTTAGCCAATCTTATATACTTGTAATCAAGTCGAGGTTTGGTTGTAACGATGTGTGTTCTATAACCTTACTAGCTTATAATCCATGACATAAATTGCTACTTGTAATCTTATTATGTATGAAAACTTGGAAACTCACCAACTATTTTTAGTTGACTCTTTATTTTCATCATGTTTCAGGAAATCCCCAAGTTTAAAGTGGACATTTGAAGCTTGCAATAAAACTAGGATTTGGACCTAGTTAAATAAACAAAAACATTATGTTATGTTTGAGTTATGTTGAACTTATTTTTTTTTGTGACTTATGGTTGTATTTCATTTTAATACTTATGATAATTATATTTTAAATTTAAATATAGTGTTATGTGGCTGTGAACAATCTTAACCCTCACATCTCGACGTTTCCGCCGTCAAGGTTGGGGTGTGACAACTACTCCCCTACACTTATTACATATGGATCTCTTTGGCCCCACCAGTGTAATAAGTCTAGGAAGGACCTCTTACTGTTTAGTGATCACAGATGATTTTACAAGATTCACTTGGGTTTTCTTTCTTAGATCTAAGGATGAAACCCCTGAGATTCTGAAGAATTTCATCTTAAAAGTTGAGAATCAAAGTGATCACAAGGTCAAAACCATAAGATGTAATCAAGGAACTGAATTCAAGAACCAAATCCTTGATACATTTTGTGATGAAAAAGGTATTACAAGACAATATAGTGCTCCCAGGACTCCTCAGCAAAACGGAGTTGCTGAGAGGAGAAACAGGACACCAATTGAAGCTGCAAAAACTATGTTGTCTGACTCTAAACTGCCCATCACCTTCTGGGCAGAGGCAGTAAATACTGCTTGCTATGTGCAAAACAGAGTTTTAGTAGTTAAGACACATGGTAAGACTCCTTATGAACTTTAGCACAAGAGGAAACCTTTCATTGGTTTTCTCAGGTCATTTGGATGTCCCTGCACCATCTTGAATACCAAGGATCAAATTGCCAAGTTTGCTGAGAAATCAGATGATGGACACTTCATTGGATACTCTTCTTAAGCTAAGGCTTATAGAGTATACAATCTCAGAACTAGAATTGTTGAGGAGTCAGCCAATGTGACTTTCAATGAACACACACCCTGTGTGGCTGGTTCTGGTCGTGATTGGCTATTTGATCTTGATTTAGTTACCAACTGTTTTAACAAATCTTGTGAGAATGTTTCAGGATCTGCAGAAAATCTAAATACAGGTGATCCTGATCCAAGATTTGAGCTAGGAAGACCCTCAACTCATACATCTTCAGCTCCAGTTGGAACTACTTCAGCAAATGAGGTCTCTATCAGTACTACAATGACAAATTCAGCTGATACATCTGGTATGCCTTCAAATTTCAGCTCAGAGGCTCCTCAACCAGATAAAGACACCTCAATTGTAGAAGACAACAATGGTGATGGTGATAGTGATCAGGAATTCCTTGATGCTAATAACCACACCATAGATGACAACATCAATGATGTCACACACTCATTGGATCAAGTTAATCTTGATAAGTGTGGTACTGTGGAGGGTGAATCATCTATGCCAGATCTAAATTTCTCAAATTTGGATCTCTCTCAGCAACTTGCTGTGATCCCTCAGCTAAGGATCCACAAGTCTCACCCCACCACAAACATCACTGGAGATGTTGTCACAGGGGTAAGAACAAGAGGACAAACCCATGAAGCAAATGTTTGTCTTCACTCTTGTTTCTTATCTCAGATAGAGCCAAAGAAAGTTGATGAAGCTCTAAAGGATGGAAGTTGGGTTGAAGCTATGCAACAAGAGCTGCTTCAATTCAAAAGGCAGAAAGTTTGGAACCTTTGTCCTCTTCCTCATGGGAAGACTACCATTAGAACCAAATGGGTTTTTAGGAATAAGAAGAATGATAGAGGAATTATCATCAAGAACAAGGCAAGACTAGTTGTTCAAGGATACACACAAGAAGAAGGGATTGACTACACGGATGTCTTTGCTCCTGTAGCAAGATTAGAAGCTGTTTGGATATTCCTGGCATTTGCTGCATCCAAGAACTTCAAGGTCTTTCAACTTGTTGTAAAGTGTGCTTTCTTATATGGAGTGATTGATGAAGAGGTTTATGTCAAACAGCCACCTGGTTTTGTAGACCCTGATCATCCTGATTATGTCTGCAAGCTTGACAAAGCTCTCTATGGGCTGCATCAGGCACCCAGGAAGTGGTATGAGACACTGTCTGATATCTTTGTAAACACTGTCTGGGAATTCAAGTGAAGCAAGTTGAAGATGGCATCTTCATAAGTCAGTCAAAGTATGTTCTGGACATACTCAAGAGGTTCAATATGACTGATTGTAAGATTGCTAAGACACCCATAGCCAGAAACCACTCCCTTGGACCTGATCTTGAGGGGGAGTGTGTAGATGAACATTTATACAGGGCTATGATTGGGTCTCTTATGTATCTTACAGCTAGCAGGCCTGATATCATGTTTGCTACATGTATTTGTGCAAGATATCAAGCCAACCCTAAGATGTCTCACTTAATCACTGTCAAAAGGATTTTAAGATACCTCAAAGGTGCTTCAACACTTGGTCTATGGTATCCAAAGAATCCTAACTTCAATCTGTATGCTTATACAGATAGTGATTATGGTGGTTGCAACATGACTGCAAAGTCTACATCTGGGGGATGTCAATTCCTTGGTGGAAGGGTTGTCTCATGGCAATGCAAGAAACAATCCTGTGTGTCTGCATCAACTGCTGAGGTTGAATACATTGCCGCTGCAAGCTGCTGTGCTCAAGTGCTTTGGATTCAAAATCAGATGCTGGACTATGGATTTAACTTCAAGGAGACTCCTATCCACATAGACAATAACAGTGCTATCTCTATCACTGAGAATCCTGTGCAGCACTCAAGGACCAAACACATCAACATCAGGTATCATTTAATAAGAGATAACTATGAAAAGGGATTAATTAAACTAGTCAAAGTTCATACGGATGAACAATATGCTGATCTGTTTACAAAAGCTTTTGATGAACAGAGAATTTAAATATCTGATATCAGCTATTGGGATGATTAACTTTGAGTAGACTTTTTCTTAAAACTAATTCTAATTATTTCTTCTTAAAATATGTGTGTCCTAAGTTGTCTAGTTCATCACTTTCATAAGCTCATGTTTTCTTTGGATGTAAAATTCTTTCTGAAGTCTTTCCTTAGATTCTTGAAAATTTTCTGATACTTCGGAAGATAAAATTTTATCTTCGGAAGAAAATCATGTCTTCAAAATAAATAACTGTCTAAAAAATTTTACCTTCGGAAGAAGTCTAAACCTATCTTCCGAAGCTTAAATTCTTATCTCAGACACTTATTTGTTTTTAAGGACTTTTTCCTTCCGAAGCAAAATTAACTCTCGGAAGCTTTGTTGTTTCTTATACAAAGCATCCAAGTGTTTATTTCTCTTCCGAAGCATAAATTTTCAAGACTCTCAGGAAAATTTTCCAAAGCCATTTTAGCTTCGGAAGCTTTTTCATTAAAACTTCCGAAGACAATTTACCTTCAGAAGCTTTTCGAATTCCAAGAAAACTACTTTTTGAGCAAAAGTAAACTACCTTTTTCAGAGGTGGGACCGACTTTCGGATTTCAAAGTTTATCCTCTTTCATTAACTTTGGTTCAAATCCCTTTTCACATAAATACCCAACGGTTCCCCCTCTTTCTCACTATCTTCCTCAATTCCACTATTCCTCAAACCTAATTCTCTAAACCGCCTTTGCTTTCTACCTTTCTTCACCCTTAAGCTTCTGAAATGGCCAACCTTAACCGCAGAAACAACCCAGATTTCTCCATGCAACTTCAGAGGCAACACAATCAGGTTGCTCTGTTAAGCTCTGAGAAAGATGCAAGTTTCTCAGAGATTTGCCAATTCTTAACTCTATCCAACTACTTCACCTCCCTGACCATTGATCTTACTCTATATGAGGATCACTTGTTTGAATTCTGGAAGACCTGCGAAGAGGTCATTATGGATGGGGAGAAGGCACTGTCTGCCACAGTGCAAGGGAGGACAATCTTCATCACTCCAGCCATCATCAACCATCATTTGTAGCTGGATGATGAAGAAGATGAGTTGTCCTTCCCAAAGGAAGCTGTTAATCATTCCTTTGAGCAGATGGGCTATGAGGGAGATTTCTCTGTAAAGACCTTCAGGAAAGGGAAGGTCTCATCCCAGTGGAAATACCTGCTCCATGTGGTTATCCACAGCTTGTCTAACAAGCATGGAGGGTGGGACCAGATTCCTGAGGATCTCTCCTTTATAGTTCATGGAATGGTTCAGGGGGTCAAGTTCAGGTACTCTCAATTTGTTTATACTAATTTACTTGCAAACTTGGACTCCTTAGAGTATTACATGTTTCCTAGATATGTTGAACACATTCTCAACTGTGAACTGGGCTCACAGTTGAGGGAAACAAGTAATATTCTTAAATTGGGACAGATGAAGCCCGGCATCTTTAAAATAATGAAGAAGCCAACTGTAGGCTTCTCAGGGGTAGAAACAGCCGTAGTCCCAAAAATGTTAGAGCTCATTGCTCAAGGTGACAACCTAGCAACACAAGCTAGTGTTGAACCCACACCTTCTTTCTCTTTACCACTAAAAAGACCACAAATAACCCTCACCTACCAAAGAAAATCCAAACGAACCCCTGCTCAGGCTATTGAGTCTGTGCAGGTCCCCATATACTCACCCTTACAGGAGGAAGTGGACACTAGAGCTCCCACTTCCCTTGAGGAGCAAACCACTCCCATTTCTTCACCTATCAGGGCTGAGGTTCCTCATGCTCACCCTGATGAGCTCACAAGCCCAGCAGCCTTAAGCCTTCACTCTGAGTCTCAACACTCAAGTGAAC
This sequence comes from Flaveria ramosissima, assembly GCA_025215565.1. Taxonomy (NCBI): domain Eukaryota; kingdom Viridiplantae; phylum Streptophyta; class Magnoliopsida; order Asterales; family Asteraceae; genus Flaveria; species Flaveria ramosissima. The sequence goes on along the minus strand of CM046036.1, from coordinate 17,350,978 downwards.
AACCTTCAGGGGACAGTTACCATCCCCAGCCTTTAGATCTCAACCAACCAATTCCCAACCTATCCTTCTATACTGATGAAGACTTAGGATTCAGTGAGTACCATGAGTCTCTCTTCTCCTCCCCTACTCAAAGAGAGATGAGTACCTCTGATTCTCCTCAGTCTATCCCACATCAGTCACCTGTTACTGAGGTGGACACTTCTGAACAGGTTCAGGATGTCCATATGGAAGAGGCTCTCATTTTTGAAAGTGATTACATCATTAAGACCTTAACCATGGCAACTCAGCCCACTGGCATCTCAACTGAGATTGCTAGTGAGCAGAGGAAAACCAGCAGCCAAGAACCTCAAGCTGGTGGTGAGAGAGAGGACTTTGGTCCAATCATCTCATCCCCCAATGATTCTTCTGATGAAGAAGAGGGGAATTTGAGACTAAAGGTGCAGAAACTGTCAAAAACATGCTCCTATTTAGTCTCTAAGGTTAGTCACCTTGAATCTCAGGTGACTACCTTACAAAACAGGGTCAATGATCAGCAACTTCAGATTTCATATCTAAAGGAAAAACTAGCTGGGAGACCTTTAAGGAGAGCTCAACCAGGAACACAAGAACCTGTGGAAGTGATTGACTTATCCTCCAGCTCACCTATGCAAGTGGGTGATGCTACCAAAAAGGGGGAGAAAGTTGTTGCAGCCACAGAACCTGGGAGTTCTTCACAGAGAATGGACATAGAGGACTCATCATCCTCACTTGCTGTTGTGCATTCTCAGCAACTTCCACAAGTTCATATTAATGTGGACTCTATAGACTCTATCATCAGGAGTCTCTTTGAGGAAGGTATACCAAGGGCTGTATCATCTCCACCACAAGGAACTTCAAACTACATCATCAGGTGGAGGTATGATGCTGACAGAAGAGCCCTTATCCTTCACAGAGTTCAAGGGCAACAAGAAGTGTTTGATTTTCAAAGCCTGAACTTCTATAAAAAATTGGATCTAGTCAACATGCCACTTGTCAATCCAAGCAATTAAAGACAAGCTGACAGATTGGCTCAAAGAATCCAAGATAGGATCCTTGCAGAGTTCACTCTAAGAAGGAGAGTTAGGCAATCAGGCAATGTCATCGGTCAACTGGATGTTGAGGTGGACCCTAAGGTTAGTTTCATAGGGGAAACCTTGACTGAAGGCCTAGTGGCAGAACCTGAGACCCCTGTCTCATCATCAACAACTGCTGCAGAGGTTCAAACTCCTTCTGAGACACTTGCTGGTGAAGGTGTTTCTCAGCCTCTCTCTGGCTAGAGCATGGAAGCTACACCAAGCAATTAAGGCCAAGCCTCTATCCACCCTGAGTCACAAAGGTCTATGGGTGACAAAGGGAAAAGGATTATGACTCCTGAGGAAATTGAGGAGGAAGAGAGAGAGAGGAAAAGGAAGCTAAGGGGAGAAAGTTCCTCTGGGTCATCTAGCTTTATGCAAGCTGCAATCAGGGCTGCCCCCAGACCAAATACTCAAGATGATGAGTTGAGGGCAGTCAGGATTACTTATTTACAGACCAAAAACTATGATATTGATAAAATCATCTCCCTCCCCTTAGAAGAGTTGAATGAACTGGCTGACATGGAAGTGTCAAGAGAGATGAAAGAAAAAGAGGATGCAAGGCTACTTCTCCAATTCAAAGAGGAGAGGAGACAGAAAAGACTCTACAAGCATGCTCCCACTCTTTCTCCAGTTCAAGAAAGTCCTGCACAGGAAGATGTGGCTCCACAAGAACCTCAGGTAGATAAAGAAGAAGATAGGATCAAGATGATCAACTACCTAAGTGCCACAGGCTTCTATCAGGCAGATGCACTTCTTCCCTTGTCCTATGACTTCATTGAGTTTGAGTACCTAAAGCAACTTGAACTTGAGCTAGTCAAAGAAAGAAAGACAACCAAAAGGAAGCTAAGGGAAGAAGCTGCAAAGTCAAGAGCCATCATCCAAAAGAGTGTAAAGAAGTCTGCTGACAGACAAAGAATGATGAGCTTCTTGAAGCTATATGGATTCTCCGGAAGGAGACTTGGCCCTATGTCTCTATCCACAATGGATGAGCATATAAGAGTGATCAAGCAGAAGATTAAGAGTGGTGAACTGATTGACTTACACCCTCTTCCAAGTCAAGTCCCACCTGAAGTGGAGGTTAAGTTTGAACAACCTGAGACACCTCAACCCGGACCTCCAGCTGAGCCTCAGCAAGCTTCATCTTCTGATCCAAAGCAGGGTCAAACTCCCTCTCCTTCTGAACCTGTGAGGGAGGAACACCTAACTGAGAAAGACAAGGATGATCAACATGGTGCTGCAGACCAGTCTTCTCAGTTAAAGTCATCAAAGAGGAAGAAGAGAATGGCTTCTAAACCAAAGTCAAAGAAGTCATCTACCTATACACCTCAGGCTGAGTCAGATCAACCTGAGAAAGTGCATGATGAGGCAGCCCAATCAACTCCAATGCAAGTGGCTCCTCTGACAACTAAGACACCCATCTTGTCCTGGACTTACTCTACTAATCCAAAAAGATGGCATGTAATCCGAGATCAAGGTGTTGAGAATGTCTACTCTTGGCAAGACATAATCAACTTACCTCTGCATGATCTCTTTGAGATGAGAAGATACTATGAAGGTCTTGATGATCCTGACCATCTAATGAAGAAAGGAATGGTCATGATTGTGAAGGAAATGATCTGCCCAAGATATATATTAAATTGATGTGGCTAGTGTGATATGATCCAAGACGGGTCATACCCAATAACAAGCCAAACAAACACCGAAATACAATTTATTTGTTGATAAGATCATACAAATAAGTAGTGACACCAATTTAGAAAATTGGATTTTCTAAATATTGCTTTTGTAAATGAACATTATTATGTGGATAATTGTTCATGAGATATTATTTGTTTTTCATTATTTAGTTTTACTAAATGATAACAAATAAAAGAATGTTTAATTTATAAAGTTTAAAAATTAGTTTTCAACTTTATAAACAAAGGGTTAAAGTGTGTTAGTTTATGTTTAAAAGTTTAAAAGAAATAGACTTCTTTTTTGGTCTTATTTGGCCGCCCAAAAGGGGCCCTTTGGGGTTCCTTTTGTTGTCTTGAAAAGTGGTGTTTTAAAGAAACTAACACACTCCAACAAACCATCATTCACTCTCACATGCAAAAGGCTTTTTGAACTCTCCACCCCTCTCTCTCTCTCACGGTTTTTGAAAGGAAAAGAGCAGAATTTTTCAGCAATCAAAAGTGGTTTTGGTTGCTGAAATTTGGTGTCAAGAATCCTAGCAATCAAAGGTGTTTGTACAAGCTTGGGGTATCACCACTTGAGGGCTTCGATTTTGAAGTTTCAGCCAAGTTTTCATCAACTTTTCCCTCTCTAATCTCGAAATCCAGCAGCTACAAAGGTTGTAGTTTCTTCATTTCATGTTAATCTTTTGTATGCATTTGTATAATGATCCATGGCTTGGGGTTCTTTATTAAAATGGTTTAATAATCATCATATCAACATGTTTTAAAACATATATATTCCGCTGCGTTTTTCATATAAACAAGATTATATGAGCTTTGATAAACATGTTAAAACCCCTTCAATGGCATCAAGAGCCACTTATACATATGCATACATTTATTTCCTCCCTAGTTCACGGTTTTGTGGTGCTTGACACCAAAAAATCCGTGAGTTAGGGGCTGGATTTTGACCCCCTTTGGTGTTTTAAAGATGCTTCTTTATGCATATAAGGATCTTTAAAACTCTAGATTATTAGATGTTTATTTATATGTTCTTAACCCATTTGTTCTTGGTTTATGTTGGCCAAAAACATGGGCTAAAAGGGGCTGCCAAAATCGATCTTCTTGTGTATGTTTGATCATGTTGTTGTTGATTATGCATAACAAAGCCTAGACCATTTGGATTGAATGATTGGTTGTCATGTTATATTCATTTGGGCATGTAATATTTTAATTTTGTTTCAAGTCTTGTTTTGTAATCTATTCATTCATATGGTTTGTAATAAATAGATTAGGAGTTTATCTTTACTAGAAAAATGTATTAGGATACATATTTTGTAAGGATGCTCAAGATCAAGACTTGAAGAAAAGATGGACAAAGAGGATGCTTGAAGATGTGGATTCAAGTGGGAGTTCCTTTTGTCAACCATGTGTCATGTTCTTAACCCTTAGGACAAGACCTTTTGACACACTTGTTTTGGCTAAACAAGTGTGCTCAATTTAGTATGCTTTGTTATGCATATATGAATTGTTTGGTTATGCTTGGTTGAATGCTTATGATGTTGTTTTGTTTTGGATATTTGGATGTCATTAACAAACCATCACTAGAACAAGCTATTACATGAAATTGGTTCTCAAATCATTAAGCAAAATAGAATGGGTCTATAAAAGGAGTTAATGGTTTGCAAAATAAAATGGGTTTTATTTAAAAGAACCAAATGGGTACCATATGGTTGAATGCATACAATCATATAGTACATGGACTTTTCTAAAACAAGAATTATGAAATTTTAAATCCCTTTTGAAAAACAAGTTAAACACCATCCTTTTACATAACACTTAGGTTACTTGCAAACTCTTAGTGGGATAAAGGTCACCTAACCACTTTGAGGGAACTTGTAACCTGAGGTGATAATGCCATGTTTGTGGGATAAAGGTCACCTAACCACTTATGTGGTAAACTCACACGTGTGTGTAAGTAGGACGACTTGATTTATAAAATATATTGAATGGATCACCTAAAATGTGTTTTATAAAAGGTGTTGATGGGGTAAACATGCCGTTATAAACATAAGATGTTCAAACGATCCCATACCATTAGAAGTTGCAATGGGTTGCAATTGTCATTTATGACTACCTTGTTTATTTAAATAATGGGATAAAGGTCACCTAACCAATATTTAAATATAACGTTGGATTCTAAAATATTTTTTTTATTAATAGTCTATGAGACGTAAAGGGTATTAATAAATGAAATATATAATTATATCAACGATTACTAAAATGGAACTTTGTAAAATCTTGTAGATGGCCGACCACACCAACGCTAATAACGATGTACCAAACCCAAACAACCAATCTCTTAGGGCGATCCTTCAAAGGGATCGTCTAACACCTAACAACTTCATGGATTGGTACCGCAACTTGAGAATTGTTCTCAAGCAAGAAAAGCGGGCCTACATTCTTGATGATCCCATCCCCGATGAACCTAACGAGGAGGATGTGGAGGCCTATAATGATTGGGTTAGATATACGGAAGACTCCATCCAAGTCTCTTGCTTAATGTTAGCAAGTATGACACCCGAACTCCAAAAGGAGTATGAGCTCCATGGAGCCTATGACATGATCACTCAGTTGCGGGAAACGTTCCAGCAACAAGCTAGAGTGGAGCGCTTCGAAACGGTTCGAGCGCTTCATGCATGTCGGATGGAGGAATCCCAATCAGTTTCATCTTATGTTCTTAAGATGAAAAGCCACATCGACCGCCTTCAAAGGCTAAATTGTCCTGTCTCAAAGGAGTTGGCCACGGATTTGATCCTTAATGGCCTAACTAAAAGGTTTGAGGCATTCGTCATGAATTACAACATGAACGGATGGGACAAGAGCATAAATGAACTTCATTCGATGCTCAAATCAGCTGAGGCGGGAATGGGTAAAAGGGTTTTACCCGTTCTCACCATTAATGAAGGTGGGAGAAGGAAGAGGTCTCTACCCCCTCCTAAGGCAAATGTTGCCAAAGGAAAGGGGCACGTTGGAGGAAAGGGGAAGATGGTTGTTAGGGCGGAACCTCCGAAGCCCAAGGAGAAGAAGCAAAAGGTTGCTGTAAACGACCCATGCTTCAAATGTGGTGAGATAGGGCATTGGATGAGAAATTGTCCAGTCTATCTCAAAGAGTTGAGAGAAAAGAGGGATGCCGGGCAAACCTCAGGTATAATTTACATGATACATGTTGAGCTAAATGTTATTTCTTCTAACACATGGGTATTAGATACCGGATGTGGAACTCACATTTGCAATTTATTGCAGGGGTTCAAAAGAAATGAGCGTTATGCAAAAGGGGAAATAAGTCTATTCATGGGCAATGGTGCAAAGGTTCACGTTGAAGCCCAAGGAGACTACATTTTGAAGCTTCCAAGTGGTTTGGAAGTCATTTTATATAATGTATTATATGCTCCTAGTTTGACTAGGAACATAATTTCTGTTTCCGTTTAAGACAATATGATTATGATTTCAAGTTTGTTGACAATGATATTCATGTTTCTTTAAATCATGTATTTTATTTTAAGGCTATACCTTGTAATGGTATTTATGAATTGGTTCATGAAAACATAACATATGATAGCTCAATATACCAAGCAACCACCAAAAGACTCAAATTAGATTTGAGTGATACCTACCTTTGGCATTGCCGTCTTGGTCATATAAACAAGAAACGTATACAAACACTTCAAAAGAATGGTCTTTTAAAAACAAATGAATGTGATTCATTTGATGTATGTGAATCTTGTTTACAAGGTAAAATGACTAAGGCACCCTTTAGTGGAACTAACGAAAGGGCAAAAGATTTATTAGGTATCATACATTCGGATGTATGTGGTCCTTTTAAGCCAATGACTAGGAATGGTGAAAGATACTTCATTACCTTTACCGACGATTATAGTCGCTATGGGTATGTGTACTTATTAAGGCACAAAGATGAAGCTTTTGAAATGTTCAAAATCTTCAAGAATGAAGTAGAAAATCAACTCAACAGGTCAATTAAAATTCTCCGCACCGATAGAGGTGGCGAATACCTAAGTGATGTTTTTCAAGATCATCTTAGGAGTTGTGGGATTGTCTCACAACTCACTCCACCTGGAACACCACAACATAATGGTGTGTCTGAGAGGAGGAATCGAACCTTATTGGATATGGTTCGATCTATGATGGCTAGAAGCACATTACCTCTATCATTTTGGGGTTTCGCTTTACTCTCCGCGGCCCGTATTCTGAATATGGCCCCAACCAAAAAGGTGGAAAAGACACCTTTTGAGATATGGCATGGAAGAGTTCCATCCCTATCGTACTTAAGGGTCTGGGGTTGTGAGGCTTATGTTAAGACTCCCACCCCAAACAAATTAGATGTCCGATCCACCAAGTGTATCTTTGTTGGATATCCTAGAGATTCTATGGGATATTATTTCTATGATCCACTGGAACAAAAGGTGTTTGTTGCCAGAAAGGGTGAGTTCTTAGAAACAAAGTTCCTTATGGAAGGAACTAGCAGTAGAACAGTGGATCTTGAGGAGGATCAAGAAACACAGCCCGATGCACGTTTGGTTGAAACTAGCACTCAACGTGAGGATGTTGAGGATGATCAAGCGGTTGATCAATACACACAAAACGTTCGCAGAAGTGGTAGAACTAGTAATCCACCTGAAAGATACGGATTTTTCATGGATGGATGCTATGTGGTGGATTCAGATGAACCAGCCACATATCATGATGCAGTGTCCAATTTGGATTGTGACAAATGGCTTGAGGCCATGAACGTTGAGATGCAATCCATGTATGACAATCAAGTTTGGGAACTTGTTGAGCCACCTCTTAATTCCAAAGTAGTTGGAAGTAAGTGGGTTTTCAAGAAGAAAACCGATATGCATGGAAACTTGGATACTTACAAAGCTAGACTTGTAGCAAAGGGTTTCACTCAAACTCAAGGGGTTGATTATGATGAAACCTTCTCACCTGTTGCAATGCTTAAGTCTATAAGGATATTGTTTGCCATAGCAGCTCATTATGATTATGAGATTTGGCAAATGGATGTCAAAACCGCTTTCCTAAATGGATATCTTGAGGAAGATGTCTATATGGTTCAGCCTGAAGGTTTTGTCGATCCAAAATATCCTAATAAAGTATGCAAGTTAATGAAATCAATCTATGGATTGAAACAAGCATCAAGAAGTTGGAATCACCGTTTTGATGATGAAGTAAAGAAATTTGGCTTCATCAAAAACGCTGATGAGGCTTGCGTGTATAAGAAGGCTAGTGGGAGCACAATAACCTTCCTTGTATTGTATGTTGATGACATACTACTGTTTGGAAACGACATTCCAACCATGGAAGGTGTAAAAACCTGGCTTGGAAGTTGTTTTTCCATCAAGGATCTTGGTGAAGCCGCCTATATTCTGGGAATAAAGATCTATAGGGATAGATCAAGACGGCTAATTGGTTTGAATCAAAGTGCATACATTGACAAAATCTTGAAAAGGTTCAAGATGGAAAACTCTAAGAAAGGTACTGTACCTATTCAAAGAGGGACAATATTGAGTACAACTCAATGTCCAAGCTCCAAGGAGGAGCAAAATAGAATGAAGGCAATCCCATATGCATCTGCTATAGGATCCATCATGTATGCAATGATATGCACTAGACCAGACGTGTCATGCGCTTTAAGCATGACAAGTAGATACCAGCAAAATCCTGGTGATAGTCATTGGATGGCTGTCAAGAACATTCTGAAGTACCTAAGGAGGACTAAGGACATGTTCTTGATCTACGGGTCTGGTGAAGAGGAACTCGTTGTAAAAGGTTACACGGACGCGAGTTTCCAAACCGATCGAGATGATTCACGATCTCAATCGGGGTACATCTTTATTCTGAATGGGGGAGCTGTTTCTTGGAAAAGCTCAAAGCAAGAAGTCGTAGCGTTGTCCACTACAGAGTCAGAATACGTCGCCGCTTCAATGGCAGCACAGGAAGCTGCATGGCTGAAGAAATTCATAGCCGATCTAGGGGTAGTCCCTTCCATTCAGGATCCCCTAGAGATCTTTTGTGACAACGAGGGTGCGATTGCTCAAATCAAGGAACCTCGTGCTCATCAAAAGACTCGGCACATTGAACAAAGATTCAACTACATAAGGGATGAAGTTGAAAAAGGAAAGATATGTATTCGCAAAGTCCACACTGATAAAAACGTTGCGGATCCACTCACAAAACTCCTTGAAAAGGCAAAGCATGAAGGTCACGTTTGTGCCATGGGACTTAGATATTCAAGTGACTGGGTTTGATGTTGTATTTTGTATTTGGATATTGGAACTAATGTTATTTGACTTAATTATATGGTTATAATTTCATTTGTTCTTCTATTTAGCATGTTTAAATCCGTGAATAAATAAATTATTCTCAACGTCCGTAGTCGATCATACTTGTGGGAACAACTATGAATGTAAGACTATAATGAACTTGGATTGGTTGATATTCATAAGGTATGAATATAAAGCAAGAGGTTGCTACTAAGGTTCATTGATATCTATGGGATATAGATATTGGACTGACCCGCTCTCAATTATTTCTGCATGGAATCTTTCTGATTAGTCATAAGAAATTTTGAGTAAAGGCGAATATCATTGTATCCTCAGACCTGAGATACATATTGGGTCTTGATATTCACCAAGTATTGTACTTTGACTTAGTCCTTTACTGTTCTGAAAAAGGCAGTACATAAGGCTGAGTTCAGGTATGACATGAGGTGATTGTGAGAGACGTATGTAGTCAAGATGGAATTTGTTCCTCTTATTCGTTGAGAGTTAGATGTCTAAGGCCTGTTAAAGTTAAATCATCGGAGAATGACTATTCTGTGTCTCTTGGATTTAACATGACATCTGCAACAAAAGGATAGATGATTAATTCACCTAAAACATATTCAAGTAAGGTACTTGAAAAGGATGATGTTATTGAATGGCACTTAGTCATATACATTAGGGGTAGCAAACCGTTGCTAGGCGTTATTTGCTGCTTGCATCAATCTTCTATAAATCTTGTGCAAGTGGGAGATTGAAGGAAATGATCTGCCCAAGATATATATTAAATTGATGTGGCTAGTGTGATATGATCCAAGACGGGTCATACCCAATAACAAGCCAAACAAACACCGAAATACAATTTATTTGTTGATAAGATCATACAAATAAGTAGTGACACCAATTTAGAAAATTGGATTTTCTAAATATTGCTTTTGTAAATGAACATTATTATGTGGATAATTGTTCATGAGATATTATTTGTTTTTCATTATTTAGTTTTACTAAATGATAACAAATAAAAGAATGTTTAATTTATAAAGTTTAAAAATTAGTTTTCAACTTTATAAACAAAGGGTTAAAGTGTGTTAGTTTATGTTTAAAAGTTTAAAAGAAATAGACTTCTTTTTTGGTCTTATTTGGCCGCCCAAAAGGGGCCCTTTGGGGTTCCTTTTGTTGTCTTGAAAAGTGGTGTTTTAAAGAAACTAACACACTCCAACAAACCATCATTCACTCTCACATGCAAAAGGCTTTTTGAACTCTCCACCCCTCTCTCTCTCTCACGGTTTTTGAAAGGAAAAGAGCAGAATTTTTCAGCAATCAAAAGTGGTTTTGGTTGCTGAAATTTGGTGTCAAGAATCCTAGCAATCAAAGGTGTTTGTACAAGCTTGGGGTATCACCACTTGAGGGCTTCGATTTTGAAGTTTCAGCCAAGTTTTCATCAACTTTTCCCTCTCTAATCTCGAAATCCAGCAGCTACAAAGGTTGTAGTTTCTTCATTTCATGTTAATCTTTTGTATGCATTTGTATAATGATCCATGGCTTGGGGTTCTTTATTAAAATGGTTTAATAATCATCATATCAACATGTTTTAAAACATATATATATTCCGCTGCGTTTTTCATGTAAACAAGATTATATGAGCTTTGATAAACATGTTAAAACCCCTTTAGATTGTACTGAAGACCACCAACATCTGAAGATCTTCTAAGTGTTTTGGTAGCATCAGCCTAGGGAGAGTTTGTAAGGATTCCTTAAGTCTGATGCAACCCAAAACATCCTTTGTGTCTCTGCAACATGCACTAAGTACTGAAGTAAAGAATGCTTCGGAAGTTTTACACAACATACTAGAAAATACTCTAAGTGTAAAATCTTCCGAAGCCAAGACCAATATCTTCCGAAGCCAAACATGAAGTCTTCCGAAGCCTCAGAGACAAAGTCTTCCGAAGCTTCAACCTATGAAGACAGATTTCTTCCGAAGACTTTGCAGGACCGTTTAAGGGCTTTAACACAATTACAACACAACAACACAATGAGGAGATTAACTAAACTTTAATCAAACAGTGAACTGGGTAACCAAAGGTGATACAAAGAACACAAGTAAAGCAAGAGACAGAACAAGAGAGTATGGGTTTCAAGGAGGCAGTATATTGCTTTCTCAAGTTCTTTTACAAGTGTTACAAAGCATAAAGAAAGATACAAGAACTTGAAATACTTATACTACAACCTACAGCCGGCTATACTTTGAAAGCCAGCTGGATACAATTGACTAGACACTAACAAAATCAATTGTAGGATCAAAAGGCATATCTGCCTTTTGACCTTGTGACTATGACATGCCATAGCTCACATCCTTATACATTACAAAAAGGATAAAGTACATAAAGTGGAAAGTTACAGACTCAAGACCTCAATGTACAGTTACCAAAAGCAAGGCCCTTTTCACCAACTCATGTAAGTTGGTGACTTTACAGAGATGCAACGGAAAAGGTGCTTTATGGAACAGTACATCAGATAAAGCATGTGTACTAAAAGTCTTCAGAAGAAATCTGTCTTCATAGGTTGAAGCTTCGGAAGACTTTGTCTCTGAAGCTTCGGAAGACTTCATGTTTGGCTTCGGAATTTTACACTTAGAGTATTTTCTAATGTTTTGTGTAAAACTTCCGAAGCATTCTTCACTTCAGTACTTAGTGCATGTTGCTGAGACACTTAGGCTGTTTTCGGTTGCATCAGACTTCAGGAATCCTTACAAACTCCCCCTAGGCTGATGCTACCAAAACACTTAGAAGACTTCAAATGTTGGTAGTCTTCAGTACAATCAGGACCATTCCTTTCTTCATGAGATGGTCAGGATCATCAAGACTCTCATAGTATCTTCTCATCTCAAAGAGATCATGCAGAGGTAAGTTGATTATGTCTTGCCATGAGTAGACATTCTCAACACCTTGATCTCTGATAACATTCCATCTTTCTGGATTGGTAGAGTAAGTCCAGGACAAGATGGGTGTCTCACTAGTTAGAGGAGCCACTTGAATAGGAGTTGTTTGGGCTGCCTCATCATGCACCTCCTCAGGTTGATCTGATTCAGCCTGAGGTACAGAGGTAGATGACTTTAGCTTCTTCTTCTTAGTCTTTGGTTTAGAAGCCATCCTCTTCTTCCTCTTGGATGTCTTTAACTGAGAAGACTGGTCTGCAGCACCATGTTGATCATCAGTGTCTTTCTCAGTTGGGTGTTCCTCCCTCACAGGTTCAGAAGGAGAGGGAGTTTGACCCTGCCTAGGATCAGAAGATGAAGCTTGCTGAGGCTCAGCTGGAGGTGCTGGTTGAGGTGTCTCTGGTTGTTCAAACTTGACCTCCACTTCAGGTGGGACTTGACTTGGAAGAGAGTGCAAGTCAATGATTTCTCCACTTTTAATCTTCTGCTTGATCACCCTAATATGCTCATCCATAGTGGATAGAGACATGGGGCCAAGTCTCCTTCCGGAGAATCCATACAGCTTCAAGAAGCTCACCATTCTTTGTCTGTCAGCAGACTTCTTTGCATTCTTTTGAATGATGGCTCTTGACTTTGCAGCTTCTTCCCTTAGCTTCCTTTTAGTTTTCTTTCTTTCCTTGACTAACTCAAGCTCAAGTTGCTTTAGATACTCGAACTCAATGAAGTCATAGGACAAGGGAAGAAGTGCATCTGCCTGATAGAAGCCTGTGGCACTCAGGTAGTTGATCATCTTGATCCTATCTTCTTCTTTATCTACCTGAGGTTCTTGTGGAGCCACATCTTCCTGTGCAGGACTTTCTTGAACTGGTGAGAGAGTGGGAGCATGCTTGTAAAGTCTTTTCTGTCTCTTCTCCTCTTTGAGTTGGAGAAGTATCCTTGCATCCTCTTTCTCCTTCAACTCTCTTGACACTTCCATGTCAGCCAGTTCATTTAACTCTTCTAAGGGGAGGGAGATGATTTCATCAATGTCATAGTTCCTGGTCTGTAGGTAGGTAATCCTGACTGCCCTTAACTCATCATCTTGAGTATTTGGTCTGGGAGCAGCCCTGATTGCAGCTTGCATGAAGCTAGATGACCCAGTAGAACTTTCTCCCCTTAGTCTCCTTTTCCTCTCTCTCTCTTCCTCCTCAATTTCCTCAGGAGTCATTATCCTTTTCCCTTTGTCACCAACAGACCTTTGTGACTCAGGGTGGATTGAGGCTTGGCCTTCATTGCTTGGAGTAGCTTCCATGCTCTGGCCAGAGAGAGGCTGAGAAACACCTTCACCAGCAGGTGTCTCAGATGGAGTTTGGACCTCTGCAGCAGTTGTTGATGATGAGACAGGGGTCTCAGGTTCTGCCACTGGGCCTTCAGTCAAGGTTTCCCCTATGAAACTAATCTTAGGGTCCACCTCAACATCCAGTTGACCGATGACATTGCCTGATTCCCTAAGTCTCCTTCTTAGAGTAACTCTGCAAGGATCCTGTCTTGGATTCTTTGAGCCAGCCTGTCAGCTTGTCTTGAATTGCTTGGATTGACAAGTGGCAAGTTGACTAAATCCAGTCTTTCATAGAAGCTCAGGCTTTGGAATTGAAAAACTTCTTGTTGGCCTTGAACTCTTTGAAGTATAAGGGCTCTCCTGTCATCATCATACCTCCACCTTATGATGTAGTTGCCAGTTCCTTGTGGTGGAGATGAGACAGCCCTTGGTATACCTTCCTCAAAGAGACTCCTGATGATAGAGTCTATAGAGTCCACATTAATGTGAACTTGAGGAAGTTGCTGAGAATGCACAACAGCAAGTGAGGATGGTGAGTCCTCTATGTCCATTCTCCTGAAGAACTCCCAGGTTCTGTGGTTGTAACAACTTTCTCCCCCTTTTTGGTAGCATCACCCACTTGCATAGGTGAGCTGGAGGATAAGTCAATCACTTCCACAGGTTCTTGTGTTCCTGGTTGAGCTCTCCTTAAAGGTCTCCCAGCTAGTTTTTCCTGTAGATATGAAATCTGGAGTTGCTGATCATTGACCCTGTTTTGCAGGGTAGTCACCTGAGATTCAAGTGACTAACCTTAGAGACTAAATAGGTGCATGTTTTTGACAATTTTTGCACCTTTAGTCTCAAATTCCTCTCATCTTCATCAGAAGATTCATTGGGGGATGAGATGATTGGACCAAAGTCCTCTCTCTCACCACCAGCTTGAGTTTCTTGGCTACTGGTTTTCCTCTGCTCACTGGCAGCCTCAGTTGAGATGCCAATGGGCTGAGTTGCCATGGTTGAGGTCTTAATGATGTAATCACTTTCAAAAGTGAGAGCCTCTTCCATATGGACATCCTGAACAGGTTCAGAAGTGTCCACCTCAGTAATAGGTGACTGATGGGGGATAGACTGAGATAGTAAGAGGTACTCATCTCTCTTTGAGTAGGGGAGGAGAAGAGAGACTCATGGTACTCACTGAATCCTAAGTCTTCATCAGTGTAAAAGGATAGGTTGGGAATTGGTTGGTTGAGATCTAAAGGCTGGGGATGGTAGCTGTCCCCTGAAGGTTGTTCACTTGAGTGTTGAGACTCAGAGTGAAGCTTAAGGTTGTTGGGCTAGTGAGCTCATCAGGTGAGCTTGAGGAACCTCAGCCCTGATAGGTAAAGTAATGGGAGTGGTTTGCTCCTCAGAGAAGTGGGAGCTCTAGTGTCCACTTCTTCCTGTAAGGTTGAGTATTTGGGGCCTGCACAGACTCAATAGCCTGAGCAGGGGTTCGTTTGGATTTTCTTTGGTAGGTGAGGGTGATTTCTGGTCTTTTTAAGGGTAAGGACAAAAAGGTGTGGGTTCAACACTAGCTTGTGTTGCTAGGTTGTCACCTTGAGCAATGAGCTCTAACATTTTTGGGACTAGGGCTGTTTCTACCCCTGAGAAGCCTACAGTTGGCTTCTTCATTATTTTAAAGATGTCGGGCTTCATCTGTCCCAATTTAAGAATATTACTTGTTTCCCTCAACTGTGAGCCCAGTTCACAGTTGAGAATGTGTTGAACATATCTAGGAAACATGTAATACTCTAAGGAGTCTAAGTTTGCAAGTAAATTAGTATAAACAAATTGTGAATACCTGAACTTGACCCCCTGAACCATTCCATGAACTATAAAAGAGAGATCCTCAGGAATCTGGTCCCATCCACCATGCTTGTTTGACAAGCTGTGGATAACCACATGGAGCAGGAATTTCCATTGGGATGAGACCTTCCCTTTCCTAAAGGTCTTTACAGAGAAATCTCCCTCATAGCCCATCTGCTCAAAAGAATGATTAACAGCTTCTTTTCGGAAGGACACCTCACCTTCTTCATCATCCAGCTGCAAATGTTGATTAATGATGGCCGGAGTGATGAAGATTGTCCTCCCTTGCACTGTGGCAGACAGTGCCTTCTCCCCATCCATAATGACCTCTTGGCAGGTCTTCCAGAATTCAAGCAAGTGATCCTCATATAGAGTAGGATCAATGGTCAGGGAGGTGAAGTAGTTTGACAGAGTCAAGAATTGGCAAATCTCTGAGAAACTTGCATCTTTCTCAGAGCTTAACAGAGCAACTTGATTATGTTGCATGTGAAGTTGCATGGAGAAATCAGGGTTCTTTCTGCGGTTAAGGTTGGCCATTTCAGAAGCATAAGGGTGAAGAAAGGTAGAAAGCAAAGGCGGTTTAGAGAATTAGGTTAGAGAAACAGTAGAATTGAGGAAGATAGTGGGAAAGAGGGGGAACCGTTGGGTATTTATATGAAAAGGGATTTGAACCAAAGTTAATGAAAGAGGATAAACTTTGAAATCCGGAAGTCGGTCCCACCTCTGAAAAGGTAGTTTACTTTTGCTCAAAAAGTAGTTTTCTTGGAATTCGAAAAGCTTCCGAAGTTTATTTGTCTTCGGAAGTTTTGATTGAAAAAGCTTCCGAAGCTAAAATGGCTTCGGAAGATTTTCCTGAGAGTCTTGAAGATTTATGCTTCGGAAGAGAAATGAACCCTTGAATGCTTTGTATAGGAATAAACAAAGCTTCCAAAGGTTAATTTTGCTTCGGAAGGAAAAAGTCCTTAAAAATAAATAAGTGTCTGAGATAAGAATTTTAAGCTTCGGAAGATGAATTTGACTTCTTCCGAAGGTAAAATCTCTTAGACAGTTATGTATTTTGAAGACATGTTTTTCTTCCGAAGATAAAATTTTATCTTCCGAAGTATCAAAAATTTTCAAGAATCTAAGGAAAGTCTTCAAAGAGAATTTTACATCCAAAGAAAACATGATCTTATGAAAGTGATGAACTAGACAACTTAGGACACACATATTTTAAGAAGAAATAATTAGAATTAGTTTTAAGAAAAAGTCTACTCAAAGTTAATCATCCCAATAGCTGATATCATATACTTAAATCTCTGTTCATCAAAAGCTTTTGTGAACAGATCAGCATATTGTTCATCTGTATGAACTTTGACTAGTTTAATTAATCCCTTTTCATAGTTATCTCTTATTAAATGATACCTGATGTTGATGTGTTTGGTCCTTGAGTGCTGCACAGGGTTCTCAGTGATAGAGATAGCACTATTGTTGTCTATGTGGATAGGAGTCTCTTTGAAGTTAAATCCATAGTCCAGCATCTGATTTTGAATCCAAAGCACTTGAGCGCAGCAGCTTGCAGCAGCAATGTATTCAGCCTCAGCAGTTGATGCAGACACACAGGATTGTTTCTTGCATTGCCATGAGACCACCCTTCCACCAAGGAATTGACATCCCCCAGATGTAGACTTTGCAGTCATATTGCAACCACCATAATCACTATCTGTATAGGCATACAGATTGAAATTTGGATTCTTTGGATACCATAGACCAAGTGTTGAAGCACCTTTGAGGTATCTTAAAATCCTTTTCACAGTGATTAGGGTTGGCTTGATATCTTGCACAAATACATGTAGCAAACATGATATCAGGCCTGCTAGCTGTAAGATACATAAGAGACCCAATCATAGCCCTGTATAAGTGCTCATCTACACACTCCCCCTCAAGATCTGGACCAAGGGAGTGATTTCTGGCTATGGGTGTCTTAGCAATCTTACAATCAGTCATGTTGAACCTCTTGAGTATGTCTTGAACATACTTTGACTGACTTATGAAGATGCCATCTTCAACCTGCTTCACTTGAATTCCCAGAAAGAAGTTGAGTTCTCCCATTGAACTCATCTCAAATCTGTCTTTCATCATGTCACACCCCAACCTTGACGGCGGAAACGTCGAGATGTGAGGGTTAAGATTGTTCACAGCCACATAACGCTATAATTAAATTTCAAATATTATTATCATAAGTCTCAAAATTACATTACAAGCATAAGTCTCAATAATGAAATAAGTTTCAACATGAAATAACAAACATAATCATTTTGTTTATTAACTAAGTCCAAGTCCTAGAATATGCCAGCAACATAAGTTCACTTCAAACTTGGGGGTTTTCCTGAAACATGATAAAAATAAAAGGTCAACTATAAATAGTTGGTGAGTTTCCAAGGTTTTCATACATAATATGAAAATGGTTACAAGTAGCAATTCATGTCATAGGTTATAAGTTAGTAAGGTTATAGAACACATATCGTTACAACCAAACCTCGACTTGATTACAAGTATAAAAGATTGGCTAAGTGTATTTGGTTCCCTAGTGCACAAGCGTACGGCCCCTAGGAGTCGGCAATACCTCGACTTTAGCACCAAATAGGCTTGTCAGGCCCAAAGATCTAAGACGTCGCCAGGCTAGCAATAGTTAATGATTGTAAACACACTATGTATCTCATATAAACACTTACAACACACAAATAACCATGACAAAATAATAAGATGAATTGCATGTGCTTACAAGTCTCAAACGTTTACAAGTGTACGATGTATAAGTATCATGTTTCACCCCAAAATAGTGTGAAATAAAGTAAAAAGGGGACAAGGAAAACTCACATGATCAAATAGGTAAAGAAAGACGATTAATAAGAACTATGATAAGCAACGCTCCAACGTAGACCTTCACAAGTTACCTAAATATATATATATTTTACAAGTTTAAGTTTAAATAGTAAGATTAACGTTTTAATGCGAACTAGGGTTTCAGCTGGGATTTGGGGGTTTTAATAATTACATAAAAATATAATTATACAATCATTTATGTTTTGGTTTAAGAAAATATAAAATATTTAAAACCAATAATGATATTGAATGATTCAATGATTTAATTTATTAGTATAATGAGGAGTAAATACGAAGTGTGAAAAGGGATAATTAATTTGATAATTAATTATTTAAAATTTGATAAAGATAATTGGTTACATAATTAAATGACTTGTAGGTTAACTTATAATCATTTAAATCTTTTTATAATGTTTCTAACCTTTAAATGATTTTTTTATAAAAGTATTACAATATCCATAACCTTATAACAATAATGAAGAATAATAGGAAATTATATTGTTTATTAGTTTTATAAGTTTAAATAAAAGTTAAGGAATAAATTTATTAACTAGTTACGACATAACATAGTTAATTAAAACATTGCATAATATAACATGTTTAAATTATCATTTGTTTAGTTAATTATTTAAATTATCATTGAATAAATAATTATTCAAATAATCATTGAATAAGTAATATTTCTTATAACTTTTTATTCTTTAAAAAAAAACAACTAAATTTAAGAATTATAAAATCTTTAAGAAATTAACTTAATAATTTTCAGAAATAAATTTAGTTAACAAAATAATTATAATTCTACTAAACAATATACTAAAATCTTATGAAATTAATAGAAACTAAAAGAAACAAATATTAAAAAAAAACAGAATGAGGGTCCCCGGGGTCGAACCCGGGTCCCTTGTGTAAGTAGGTGAGGCTGTAACCGGTTGGGCAGAAGCCCACATCTGAATAAAACACTCACATAAATTAATTTATTTCATAACTACATAAATCCCCAAATCCAAGAACCCTAGATTTGATTTTGATTCAAATTGAATCCCATTTCGTTAATGTTTGTTAGAATAGGTTTAGGGCTATTGTTTATCACCTCAAAACGATTGTAAAGGTAGGATCAATTTACCTATTCGAGATCGAAACGATGATAAACCATAAGAAGTTCAGGTCGCGTTCGGGTAGACAGCGTTTCAGATGCATAACGCGATGATAATGAAATTCCTTTCATACGAAGCTTCAGTGAGTGTTTATGATCCAATGCCCTCAATCAATTTTGAGATTTGAAAACCAGATATTAGAGTTCAAGTTGTAGGTAGGTCGACGGATACGGGATAGATGTATTCAAGGTTTGCGTGTGATTCGAATGCAATTGGGATTTGAAATAGCTTAAGAGTTTGATTTTTATGATTTACCCTCTACTATAAAAGCATGATTGATCTGTTCCAAGCCACATGGTTTCAATATGATGAATGCGAATTCGGTTTCATGTTTGATCACAGTAACAGCTTAATTATTCATATCGAAACGGATCCTTGGTTCGAAACGTGTTCAAGTGACGATTAATAAGGTTTAATTGCGTTTAAAACAGACGTTTCGGGTGGTTTGGCGGCTACCGGAGATGATGGCCGGCGTTTGGCCGGTCACATGGAGGGCGACGGGCAAAGGGGGGGGTTGGTTTGGGTTTTAAAAACAGATTTACATAACCAGTCCCTGTGGTTTCATTACCTTATTATTTTAGTTTTAAAATTTTGTTTTAGTTTAAATTAAGTTACAATATAGACCCTGAAATTTAAAATGTTATTATTTCATGTAAAAAGCTAATTAAATACAAGTTTTTTTTAATAACACTTATATTGTTTCTATTTTTTTTAAACAAGATTACTTTTAATATGATTATTATTATTAATCTTATTCTTATAACTATTTTTGTCATTAATATTATTAATATTATTATTATTAGTGTCACTATTATAATAATAATAATAATAGTCACTATTATACTAATAAATAAACATTATAACACTTATAATGTTATTATTATTATCTTAATTTGTTAATCACCAACTAATTATTAAGCATAATATGTCCTCAAAATTTCAAATTTGACATAAAAGGCCTTTTTAGAATTTAACAAAATTAACTTCCAAGTTAACAAAATTACGAGATGTCACAGTCTCCCCAACTTAAAAGAATTTCGTCCCGAAATTAAAAATGAACTTAAATGAAACAAAGGAATTGTAATGAAAGGTAAGTGTTCAACGACCATTGATAGACGTTTGATTACAGGTGAAACGCCTCACTTTATGGAATCTTACAAGATTCCTAACATAACGAACGCGAAACGTTTTGAGATAAAACATTGAAAAAAAACGATAACGAGCTACCGTGGTACCTTAGATTCATAAGTCACAACTTCTAGAATGTAATTTCGTAGTAAATTGATGTCTAGAAATCAATAAAGGACCAACAATGATAAGAAAGGTTGACCGTCAGGGTTTAAGAATCCCTAACGTCACTATATGAAACGGTCTTAACGCATATCTTGTGAATATATATCACTTCTTTGATCAATCATCGGTCTAAGAATAATACGATATGCGAAGATCTTGAAATAAGATGGTTGGGAACATTATTAAAAGCAGAAAATGAATCGTTCATTCAAAATAACGATCGATGTTTTAACGCCGTACCACGGTATACGAATTCTTGAGTTAGATACAAGTCAATTTATCTCATTATCTCACATGAGTCAATATGGGATTAGTCAATTGGTCTATAATGCACCAATTTTCAGTATGACATCCAAAATAAGAGACATTCGGTGATGAGAATTAAAACAGGAGATTCACAGGAACACGAAGGTTAGGTATTGTCATAAGTGAAAGTAAGACACTTGGACACATGCCAAGTTATGTCTTTTCCTTTATGCCAAACCCATGACTACAAGTTACGAAGGTTTATGAACCTTTATATTCACGTCACAATGTATATAATAACGAGTCTCGTTGATCGAAGTCAAGATAAAGTTTTAAAGGTCTCCAAGGTTAAGGATTCAAAAGCGATTCAAGAAGTAACGCAAACAATAAGACATGCATTTGTAACCATGTTTTGCAAGGTAACAAATTTCCAAATATAGATTGCATACGTAATTCATCAAACCCATAAGTACAGTCGAGAACATTCGTATGACTAGAAAGACATAACTACAGGTTGATAATGTCTTTATTTAGTAGAAAGATTGTTTAAGAAGGCTACCATCACACAATCATGCGTTGATGATAACTCAAAATGAAAGTTGATAAGTAAGAAATAAATGGTTCGATGTAGCTAGATCGAGTCAAAACATGAAGATAAAGGGAGAGGAATCGATTTAAAAATTCAAATGCTCCAAGCTCGAAACCAAAATCAACCTAAAGTGATCGGGTCTCCTTTCAAGTTCAGAAATCATGCTTTGGCTTGATAGGTTCAAACGCTAACATTGGTTCACCCTTCAAGTTACTACATGTTTCTTGTCACTTGATTAAAACCTTGGTAAGTTGGAGATCAAGAAATGAGAATAGTCATCAAGGTGCGGTTTTCACTCCTAACTTGATGGTGTATTCCCAAGGTATGACCGCTAGCTTACCAATCAAAAAGTTTGATCCCAACTCCTTGTTGAGGATCCACAGAAATAAGACGAGGTAACTCACCATTAAGGTAAGGGAAATCACTCCTATCTTAACGGTGAAGATTTACAAAAACCAAAATATAACAGGATGAATTTCTTCATCAAAATCCAGAAATCACTCCTACTTTGATGAAGTCGAATCATTTGAGCAAATACAATTCATAAAGACGATATTATCATCAAGGTATGGAATTCACGCCTATCTTGATGATTGAATTTCATCATAGCAAGAAAACAATCGAAAATTGACATTCGTCACCAAAGTACGGGTTTCAATCCTATTTTGGTGAGAACATGTCATTTGTGAAATGCCATTCCAAAGAAAATAATTGAAGTCAATCCTCGAGATAAGGAAATCACCCCGATCCAGAGGATGAAATTTTATAAATCACAATTGGAAACCATTTATCGAAACGAATAAAGAATCATCAAAGTAAGGGAATCACCCCTGTTTTGATGAGTTAGAATCATTTAGGAGATATGGGTGTTCTTAGTCATAGGTTGACTTGCAAACACTTGCATCTCTCACGGTGCAGGCGGTACGGAGTTTGACTTAGCGACGAAAGGAAAATAATATCAATTAGAAATTCGAAAAATTTCAAGTTACATCATTGTAACAAAAAGGAAAATTCATGCTTACAAAATTTAAGGTCAAAGTTCGAGGTAACAGAATTAGTTACGATGGTGTTCAAATCTTGAATGGTTTAAATCGGGAAGACTAAATCAATGACAAGAGTGATTCAACACCACGACAAGATGTGAACATTCGATTCACAATTGAAGGAATTACACGAACTTCTCAAGATGTGAGGTCAAACATAACCTTATTGAAGACATACGTACTTATAAGTGATCACTCATCTCAAGGGTTTCGGGTCAAATGAATGGATTCAATGATCGAGTCAAATCACCATTCACACTTTGCCTAGACAAAGTATCTCGAGATGTAAGAATTCCACCTATAGAATTGCATGTTCTTTAGTTATGGGACACATCCTTAAGGAGACTTGAGAACCATAAGTAGCGGTTTAAAGTTCTTGATGACCACTCGGTTCAGGTTCCCAATATCTTTGGGTATATTAAGATTCATGTTCACGTTGGTCAAGATATAGAAATAGTTACATAAAACGCTCAACGTGTAACGGTGTTTAAACGTAAGAGTTGAAATGTCGGTTAGGTTCAATATTAACACGAACATTATGTATGATAAAAATGAAGTAATTCGAGTTCAAGGAATCAAAGATTTTTAAGATACGAAGAGGATGGTTCCATTTGATAACGCATTACCATTTGGAATCGTTGACACGTCAAGGTAAATTGACCCATTTGCCATAGAGACTTGTGTATGTTGACCATAGTTTATCACTCATCCCAGAAGTCCCCAGGTAAGCATAACTGGTCTCACAATGAGATTTATACGATATGCTTGCCTTAGCCCGAAGGCCTTTTGCCAGGAAATCCAGAATACAGGTGTCTATGTGTCACACAAATTTCTTTGGTTTATGAAATCAAAACCTTGATGAGATTTTCATAGATTAGACATAGAGTCTAAGGAATTGAACCCAGATGATAAGTGTAGATTCCACATGACGTTGAGAATAAGTTTAGGGAGTTCATTTGTCGGGGAGAATCAAAGAGTTAAAGTTAAGTTTAGGGAGACAAGTAACTAAGGTTTAAGCATACATAAGGCAATCCTATGCTAAGGCATCAAGTTGCACAAAAGGCATAGCATTATGTAGCATGCAAACAACATGTAAGCACTAAAGTATAAAGATCTTTCTATGAGGTTCATGCAACTATAGTCTAGGTCACCATTTCTAATAACCTAAATCCCTATAGTTATGGGCTCTGATACCAATCTGTCACACCCCAACCTTGACGGCGGAAACGTCGAGATGTGAGGGTTAAGATTGTTCACAGCCACATAACGCTATAATTAAATTGCAAATATTATTATCATAAGTCTCAAAATTACATTACAAGCATAAGTCTCAATAATGAAATAAGTTTCAACATGAAATAACAAACATAATCATTTTGTTTATTAACTAAGTCCAAGTCCTAGAATATGCCAGCAACATAAGTTCACTTCAAACTTGGGGGTTTTCCTGAAACATGATAAAAATAAAAGGTCAACTATAAATAGTTGGTGAGTTTCCAAGGTTTTCATACATAATATGAAAATGGTTACAAGTAGCAATTCATGTCATAGGTTATAAGTTAGTAAGGTTATAGAACACATATCGTTACAACCAAACCTCGACTTGATTACAAGTATAAAAGATTGGCTAAGTGTATTTGGTTCCCTAGTGCACAAGCGTACGGCCCCTAGGAGTCGGCAATACCTCGACTTTAGCACCAAATAGGCTTGTCAGGCCCAAAGATCTAAGACGTCGCCAGGCTAGCAATAGTTAATGATTGTAAACACACTATGTATCTCATATAAACACTTACAACACACAAATAACCATGACAAAATAATAAGATGAATTGCATGTGCTTACAAGTCTCAAACGTTTACAAGTGTACGATGTATAAGTATCATGTTTCACCCCAAAATAGTGTGAAATAAAGTAAAAAGGGGACAAGGAAAACTCACATGATCAAATAGGTAAAGAAAGACGATTAATAAGAACTATGATAAGCAACGCTCCAACGTAGACCTTCACAAGTTACCTAAATATATATATATTTTACAAGTTTAAGTTTAAATAGTAAGATTAACGTTTTAATGCGAACTAGGGTTTCAGCTGGGATTTGGGGGTTTTAATAATTACATAAAAATATAATTATACAATCATTTATGTTTTGGTTTAAGAAAATATAAAATATTTAAAACCAATAATGATATTGAATGATTCAATGATTTAATTTATTAGTATAATGAGGAGTAAATACGAAGTGTGAAAAGGGATAATTAATTTGATAATTAATTATTTAAAATTTGATAAAGATAATTGGTTACATAATTAAATGACTTGTAGGTTAACTTATAATCATTTAAATCTTTTTATAATGTTTCTAACCTTTAAATGATTTTTTTTATAAAAGTATTACAATATCCATAACCTTATAACAATAATGAAGAATAATAGGAAATTATATTGTTTATTAGTTTTATAAGTTTAAATAAAAGTTAAGGAATAAATTTATTAACTAGTTACGACATAACATAGTTAATTAAAACATTGCATAATATAACATGTTTAAATTATCATTTGTTTAGTTAATTATTTAAATTATCATTGAATAAATAATTATTCAAATAATCATTGAATAAGTAATATTTCTTATAACTTTTTATTCTTTAAAAAAAAACAACTAAATTTAAGAATTATAAAATCTTTAAGAAATTAACTTAATAATTTTCAGAAATAAATTTAGTTAACAAAATAATTATAATTCTACTAAACAATATACTAAAATCTTATGAAATTAATAGAAACTAAAAGAAACAAATATTAAAAAAAACAGAATGAGGGTCCCCGGGGTCGAACCCGGGTCCCTTGTGTAAGTAGGTGAGGCTGTAACCGGTTGGGCAGAAGCCCACATCTGAATAAAACACTCACATAAATTAATTTATTTCATAACTACATAAATCCCCAAATCCAAGAACCCTAGATTTGATTTTGATTCAAATTGAATCCCATTTCGTTAATGTTTGTTAGAATAGGTTTAGGGCTATTGTTTATCACCTCAAAACGATTGTAAAGGTAGGATCAATTTACCTATTCGAGATCGAAACGATGATAAACCATAAGAAGTTCAGGTCGCGTTCGGGTAGACAGCGATTCAGATGCATAACGCGATGATAATGAAATTCCTTTCATACGAAGCTTCAGTGAGTGTTTATGATCCAATGCCCTCAATCAATTTTGAGATTTGAAAACCAGATATTAGAGTTCAAGTTGTAGGTAGGTCGACGGATACGGGATAGATGTATTCAAGGTTTGCGTGTGATTCGAATGCAATTGGGATTTGAAATAGCTTAAGAGTTTGATTTTTATGATTTACCCTCTACTATAAAAGCATGATTGATCTGTTCCAAGCCACATGGTTTCAATATGATGAATGCGAATTCGGTTTCATGTTTGATCACAGTAACAGCTTAATTATTCATATCGAAACGGATCCTTGGTTCGAAACGTGTTCAAGTGACGATTAATAAGGTTTAATTGCGTTTAAAACAGACGTTTCGGGTGGTTTGGCGGCTACCGGAGATGATGGCCGGCGTTTGGCCGGTCACATGGAGGGCGACGGGCAAAGGGGGGGGTTGGTTTGGGTTTTAAAAACAGATTTACATAACCAGTCCCTGTGGTTTCATTACCTTATTATTTTAGTTTTAAAATTTTGTTTCAGTTTAAATTAAGTTACAATATAGACCCTGAAATTTAAAATGTTATTATTTCATGTAAAAAGCTAATTAAATACAAGTTTTTTTTTAATAACACTTATATTGTTTCTATTTTTTTTAAACAAGATTACTTTTAATATGATTATTATTATTAATCTTATTCTTATAACTATTTTTGTCATTAATATTATTAATATTATTATTATTAGTGTCACTATTATAATAATAATAATAATAGTCACTATTATACTAATAAATAAACATTATAACACTTATAATGTTATTATTATTATCTTAATTTGTTAATCACCAACTAATTATTAAGCATAATATGTCCTTAAAATTTCAATTTTGACATAAAAGGCCTTTTTAGAATTTAACAAAATTAACTTCCAAGTTAACAAAATTACGAGATGTCACACATCAGCTTCTCAAAGTCTTTGCAGAGCTTTGGATTAGTTGAACCAAAGATGATGTCATCTACATATACTTGAACCAGCAATAAGTCATTTCCCTGTCCTTTGATGAAGAGAGTTCCATCTATAGTACCTCTCCTGTATCCATGTTTACAAAGATACTCAGATAGTGTCTCATACCACTTCTTGGGTGCCTGATGTAGCCCATAAAGAGCTTTGTCAAGCTTGCAGACATAATCAGGATGATCAGGATCTACAAAACCAGGTGGCTGTTTGACATAAACCTCCTCATCAATCACTCCATATAAGAAAGCACACTTTACATCAAGTTGATAGACCTTGAAGTTCTTGGATGCAGCAAATGCCAGGAATATTCTAACAGCTTCTAGTCTTGCTACAGGAGCAAAGACATCAGTGTAGTCAATCCCTTCTTCTTGTGTGTATCCTTGAACAACTAGTCTTGCCTTGTTCTTGATGATGATTCCTCTATCATCCTTCTTATTTCTAAAAACCCATTTGGTTCCAATGGTAGTCTTCCCATGAGGAAGAGGACAAAGGTTCCAAACTTTCTGCCTTTTGAATTGAAGCAGCTCTTGTTGCATAGCTTCAACCCAACTTCCATCCTTTAGAGCTTCATCAACTTTCTTAGGCTCTATCTGAGATAAGAAACAAGAGTGAAGACAAACATTTGCTTCATGGGTTTGTCCTCTTGTTCTTACCCCTGTGACAACATCTCCAATGATGTTTGTGGTGGGGTGAGACTTGTGGATCCTTAGCTGAGGGATCACAGCAAGTTGTTGAGAAAGATCTAATTTGAGAAATTTAGATCTGGTCTGGAAGATTCACCCTCCACATTATCACACTTATCAAGATTAACTTGATCCAATGAGTGTGAGACATCATTGATGTTGTCATCTATGGTATGGTTATTAGCATCAAGAAATTCCTGATCACTATCACCATCACCATTGTTGTCTTCTACAAGTGAGGTGTCTTTATCTGGTTGAGAGGCCTCTGAGCTGGAATTTGAAGGCATTCCAGATGTATCAGCTGAATTTGTCATTGTTGTGCTGATAGAAACCTCATTTGCTGAAGTAGTTCCAACTGGAGCTGAAGATGTATGAGTTGAAGGTCTTCCTAGCTCAAATCTTGGATCAGGATCACCTGTATTTAGATTTTCTGCAGATCCTGAAACATGCTCACAAGATTTGTTAAAACAGTTGGTAACTAAATCAAGATCAAACAGCCAATCCGGACCAGAACCAGCCACACAAGGAGTGTGCTCATTGAAAGTCACATTGGCTGACTCCTCAACAATTCTAGTTCTGAGATTGTATACTCTATAAGCTTTAGCTTGGGAAGAGTATCCAATGAAATGTCCATCATCTGATTTCTCAGCAAACTTGGCAATTTGATCTTTGGTATTCAAGATGGTGCAGGGACATCCAAATGACCTGAGAAAACCAATGAAAGGTTTCCTCTTGTGCCAAAGTTCATAAGGAGTCTTACCATGTGTCTTAACTACTAAAACTCTGTTTTGCACATAGCAAGCAGTATTAACTGCCTCTGCCCAGAAGGTGATAGGCAGTTTAGAGTCAGACAACATAGTTCTTGCAGCTTCAATAAGTGTCCTGTTTCTCCTCTCAGCAACTCCGTTTTGCTGAGGAGTCCTGGGAGCACTATATTGTCTTGTAATACCTTTTTCATCACAAAATGTATCAAGGATTTGGTTCTTGAATTCAGTTCCTTGATCACATCTTATGGTTTTGACCTTGTGATCACATTGATTCTCAACTTTTAAGATGAAATTCTTCAGAATCTCAGGGGTTTCATCCTTAGTTCTAAGGAAGAAGACCCAAGTGAATCTTGTAAAATCATCTGTGATCACCAGACAGTAAGAGGTCCTTCCTAAACTCATTACACTGGTGGGGCCAAAGAGATCCATATGTAACAAGTGTAGGGGAGTAGTGATGGAGTTCTTTTCCTTAGGCTTGTGAGATACCTTGTGTTGCTTCCCTTTCAGGCATGCAACACAATGATCATCACTTGTAAACTCTTTCTTTGGCATTCCAGTTACCAGATCATGTTTAATTAATTTATTCATGTTCTTAAAGTTTACATGGCACATTCTTTTATGCCATAGGAAAGACTCATCACTATTTGCTTTAGATAGAAAGCATGAAACTTCTCCAGAGGGAGATGTTTCTTGCAAATCCATCTTGTACATGTTCCCTTTCCTGGGGGCTCTGAGCAGGATATGCTCATGAGGAATGACCACACCAGGCTTGAGAACAATGCACTCATGCTCAGTAAAAGCATGTTATGACTCTGATCACAAAATTGGGATACACTCAGAAGATTGTACCCAAGCTCCTTAACAAAGTTTACCTTCTCAATGCTGAGCTTACCATTTGTGACCTTGCCCCTTCCAGAAATGTAACCACCTTCATCTCCTCCAAAAGCAACTGGTCCTCCATCAATTCTCTCAAAATTATGGAGTAGAGACCTATTGCCTGTCATGTGCCTGGAACAGCCACTGTCAATTATCCAGACATTCCTGTTTGTCTTGAGCTGTTCCTGCACAAAGAAAATGATTAGTTACATTTGGAAACCCAAGCCTTACTTGTCTTGGGCTCATTAAGAGTAATAGAAGGTAATGCAACAGTAATAGATCCTATGGTTTACTATGGGGATCTTCAGCTGTTGTTGATGGAGAAACCTCAGTCATTTGGTCTTTCTTAGACTTCCACACCACCTTTGGAGTCTTGGACTTGACCTTCAAAACCTTAGAAGCTTTTGGAACTTCACAAGTTTTGATGACTGATCCTTCGGAAGAATCTACAGTCACTGCAGCAGACTTCAGTGCTTCGAAGAACTCCTTTCTTCCGAGACCAACTTTGCTTCCGAAGGTAATTTTCCATTTACCTTCTTCTTTGATTTGGAGCTTCCGAAGGAAACAGACTTTCCTTCCGAAGCTTGAGACTTCTTGAGACTCTTTGAAGTCTTTGTTTTGGTCATGTGGACAGTACTTTTAGGATTGTATGGGCAATCCTTGGCAATGTGAGAAGTACTTTCACACATAACACACAACATTTTCTTCTTCAAAGAAGTCTCCTTTTGAGAGCAAGACTGGCTTTGGTCACATCCCTTCTCCACCTTCATCTTGGTAGATGCTGAGACAGTTCCTTTGGGCTGTGAACTGTTCTTGGAGTTTGATGGTCCAGGCTGTGCAGCAGTGGTACACAGCAGCTCAGTCTTCTTCTTTGTACTGAGATGATTTGAACAAGAACCAGAACTCTTAGCTGAGGAGTTTGGTTGATGTCTTCAGTCCTTACTACTTTGAAACCTGCAGAGATAAAAACTTGTTTCTGCTTAGCATCAAAAGTAGCCTTGATTTCTTGAGCCTTCTTTGCTTTCCTTTTGCTCTTCCTGATCAAGTTCTTTCTCTTGGACTTGGTCATCACAGTTGATTTCTTCTCCTCAGAAGGATAGTGGCCCTTGGAAGAATCCTCTTCTTCACTCTTCTCAGAGGAATTTTCACTATCACTTCTTCATCATCCTCACTTATAGGATCTATGAGAGGAAGCTCATCTTCACAAGTTCCACACCTAGGAGATCTTACAGACAAGATTGTGTGTGGAGGAGCTATCTCATTTGATCCCAGTCCCTGTCTATTTTGATAACAAACCTTGTTGTGCAGGGATGAGGATATCATGTTCTTGAAGGTCTCTTCTTCAAGAACACTCTTCTCTGCCTTGGCTTTGCTGATCACAAGCTCAGCCTGGCACTCAGTTAACTTAGTGATGAGATCTTGGATCTGAGTTCTAAAATCTGTATGTTCATGTTTTAGTACTGAAATGGTTTTCTCCAAGTCCTCTATCTTTAACTTGTAATCATTTTCAGACTTTCTAAAATCAGATTTTAATATGTTTAATGACTCAAGATCAGATCTCATCTCTAAGTTGTAGGACCTGTATCTATTTACTTTAGCAATGCATTCAGGGGAGCAAAGATGTTCCAATACCTTGGCTTCATCATGGTCAGCCATCAGTGCTTGGTTTGGAGAAGCATCCTCCACCTGAAAACTCCAGTCAAAGCCTCCCTCTTCAACAGCAACAGCAGCATGTTGCTTTGTCTTCTCAGCCTGAGGGGCTTTGTCAGTGTAGTTTGGTCTGGGTTGTGTTTGGCCCCCATTTGCTTTAGGTGCCTTACACTCCCTAGCAAAGTGACCCATAAGGTTACAGTTGTAACACTTAACTTTGCTTTTATCCAGCCCAAACTTATCACTGGTAGCATTGCTTGGAAATCTTCTTCCTGTCCTCTTGTAGAACTTCTTGGCTCTGTGAGTGAGGAGAGCCATCTGCTGAACTATCTCCATGTATTCCAGGTCATCTGGATGGATACAGTCCAGGTCTTCAAGAGTGAAGAGATAATTCCCACAGCTTTCATCTGCAGACACAAAGGCTTGAGAAGAACTTGTCTCTTGGAATGGGCTTCCTTGAGTAAAGTTCTCCCTTGGTGTCTCCGGGAAGGTGATGAAAGGACCCTTTTGTGAGTTGTCAGGGTAGCATATGAGATGATGTTGGGGTTCTATGTTGTCCCTTTCAACCACATGAAGGGCTGAACCCATTTGATTGTTGGAGTTGCCAGATGAACCTTGCATGTTCATCTCCATCTGGTATCCACTGAGAATCCCATACAACTCTGTAAGAGTAAGAGTCTTAAGGTTCTCAGTCCTCTTGATCACCACACAATAGTGTGTCCATTGCCTAGGAAGTGAGGACATGAACTTCCTTACAATGTCCCTGTTCTCAAGAGGAATCCTCCATCCACTAGGGTATCCACAATCTCAACATACCTGAAGTATTGTTGAGTCATGGTTTCACCTGCTTTGAAGGTGAAATTCTCAAACTGCTGCTTCAGAAGATCTTTCTTGTTCTCCTTGGCTTCAGAGGAGCCTTCATACATCAGCTTCAGTGCATCCCACAGCTGTTTGGCTGTCTTGCACTTCTTAAAACCTCTGTATACAGAGTTTGGAAGAGCAGTCTGAAGAGCAGTCATGGCCTTCCTGTCAATCTCTACTCTTTTTCTATCTTCATCTGAGTAGTTGGCCACATCTTTAGGAATCATACCAGCACCAGTAGCAGAGGGGGTGCTGGGTATGAAAGGTCCATTCTCAACAGATTCCCACATTCTTGAATCAAGAGACCTGATGAAGCCTTCCATCCTCATGCACCAGGTGTCAAAATCATCAAGAGTGATCAGTGGGGATTTGTTCATGGTTCCAGTCTCCATATCAGTCTTTGAGATGGAAGCCATTTGAAGAGTTTAGCTTTTGTGTGTGTGAGGGATCTTAAGATGGTTAGATCTTATATCAAGAGCCTGGAATGCTCTGATACCAATTGCAGGACCGTTTAAGGGCTTTAACACAATTACAACACAACAACACAATGAGGAGATTAACTAAACTTTAATCAAACAGTGAACTGGGTAACCAAAGGTGATACAAAGAACACAAGTAAAGCAAGAGACAGAACAAGAGAGTATGGGTTTCAAGGAGGCAGTATATTGCTTTCTCAAGTTCTTTTACAAGTGTTACAAAGCATAAAGAAAGATACAAGAACTTGAAATACTTATACTACAACCTACAGCCGGCTATACTTTGAAAGCCAGCTGGATACAATTGACTAGACACTAACAAAATCAATTGTAGGATCAAAAGGCATATCTGCCTTTTGACCTTGTGACTATGACATGCCATAGCTCACATCCTTATACATTACAAAAAGGATAAAGTACATAAAGTGGAAAGTTACAGACTCAAGACCTCAATGTACAGTTACCAAAAGCAAGGCCCTTTTCACCAACTCATGTAAGTTGGTGACTTTACAGAGATGCAGCGGAAAAGGTGCTTTATGGAACAGTACATCAGATAAAGCATGTGTACTAAAAGTCTTCGGAAGAAATCTGTCTTCATAGGTTGAAGCTTCGGAAGACTTTGTCTCTGAAGCTTCGGAAGACTTCATGTTTGGCTTCGGAAGATATTGGTCTTGGCTTCGGAAGATTTTACACTTAGAGTATTTTCTAATGCTTTGTGTAAAACTTCCGAAGCATTCTTCACTTCAGTACTTAGTGCATGTTGCTGAGACACTTAGGCTGTTTTGGGTTGCATCAGACTTCAGGAATCCTTACAGACTTTTAGTATACATGCTTTATCTGATGTACTGTTCCATAAAGCACCTTTCAGCTGCATCTCTGTAAAGTCACTAACTTACATGAGTTGGTGAAAAGGTCCATGCTTTTGGTAACTGTACATTGAGGTCTTGACTTTGTAACTTTCTACTTTATGTACTTTATCCTTTTTGTAATATATAAGGATGTGAGCTATGGCATGTCATAGTCACAAGGTCAAAAGGCAGATATGCCTTTTGATACTATAATTGATTTTGTTAGTGTCTAGTCAATTGTATCCAGCTGGCTTTCAAAGTATAGCCGGCTGTAGGTTGTAGTATAAGTATTCCAAGTTCTTGTATCTTTCCTTATGCTTTGTAACACTTGTAAAAGAACTTGAGAAAGCAATATACTACCTCCTTGAAACCCAACTCTCTTGTTCTGTCTCTTTACTTTACTTGTGTTCTTTGTATCAACTTGGTTAATCCAGTTCACTGTTTGATCAAAGTTTAGTTGTTCTCCTCATTGTGTTGTTGTGTTGTAAGTTGTTCAAGCCCTTAAATGGTCCTGCAGTTTGTTTAGAATTAACAAAAAGATTTAAAAGTACACGAAGACATATGTTGATATCAATAACGTTTATATATAAAAATGTATGCTTGTATATGTGTATATACAAGGGCTAGTTGAATTTAAACAACAAAATACATTTTAATGGTTAAGTTTATCAATCATTCTTTTAATTTTATTGGTTATGAAATACTTGTTCTAATAAACTTTTGAATCCTGTTGAACATCGTAAATCAAAGGTGGTGTTCTGAGATTGATGCAATTCCTTTTTAATAGTTTTGACAATCTATTGCCCGACTTAATGGTTTGACGTTTAAACTGGATGGTGTAAACCAAAATAGTCGTTTAACCATTATTGTGTATTTACTACATTTTATTTTTTTAGAAAATGAAGTTATGTATACGTATTGTATTCATGAGTTAACTTTAACTTTTATAAAATTAATACAGACTAACAATTTACAAACCATAACCATATTCAATACATTCCATTCATGTCAAAGCCACTTATGAGGTCTTGGAGCGATGTGATGTAGACAAACCTTACCTCTATCCTAAAGGATTGAAGCCTGCTTATAACAAGACCCCTGGCTTTGATGCTAACCATAGACCCGAATCACCAACACAAAAAGAACATCATGTTTAACAAAGCAAGTAACATACGATATGAAGCAAAAAAAACACGTTAGTAGTATAGGTTATGTAGCACCTACTATGCATAATCCACTCCATAAGTAATAGAAAACAAAGCATACAATGAACACTAATATACATAATCAATAATCAATCATTATACTACTGATAACAAGGAGCACACAATAGATAACAAAATGCAATGATCCTTATGAGACAAAATTTGGTATTAAGCAAGTGATAATAATGAAACAGTTACTAATATGTAAGGGCTACTAACTAAGATCTAAATAAGACATTTAAACCTTCCCCTAAACATTTTTAACCTCAATACGCCTCCACATACTCCTATTCTTGATCATATCCTTCAAGAGATGCAGCTCAACCAAATCATGTCTAATCTTCTCCCCCAAGTCAGTTTGGGTGTACCTATACTCCTCTCCCTGACATTTAGAATCTCTACTGCTCTTACCGACGTCGTGTTTGTCTCCTCTTCATATATCCAAACCACTTTAATCTCCCCTCCCTAATCTTATTCGTTATGCTAACTACTGCTAACTTATGTTTGAAAGTCTCGTTTCTTATATTGTCTAACTTTGTGTGCCGGTACATCCACCTCAACATACTCATGTCTACTACTTTTATCGTGCGCGATTATGCCTTCTTAATTGGCTAAATTGTAAGTTCCATACAGCATAGTCAGGCGTGTTACAACCTTATAAAATTTCCCCTTTAGGTAAGGAAGCTCATGTCACGTAGGTGCGCTGAGGCCGCCCTCCACCTAGACCAGCCTATCTGGATACAATGTGTAACGTCGGTATCTATCTGTCCATCACCATGTAGATACGATCCTAAATACTTAAACTTAGTTATATGCGGCATTGCTTGGCCTTCAATGGTGATCTCTGTTACGTCGTTATCGCCTACTCCACTAAAGTTGCAATAAAGGTACTCGGTCTTTGAGCAACTGATCCTTAACCCGTTTCTCTCTAAAGTCGCTCACCATGCTTCTAACCACACATTCAAAGTCCTTTTACTCTCGTCTACTAGACAACTAATAAACCATATCTGTCTACAACGACGAACTCACACACTTTCTAAACCTATTTTTTAATCTACACCGCTTGTTCACTACGAAACTTACACCAGGTATACCAATCCAACAGATTTGAGTATCATTAGAACAAAGACTTAAAGCGTAATTAGCAACAAAACCTGAACACCTATAATATTAAATATTGAACTGTTAAATAAATCTTTTTTTAGAAAACCACATATTTAGTTAAACTATTTTGTAATTTTATTTCATTCCAAATTTTGCCCTTTAGTTATTGCATAATGGGAGGTTGAGAATTGTCGGCCGAGTGCAACATGACTCAACGAGTCAACTCAGTGATTCAGTAACCCAAAACTCACCGAGTGAAGTTGGTAATCAGCTTGTGACACCTTATCAAAACCCCCTTTGAGTCGCTTCACATCTCTCTCTCTTCACTTTCTCTCTCTACAAACCCCAAAGAGAAGAAGAAAAAGGGTGAAAAACCCTCATTTCAGCACCATATGTTGCTCTGAATCCCACAATCTTTGTTTCCAATCGAAAACCCATAAAGATTTCACACCAAAATGGCTCACACAGTGTTCCAAACAGCCCAAATCATGCCGATAAACACCCATCTCGTACCCACCACCAAAACCTTATCATCGGCGCCGGTGAACCCTCTGTTGTCGGTCTCCGGCCACCGGGTTGCGCCGCCGTGCCGGAGGGGGTTGGTGGTGAGGAATTCGTCGGCGGTTGTTGACGGAGACGCGGTGGCGGGGCTTGAACGGTGTTTCAGGATGGCTCCGGCGGAGTGTCCGGCGGTTTCTTCGTCGTCGCCGGCGACGGCGGCGCATGGGCCGGTGATGAAGGGGCAGTATGGGGCGTTTGGTGCGGTGACTTTGGAGAAATCGAAACTTGATATGACGCAGAAACAGACGAAATCGAGTCCTGAGGTGTGTTATTTGATTAGGGTTTGTTATGTTCTGTTTGATGATTGTTAGGAAATGATTGGAACTGATTAGTCAGTTAATTTGGATTCTACTTGGGTTATTGATGATTATGAAATTAGTTAGTGGTTATCTTTAAAACATAGCCGTATGAGTATGGATAGAGTGATTATGTGTTCTTACAGATAGAGTATGAGTACTTTCTGGAGAAGTAACTGGTTTAATATGCATGGTGTTGTTCTTGAATTCTTTTGTTGAACATGTCTGTGTTGACAATTATTCAAGCTCTTTAATTCAATTAATTTCGTCTTTGTTATATATTAGAAATGAATATTGAATTAAGAATCTTTGATTCTTTGTACAGAACCAAGGTAGCCCTCTTTGTGTTCATTGGTAGACAAGTCTAGGTTTGTTACGTTTAGTATCTCTGTATTCTACAATGTTGAACATAAAGATAAAGCTGATCACTATATTCTAGAGAAGCCTAGAAAAACGAATGTTACATCGTATATTGTTTGCATACAAACTAAAAGATGAATATGTGGAGGCTATTTTGCAAATTCTAGAGGTTAAAAGGACATTTTCCAACTAAAAAAGTTTCAGAAATTGTTGGATTTACTTTGAAATTTATAATTATATGTGGGACTGTTGTATATTTTTAATGAATTTAGGAACTACCAACTGCATGGTTATTTCTTATGTTTAGTGACAAACTTTAACTTTCTTGAAGCTCAAGAACTTTTCTTTAGTTTTCCCAAAGAGGAACTGATTTAAAGTTTTGGTTATCTGTTATATCAGAAACCTGTAGATGAGGGGCAGTAGTGATGTTTTAGGAAATGTTTGTGACTTATATGGGATTATCTTGTATTAATTGATGTTGACTCCATCATATGAATGTCAATTGTCAAGAAATGGTTTCTATACCCATTAAATGCAGTGAGTCTCTTAATGTTATGTCCTAGATTGCACATTTCTCTTGCAGGGTATCTTATGTATTTGACTAATATTAGTAAACAATTTCTTGATATGTGTGCTTAGTCAACTGAAGAACATCTCATCTTTTAGTACATTTATATGCATGATACATGGGCTAAAGTGATACCTTTGTTTTTTTACAGCTAGCAATTGGAGGAGGTGGTGGTAATATCGGGAAGAGCATAAACTTTGGAGGCGGTGATGGAGGTGATGATGATGGTGATGACGATGATTACTTTGATGAATTTGATGATGGTGATGAGGGGGATGAAGGTGGACTCTTCAGGAAGCGGATTATTTTCCCAGAGGTTGTTATTCAAAATATTATATATTTTGAGTTTTTCATTTTTGGCTTTAACTTAAATGATTACATATCATACTTTTCCATACATGGTGAAGAATTATGTTCTTTTGTCCATTTTGCCAGTTATTTGATCGGAAGTTCCTTGAGGCTGTATTGAACGAGTGGCAAAAGACAATGATGGACTTGCCATCAGGACTCCGACAAGCCTATGAAATGGTAAATGATTTACTTAGATAATATACTGTAGATGTGGAAAAAGTTAGTGGGTTGAGCAGGTTGGGTAACACGACGAATCGTGTTGGCCTACAATAACTTTTGTTGTCCTTTTGGTATCCTATAAAATAGTACTGTGTTGAAACAGCTAAATTGTTACAGTAAAATCAAAATATTTTAATAAAATGAATTAAGAGAGATGCATTAGCAAGATTTTCGGATTCACCTGCTTGACTCGTTTGAGATAAAACATATAACCCAAATCAACCCGTTTATTAGTAAATGGGTCCATATTGCCACCTATATTATTAAATGTTGATGGAATTGTTTCTCAAATGTGCAATGGTAAATAGGGTTTGGTTAGCTCGGCTCAACTGGTAAAATATATAGCAATGAATGCAAGGCCAACAACTGCAAGGTTCATATCACGTTCGCTTCCTCAAGGGTTGTCTAGGGGATTCATTGGCAGGTATTCTATAAAAGTGCCCTACAAATTTCTTTCTCAGTTTGTTTTTATTACTGTATCTTATTACTCTTGCAATTAACAAGAGTCCATTTTGTATAAAATTCCATAGCCCATAAAATATTCATATATCTAAAAGTGACATAAGAACAAATTTAATAATATTCACAAATCATGTTTTCTTAGAAGACTGGATAAAAGGTCATTTGCTTAAATTGCCTTTAATAGATGTTTTCTTAGGGCAAAAGTTTGATGATAATATGATATGTATATTACTTTTTATTTAAAACATCTATGTTACTCCATACATCTATAAACATAGACTATTACCACCTGCCTAATCTTTGACTAAGAAAGTGCAATTAGGACCTGATCCACATTCATTCAAACAGGATGATTGCAGATCCTGCATTTTTATATCGGTTCCTTTTAGAGCAGACAGCTACAATTGCTTCCTCGGTTATGTGGGAGGTCAAAAATCGTAAAGAAAGGTACTGTACTCATCCTTATGAAACTTAACAAATTACAATCTCACTATGACATAATTTTAACTTTGTATTATATATATCTTTATGTTATAGGATAAAGGAGGAATGGGATCTTGCTCTGATTAATGTGCTTACCGTAACAGCATGCAATGCTGTTGTTGTTTGGTCCCTTGCTCCATGCCGTTCATATGGGAATACTTTCCGCTTTGATTTGCAAAATACATTACAAAAACTTCCAAATAATGTTTTTGAAAAAAGCTACCCAATGAGGGAATTTGACATGCAGAAAAGAATCCACTCCTTCTTTTACAAGGCTGCAGAGTTGTGTATGGTGGGTTTAACTGCAGGGGCAGCGCAGGGTGCTCTAACAAACCTTGTTGCCCGGAAAAAAGAGGGAAGGTATGCAGTAGATCACCTTTTTTTTTCTCTTTTTGTGCAACACTAGCAGGTTAATTTAATTGTATATTTTCCCTTTTTTTTTTTAAAATATACTCATCAGATTATCCGTGACAATCCCCTCTGTGAGTACTAATGCACTTGGGTATGGAGCGTTTCTTGGCATTTATGCCAATTTGCGTTATCAGCTTCTGTGTGGATTTGATAGAGCTATGGTCACTCAATTTGATGTTATTGGGGTGGGATTGGCTTTCAGCACAGCCTTAAGGTATGCTATATTTATTTTTAGTTATGAATTTTTATTGTGCTAAAATTATCTACATTTGTTTACTGCTCCTAATATTATGCTACATGTTTTTGTTGATATGTTGGGGGAGAGTATCCAATGATTCTCTATGCATAATGTTTGGCTATTAGAAAACATCTTGAATACTTTTCAGTAATGAGAAAATAGATGAATTCTCTGGGCCAAAACAATGATAACATGTTTATAATGATTATCAAATAGTGGGCAAAATAGTCTTTTTGGATTGAATATTTTCCGGGAAAGGAAAGGGTAATGCTACTTGGCCATTACTCCTCTCCATGTTTTAATATTTTTTTCAATAATTTCACCCACTAAAAACCTTTAGAATCTACTTGCTTCTAACAAGTCAATATATCTTGGTAACAATGTTTTCATGAGAGCAATTGGTTGAAATGTAGCTTTTTTAGGCAGAAAGATATCTGGGTTGGGTTGGATGGGTAACAGCAAAATGGGTTCACAGGTCAATTTTAGGCACGTCTGCAAATGGGTTGCCCATGGACACTTTGTCTTCCACCTTTTAGTTTCGTTTTTATGTATAATGAAACTATGAAAGTGTTAATTATGCGCACAAAAACAATATTATTGTAACAATTTCTTGATACTGAATATAACAATCTATGATTCCATTCAGTTTTAACTGTA
Organism: Flaveria ramosissima; assembly: GCA_025215565.1. NCBI lineage: Eukaryota > Viridiplantae > Streptophyta > Magnoliopsida > Asterales > Asteraceae > Flaveria > Flaveria ramosissima. The sequence goes on along the minus strand of CM046036.1, from coordinate 17,311,370 downwards.
CTTTTGGGTGACTTTCAAGTTTTAATATATTAAACCTATTTTCTTTTTCTAAATTTGGCACATTTTGGCCATATTAGATAATACACAAACCTGAATCAACTTATTCAAAGGTAAATAGGTAAAAACTCCCCCTTCTAGCAGAAACTACTCAAATAAATAATTTGGGTAGTACGATAGGCAAGTTTTTTTTATTTTCTTCCCTTTGGTAATTTATCTGGGCCGACAAGATGTATTTTGCTTGTTAATCCGTTGTTTTTAAGTTTGTTTCTTCGACCTTAACGCTAAATGATTATTTGTAGAATCATGAATGCACACTTAGGAGAGACATCAAGGTTAGCCTGGCTGGGGGTGGAGGTGGACCCATTAGCCCATTCAGATGACTTACTGAGACAAGCATACAATCGACCTTCTGAAACCACCAACACCACTTCTCCAAAATGGTTCATATCCAAAAACCCTGTAACTTCAGGCCTCGGGCTCCTTGGATTTAAGCAGGACCAAAGTCAAACCACCTCAGAAGGAGGATCAGCATCACCACCACCCAAGGCTCGCAGAAAGAGAATCGTGAGGAAAAAGGTCGCAACCTGAGTGCACAGTGTGGCTGAGTCGTCTCAATTTTTGTACCCTGATGAGATACTGGTGGCTGACGAATGGTCCTGGTGGCAACAAGAAACCACATGTTGAAAATCAGGTATCAGCTGAAAAGTGGAAGTATTTAGGATACATCAGTAGAAACTATGGAATTTTTGCACCTCTCATCATGCTCAGATTTTTCAGTAACTGGAATTGAAATGTGAGTTTTTGAGTAATAAAGTTTGTTTATGGTAGGAAAGAATAACCCTTTTGAATTTATGGATCCATACTTGATTGTGTGGATCTGCATACTGTTTGTCACTGTTTTGAAGTCTATTCAACTTTATCCTTTGATTTAAATTTGAAGGGTAATCTTCAATTAAAAATCAACTTCAAGAAAACAATGTCAATGCAAGATCCCGGGTTTGTTACAGGCTTACAGCACCATGAGCGTCCCTGCGGTTTAACCAATTGTTTGCAACTCAAAATCTGATCAGAATGTTGGAGATATAAGGACCATACGATTATAAGGACCGCAAGGGTTCACCTATAGTTCAATTACAAATGGTTCGAAGGGATACATGACTACATGACAGTTAGCTATGGTGGTTGGTATCTACCAATGAACCAGCGTGATGGTTTGTTCATAATCATTAAGAAGCAAGACACGTCTCATTGTACACAGCACCCAGACCATTCGTGACGGCAACAAAGTAGCCAATGATTAATGACTAAATCAGAAATTAACAACTAAATAACAGTCACCTATGGGTTCTGTTGGTATACAGATAAATCTGTAGCTGCAGAAAAGAAAGTCGCATAATAGCTTAAAGACTAAATCAGAATCACACTACTTCTGGTTGGTCACTCATCGTGTCACTAACTACCATATGAACAAACCGGTGTTCTGGTTTTGTGATTGATTGTTATAGGGCCACGAGTAATCTCTTACGTAAACAACTTTTTCTTTGGTATACCGATTACTATAATCATGTTAGGTTCAAACATGATTCTTCATTTACATGAAATTCTTGTGCATGCACTGCATTCAATAGTCCAGCTGTCTTATCCACAAGAGCTGCAATCTTAATAAGAGACTCTACATACGTTGTTTCATTGCATCAAGAAGTGATTCATTATGAAAACCTGTGCGCAACATTTGATTACATGATGACGACTCTAACTTCAAACATTAAATAACATAAATAACAGATTGCATATTTTTGTTTTATATATAATTTAGGAGAAAATTGCAAAAATAGTCCCTGTGGTTTGATCAAATTGCATATTTGGTCCCCAGATTTTAAAAATTATAAATTTAATCCAAACATTTGGAAGTTTGTTGCAAATTTAGTCCCCACCGTTAGTGTTCGTTAGTTTTTAACGACCTGGGGACTAAATATGCAATATGATCAAACATAGGGACTAATTATGCAATTTGCTCTAAAAAATTAAAAAAATTGAAAATCAATAAAATTTAAAAGAAATTAAAATCAAACATAATAAGTTCAAATAAACATCAATAATAAAATACAATAATTTTTTTAAAATGAAATAAAGATCAAAAAATCAAATCAAATTCAAAATGAAATAAAAGTAAAAATTAAAACACATGTAAAAAGAGAAAGCGAGAAGTATTGAAATAAAAGTATGCGATTAAAGTAAAAAGTTAAATAAAAACAAACAAAAAAAATACAACGGAATAATCATTTATAAAATTCAAGATAAATATTAAAAAATCATATTAAAGTTAAAAAAATAAAAAAACGGCTTGATTTCGTTTTTCGTTTTTTGGATTTATACTTTAAAAAGGTTTTTGGATTCTTCGATTTAAACATGACATATAAACTTCATCAAAAATAATTATAAAAAATAAAATTTTACGCATACTTCTCATTTTCTATTTTATATGCATTTTATTGTTACTTTTATTTACTTTTTAAAATTGGTTTGATTTTTAACTTTTATTCTATTTTTTAACGATTATTGAATTTCTTTATTAAAGTTTATTTGAATCTTTTAAAATTTAATTTTAATTTCTTAATTTTTATTTGATTTTTTTAGTTATTTTACTTTTTGGGGAAAATTGCACAATTGGTCCCTATGGTTTGACTATATTGCATATTTAGTCCCCAGATCGTTAAAAACTAACGGACACTAACGGTGGGGACCAAATTTGCAACAAACTTCCAAATGTTTGGACTAAATTTGCAATTTTTGAAATCTGGGGACCAAACTTGCAATTTGATCAAACCACAGGGACTATTTTTGCAATTTTCTCTATAATTTAGCCATTATTTTTGGCATCCAAAACCAACAGAAAACAGTGTCTGTCTTCACCCATTTTTGATTTCCCAAAAAACAGGTAAATATTATAATGCAGGATCTATGATCATCATGTTCAATTGAATGTGGATCACGTATTTATGTTTTAAAAAGAAACTTCTAATATACCACATCTTAATTTTTTATTGTTTATTTACACTTTCTTTAGGAGAAGCAGATCTTCACAATAAGTTCACAGCGTCCATTTAATCCTCAACAAATAGCACATACGTGTAAGTATGTATGTGACCATTCACCAACCATCGTGACCATCTTTAGAGCTTCCAATTCAATCACACCACCATGGTCCGCCTTCTCTATAGCCAACACGCTGGTGGTCACGTGCTTTTCTTGTGGCGGTTCATGTGTGTGCCGCCTCATATGGAGTTGGTTGGACCCACACCGCAATGACATCAACATGGGTGAAACAACACTGATGAAACCCTCATTGACCTTGCATTATGTGGCATCAATGAGGGTTTCGCTGGTGTTGTTAATATGAGCCATTATTGACCTCAAATGACCACAAAAGGTCATGTTTTCGAGCCAACACGCATCACCAGATACAAAAACATAAAGTTGGTTTTTAACTTCAATCCAACTACACCCAGGCTGCTTCACTGCCCGGCTCTCTTTCAACAAGCCTCTAACTTTCTCCGCCACCTCCCACCACCCCATTTCCGCATTCATGTTTGATAACATCACATATTTGGAACCCTTTTCAGGTTCAATCTGCATAAGCTTCTCAGCAGCATATTCAGCCATTTTCAAATCCTTACCCACACGACACGCGTCAAGTAAAGCACCCCATATACCAGCGTTACAATCAGTATCCATCTCTTTAACCATTTGAAAAGCGGCCTCTAGCCTCCCTGCTCTTGCAAGCAAGTCAACCATACACGCATAGTGCTCAGTCAACGGCTGGATCAAGTGCTTTTGACTCATAGACTCAAATAATCGCAGCCCTTGATCGATCAAGCCAGCATGGCTGCATGCAGATAGAACCCCAACAAAGGTGACCTCATCTGGGCTCACTCCCGCAACCTCCATATCATCCAATAGCTTCACTGCCTCGATCCCATTTCCATTTAAAGCATACCCGTTAATCAAAGAATTCCACGAGACAACATCAACACGTGGGGTATGAGAAAATACCTGTTCAGCATTCGACATCTTACCACATTTGGCGTACAGAGTGATCAAAGAATTAGTAACAAATATGTCTTGCTCATAGCCTGTCTTTACAACTAGCATATGAACTTGTGTTCCCAGTTGTAAAGTTGCTAGATTTGCACATGAGCTTAAAATGGAAGCATATGTAGATTCATCGGGCTTAGTACCATTTTGTATCATTGACATGAAATACTTGAATGCATCTGGATACAACCCGTTATGGGTGAAGCCTGAAATCAAGGAATTCCAAGTAACTAAGTTCTTATGTTTTGTTTCCTCAAATAAAGTAAGTGCTTTATCCATTTGAGCTACTTGAGCATAACCAGCAATCATAATATTCCATGAAACTATGTCTTTCCGCACCATTTGGTGAAAAAGATCAAGTGCTTCATCCATGAGTCCATTCTGAGCATATCCTGCAATCATCGTATTCCAACAAACTGTATCTCGATTGCTTATTTGATCAAAAATCTCACGAGCCTCTTGAATCTTTTTGTTTTGGGCAAAACCTGAGATCATTGCAGTTTGAGCCCCAACATTCTTGTATGGCATTTGATTAAGTAAACAGTTTGCTTCTTCTAGCTTACCTTCACGAACATACCCATTGATCATGGTAGTCCAAGACACTGCATTTTTCTCAGGCATCTCATTGAACAGGCTCAAAGCTTCATCAATCCGCGAGTTTTGGACATAAGCTGCTATCATCGCATTCCATGATACCATGTTCTTAACCGGCATTTGATCAAACAATCTCCTAGCCTCTACAATCCGACCACTTCTACCAAGCCCAGACAAGATTGTGACCCAAGACACAACATTTGGATGCGGGGTGCGCTTAAAAAAACACCAAGCAGAATCCAAATCACCAACCTCAACAAACCCATCCACCATCAAGTTCCAAGAAACCACATCTTTAACTGGCATTTCATCAAAAAACTTCAAACCTAAACTCATATCCCCATTCTGTGTATACCCTCCAAGCATTGTATTCCAAGAAACTAAATCTTTCACAGGCATTTCATCAAACATCTTTCTAGCTTCCTTAATCTTTCTACACATCAAGTAACCCGAAATCATAGCATTCCAACAAGCAGGATTCATCTTATCAGGCATCAAATCAAACAACTTTCTAGCCTTTTCAACCTCCCCATTACGCGTATAACAAGTAATCATCAAAGTCCAAGTGTAAACATCTCTTTGAGGCATTTGATCGAACAGTTGGCGTGCGATCTCAACTCTGTGATTGTGCAAACATCCTGCAATCATGGTGTTCCAAGAAACAAGATTTCGTTGAGGCATTTTATCAAACAGGTTGAGTGCATCATTGATTCTTCTGTTTTTCGCATAAACGGAGATCATTGAATTGAATGTTACAGTGTTTCGTTGGGTCATTTGGTTGAATAACTTACGGGCTTCTTCGACTTTACCTGATTTACCCAAGTGGGTTATCTTGCTGTTTTGCTTAAAGAGAAGGGTTCCATTCTCGACAACAGATTGAAGCCTCGGTTTCATGATTTTTGTTATGCAGACTCAAGCATCCAAAGCATCATGAAGCATAATATCAAGATCAAGAATTTGAGAAGCCTATGAGCCTTAGTGGGTGTGTCAAGTAAAATCTGTTAATTTACGAGTCCTATAAAGTCATAATGTGCTTGTATAAAATTTTATACGTGTCCGGTATGATATGTAAACATAATATTTGATCCATTATGTATAATGTTATGGATATCTCATACGATCTGATATAACGTTTTATACGTCTCATATGTCATTTGAATGATGTGTGAATAGTATATTAGCAGTGTGTTTTTTTAATTCGTATCATTCGCTAAACTTTTATCATTCGTTTAATTATTTTTATCATAAAAGAATAAATTACATTTATGCTGTGATGCCTAAATAAATGTTCATTTAACACTTTGTATGGTGCCTAAACTTATTTTATCTCACACATAAATTTATATACTTTTATAATACAATCAAATTTTTTAAAACATATGTGTTATATTTACTCTATTTAAAACATTCTCATTACACTGTGCTTAAGGTGAGCTGTGTTTAGCAACTCATGTTGCCAACCAACAACAATTGCACTTAGGGCGCGGATCAAATGTGGTGGGAAGGAATGAAAAACAAACGTTTAACTTAAATACTATGTTAAAAGTGTTAAAGTTAAACTTATGTAATTTAAACGCTTTTGTAATTTGTCGTATAAAAAAGTTGGATTTTTTGTTATCATTTTGTTGTTTTCTTTGATAGACCCATATTAATTATAAAGACTAATTAGAAAACATATTAACACATATATTGTGATTAAATCCATAATTTACTGGCATAATGTGGGACCTTTTGTGATATTTAGTTTATCAACATGTACTAACATTCTTCTGTCACAAGGAACATATAAACAAGAGTATTCAAAAATGGTGGAAGCAAGGTATAATGTGATCATCAAGTATTCCCTCACTCCTTAACACTCTTTCTTCACACTTCCTTTTGCTATATAAAACACACACACATACACACTTACAAACACACACACACACAAGTCACAATCATGCATTCTTTCAGTCAAATTATTATCCTCATTGCCCTTGCATCAGGGGTACACTTGTCAATTTGCACCAACCTCACCATTGTCAACAACTGCCATGAAACCATATGGCCTGGGATCACAGCCACCAACACCACTCTCAACGGCGGCGGTTTCACTCTCAAACCAGGTGAATCCACCGTCTTCTCCGCCCCACATGGGTGGGGCGGACGCATATGGGGCCGAACGGGGTGCGACTTCGATAAAAACGGGAATGGTACGTGCCAAACAGGAGCATGCGGCACCACACTAACTTGCACTAGCCCCGGGACCCCGCCTGCATCAATTGCCGAATTTACCCTCGGTGACACTGCTTTTTACGATGTCAGCCTTGTCGACGGTTTCAACTTACCACTCACGATTACGCCCATTCAAGGTAAAGGATTGCAGGATTGCTGGATTGCTGCTGACCTCAGGGAGGGATAACTGCCCGCCCGAGCTAGCTCTCCGGTCTGATGGAAAACCCTCCGCCTGCCGGAGTGCGTGCAATGTTTTTGACTCCGATGAGTATTGTTGTAAAGGAATGTACTCTAATCCCGTCACGTGTATGCCAACGAATTACTCGAAGATATTCAAAGCCGCATGCCCTGTGGCGTACAGTTATGCTTATGATGATCCCACAAGCATCATCACATGTTCTACTACAGATTTTGTGGTCTCATTTTGTTCACCAAGGTATGCAAACAAGAATATTCCATAAGAAAATCTTGACTTTGACTTTAACTTTGACTCTTTTGACTAAATGCAGGAATCAAACAGAACAATGCTCGTATCATGATAACAAACTCGTATGCAATGGGTCAGAAAGGTTGAAGCAAATTGCTTACGTGTGGGCGGTTTTCGTGATTTCTTTTCCAATAGTTACTCAATCGCGTATTGTATCTTGAAAAAGTCAACTATACAATATTGTGCTATCCTAGTGAACTGAAGTTCTGTACAAAATACTGAGAACAAGTTTAAGCATAATTAGAGATTTTGAGTTACTCCTTATTCCGATTTCTTTCTAATTTTGGTGAGTTATCGGTTTCCTTCTTTTCACTCTTGGCGTCAGTGTTGCTGGTGTTAAATGGCAATACCGAAACAGGGCTGGCAGGCACGGTGTCCCAACGGGCTTTTAAGAAACTTATCAACTTCAGCACCATTTCTTTCCTGAAGTTAAGTTCTTGTGTAAAGAGATCGAGTATGAGGAAAGAGAGAACATATTTGAAGGGTACTGTGAGGAGAATAGTGGAGCCAAACAAAAGCACCATGGCCACTTCTGTTGTTATCTGAGATGAGAAAAAATAAATTTAGATACTTGACTATACGAATAACTTTTGACTGTTCGGGTGTGTTAGGATGTGCGTTTTGAAGGTAATTATGTCATTCCGGAGTTAAATAATACACCATCATAAATCAGTTTGTGTGCAAGGGTGTAAACAAGGCAAGTTGCTTGTGAGCTTAACAAGCATGTTATATATATAAAAATATATTTAGTGCGTATATATTATACACACACACATACGTAATAAACAATGTGTATGATTGTGATGTAAAAGACTAAATAATATATATCATGTTACATATATATAACTATAACTTATAAAGTAATAAAAATATTAATAGATAATGAACAAGCATAGTCCAAGCCGAGCTCGAGCATAAGAAATTACTAATGAGCTTGGCTCGAGCTTTAGATATAGAGCTCGAAACGAATTGAGATCGATCCTAGTCGAGCTATGGCTCTATTTGGCTAGTTACACCCCTGGTTGTAGGAGAACTAGGAGATAGTGTTTGGACAAGCTTGTTCATTTGTCAAGTTAACTAGTTTCAAAAAGCGAAACCAAACTTCCCCTTATAACAACATAATGAAACCTTGAAAACTAATTTAATAACATAAATAGCTTCTACCGACAAATTAATTATTTTAGCTAAATTTATTTACTTTGTTACAAAGATGAAGTATAACTAACCTGTGGTTGGCCTGCAAGAATAATTGTACGGATTTTTAGAAGCGAAACATTAATACTTTGCATATATTTTTCCACATCGCGCATAGCTTCTTTAACGGCTATGATCTTCTCAATTGTGTTAGACGGTGGTTGATCACGAATGGTAACTTTGCCAAAAGTTCTTCCGAGGCGACCTTGCTCCTTGAGCCCTTTTAATACTAACATGCTTGTTGCCAAAACCATCAATGTCACAGGGAACACATATGACAACAAATTCCTGAAGAGTGAAAGAAACATCAAATTTCATAAACAAAATTAGACTTAATTCACGAGATACATGAAAATCATAGGGATGTTTGAATGTGCATTCTTAAAAACCTGTAGATGAGTGCATAGACAAATCCAAGAAAAGATGCAGTCAAGTGAGGTTCCTCCCAACGTCGAAGTTTTCCAAAGTTTTTCCCAATGACCGTTAAAGGAAGCAACAGCTCCTAAACCATATGGTGAAGCAACACTAAAGTCGAGCATGACCTTTTGTAGAAATTAAATATAAATAATAATATCAACTACTTTGTCATATATTGCACTCCCTCTGTCCCATGAAAGTAACAGCCTTTGACCATACAGATAGTTGGAAACAAATGTTTTTAAAAAGGTAACCAACTTTGGTCCCACTTGTATTTCAGGTAACAACTTGGGTTTGAAGTAACTTCAACTTTCACGTATAAAAATGTCAACTTTTAACTATCGTAAACGTACTTTTTCATTTACACCTTTCTGGTCTTTGCACTTCTTGTTCACGATTCATTAAAAATGATTTTCTCCCCCGTTTGGGTCACTTTGTATCCAAAAAACCAGCTGTCAAAAATGATAATATTTATACAAAAATGATAATATTTATACAAAAATGTTTAATATATGTTAATAAAATGTTAATTTATATAATGTTAAATTTACCGTGTACAAAATGACCCAAATGGTACACAAACCCCTCTTTCACGGACTCAGATTTCCAAAAAAGTACAATGATCAAATCAAGACCATTGAAATGTTGATATTCTGTGCAGAAAACCCATTTAAAATTTTGAAAGTTTTGAGGGTTCTTATGGAATTTGATTACCCAAAATAGAAATTGAACCAAAGTTGAATACCTTCCTATGTTTGCAATGACAGACATGTAGTAAAAGTTGCAATTTTCAATGGGACACAGGAGTAACAAATAGCTTGAATTACAACCTTAAAAAGGTCAATATTACTAGGAATCCCTTCAATCATGGCAGCATCAATTGTGGCTTGTGTCTTCTCAACCTCAGCATACTTACGCCGACACATAATCGCCGCCCTTTCCACCAATGTTTTATCAGCAACAACAAGACTTTTACTCAAAACAAGAGCTTGTTTCATCAAACTGTTCTTCCAAAAAGCAATAGAAGCACTAGAATTCCATGATGAATGTCGCATCCACTTTCTTAAGTACACCCCACCATCAATGTCATACACATGACTACTATAAACGTCTGATCTCACATCATCAAACTCGATTTCCTTAAATCTTGTGATTAGTTGTCCACCCCAACAATTTACTGCTAGTGTTTGGCAAACAATTTCTCCATAAGGTGCATTTTGTAAATATGAAAATTGGACTAGTTTAGTAGGTTCATCCAAGAGTTTTTTACTGAATTGAAGAGCTTGGAGTCTTGCAATGCCATTAATGGCATAAGTTTTAGCTCTTGAATAACCCTTTTGAGCACCGTAAATGTGTTTTACTGATTTATCACCTTCTTCAGGTCCAAAATCTCTTATGAATTGGTACAAAGAAATGACTTCTTTGATGAAAGCATACCATGCATCTCGCCTCATTTCACCTCCTAAATCCACAAATTCAAGTACCCATGGTTTGGACCTGATATATGGCCATGATTTTAAGTTAAATTAAAAATTGGGTAATACCTCAAAATTATCAGAACATGCATTTTGTATGGAGGGGTTGGGTTGTCCCAAACACACTTTTGTCTAAATTTTGAAACTTTCAGAAAAACTGAAGTGCCAAACGAGATTACTAAAACAATAGTAGAGTGAGTTTTAAGTGTAGTTTTTCTATTATTGAAAATGAGAGAACATGAGGCTATTTATAAGAGTACATGGGAGATTCTAGAAGCATGTAACTAACTCAACTAATTCAAACTAACTCAACTAACTCAATTGAGCACATGCCAAATATCACTAACTAACTCCATAATAGGCACATGACTAATATGCCCCCTCAAGCTGAACAGGGAGAAGTCACGTGAAGCTTGGACCGAAGAAGACCAAAACGAGAAGAAGACAAGCCTTTGGTCAACAGGTCAGCTGGCTGAGAAGCAGTAAGAACATAACGAACACATAACTGTTGTGTCAGAACCATATCTCGAACAAAATGTAGATCAATCTCAATATGTTTCGTGCGCTGATGAAATACGGGATTGACAGCCAAGTAGGTAGCACCAATATTATCACACCATAAAGTAGGTGAATGCAACTGTGGAATATGTAATTCCCGTAACAAAGACATAATCCAACGAAGCTCAGTGGCAGCATGTGCAAGAGCACGGTACTCAGCCTCAGTACTCAATCGAGCAACAGTATGTTGCTTCTTGGAACTCCAACTAATGAGGTTGGGGCCAAGAAACACACAATATCCCGTAGTAGAACGACGATCATCAGGGCAACCTGCCCAGTCTGCATCTGAATAACCATGGAGATCATAAGAAGTAGATCGACGAATATTCAAACCATGAGAAGACGTGCCACGAAGATAGCGTAAAATACGCTTGACAGCAACCCAATGGCGATTAGTAGGAGTCTGTAAGAACTGAGACACCTTACTGACCGCATAAGCAATCTCAAGGCGAGTCAAAACCAAATACCACCAACAGTACTGCGATACAAAACAGGATCATCCAAAGGAGTGCCAGAAAACCGAGATAACTGCTTCCATGATGCCTCAGGGGTAGACAGAGGACGACACTAAGCCAATCCTGTATGATGTAACAGATCAAGCAAGTAACGCTACTGAGATAAATGCAGACAATCATCAGTAAATGTCGCCTGGACACCCAAGAAATAGGACAAAAAGCCTAAATCTTTGAGTGCAAACTGAGAATCTAAGCGAGTAATCAACGAGGTAACAAACTCAGAGGAGCTCCCAGTAATAATAATGTCGTCCACATAAACCAAGACATAACAAGTATGGTCATCATGCTGATAAACAAACAAGGAAGTGTCAGAGATACACTGAGAAAAGCCACTGGTGAGAAGAGCAGAGGAGAGCTTGGAAAACCAAGCTCGAGGAGCCTGTTTAAGGCCATAAAGAGCCTTCCGTAGAAGACAAACATGATGAGGTCAAGAAGAGTCAACAAAGCCAGGTGGCTGAGACATGTAGACAGTCTCAGATAAGTCACCATGAAGAAAAGCATTGTTGACATCAACTTGACGAATAGTCCATCCACGAGAGAAGGCAACAGATAAAACCAAACGGATGGTAGTAGGTTTAACCACAGGGCTAAACGTCTCAGTGTAATCAACTCCCTCTGTCTGATGAAAGCCTTTGGCAACAAGCCGGGCTTTGTAACGACTCACAGAACCATCAGGATTATGCTTAATCCGATAAACCCACTTACAACCAACAATGTTGGCAGAAGTAGGGGGAGGAACAAGATCCCACGTGTGATTGGAATGCAGCGCACCAAACTCAGTACGCATAGCATCCCACCAAACAGAGTAACGTTGAGCCTGAGAAAAAGTGGAAGGCTCAGAAGTAGGAGCAGTAGTAACATGGAAAAGGACGTGATCAGGAAACTGTCTAGGCTGACGAGTGTGATCACGAGAACGAGTGATCATAGGATGAGTAGGAGGAGGAGGGGAAGAAGGAGGAGGAGAAGAAAAAGGAGGAGGAGGAGGAGGAGAAGGAGGAGAAATAGATGGATAAGAAGGAGGAGGAATGACAAAATCAGGAGAAGCAATGGAATCAGAAGAAAAGGATGAGTCTGGAATATCAAATGTAGACTCATGAAAAAGAACATGACGGGAAGTGATAGTACGAGAGGTAGATGGATCATAGCACAAATAACCGCGATGACTTGGTGCATAACCAAGAAAGAGACATGGCGTAGATTTGGGTGAAAGTTTATCCGGACGTGTGTCACCAAGAAACAGATAACATAAACACCTAAAAGTACGTAAAATAAAATAGTCGGGTCGAGTGCCAAAAAGAACCTCATACGGAGAAGAATGATGGAGAACCGGCGTAGGAAGCCGATTAATAAGAAAGGCAGCAGTGGCATATGCATCATACCAAAATTTCTTTGGTAGATGAGCATGGAATAATAAGGCACGGGCAACCTCCGAAAGATGACGATTCTTGCGCTTAGCCACCCCAGTTTGTTGAGGTGTATAAGGACAAGAAATCCTGTAAGTAATGCCACAATCAGAAAGATAACGAGCCATATCACCATGAATCAGCTTAGGAGCACCATCACACTAAAGCTGTTTGACAGTGCATGAGAAAAGATTTTCGACAAGGGGTCGAAAATGACAAAAACAAGCAACCGCATGTGCCCGACTAGTCATAGGATATAACCATGTGAAACGACTATAATCATCAATGAAAGTAATAAAGTAACGATATCCAGATCGTGATAAAACAGGAGAAGGACCCCAGATATCACAATGAACAATGTGTAATGGAACAGTAGAATGAGAAGTACTAATATGAAATGGTAATTGAGTAGATTTTAAAATACAACATGAATTACAAGGCTTAGGTACAGATTTATTAGACATTGGTAAAAAGGAGAGCCTAGACAGTACGGGATCAGAAGGATGCCCCAGTCGAGAGTGCCACAGCTCCCGAGAAGTAGCGAATGTAGCAGACAGAGAATATAGCTGATGAGGACTAGCTCGCATGTGGTGGAGGAGTAGCCCGGTGGGAGTCTGTATAGACAAACCAGAACATGAGAACAAAACAGATATAGGATAATCAAGTACAAGCTGAGTGATAGACAATAAGTTCTTGGCAAGGCCAGGAACAACAACATATCGAAGTAAAAGTATGCAACGAGATAAACGAAGATAGGAAAATCAGATATGAGAGATGGAAAGAGATGTACCATCACCAACAATCACACGTTCAGAACCAGTGTAAGGAACTGTACCAAACACAATAGATGGATCTGAGGTCATATGAGCAGTGGCACCAGAATCAGGTATCCAAGAATCAACATTCTGGCAAGTGCGAGAAAAATCAGCATGAAGGCCATAATGAGGTGTAGCAGCGGAAGACCAATTCTGAAAATGAGTAGGCCCAAAACCCGATGATCCAGGCCCAAAGCTAGGACTAAAGGAGACTGGCCCAGTGTGGGAACCTGAAGACCCATGTCCAAGCCCAAAGTGTGGCTGTCCAAAGCTAGGAAGACCATAGGGATGCAGCGGCCCAGGTCCAAGAATACTAGGCCCAAAAGGAGAGTTGGTGGACCTCCAATCAGTAGGTCTAAACCCATTACCATCAGCACCATGAACAGCCGCAAGGTTTGCGGAAAAGCGACCACCGGACGACCACTTTGGACCGCCACGACCACCACCAGAACAACCACCGCGCCACTGTGAACCGCCACCACTGTTGCTTCCACAAAATCGAGAGTCGTCCGGTGAAGAATACCGAAAATAGCAATTCGATGCTTTGTGTCCAGATTTGGAACAAATTTGACATTGAATTGCTTTCGATGAATCAAAGTGTGGCGGATTTGATGTGGCCGCAACCATAGCTGCAAGAGAAGGTGAAGTCAATGGATGTCGTTGCTTCAATCGAGCCTCATAAACCAATAATCGTGAGCGAAGCTGTGAATAAGTAAGTGTTGTGGCTTGGTTCTCGATGTTCATGACAAAATTCTCATATTCAACACTTAATCCTTGAAGAATTTGTAGAACAAGGAGTTCATCAGAGATTGGATCTCCAATTGCATTTAGAGAATCGACAATATCCTTTGCTTCATTTAGGAATTCAACAACAGACTTAGTGTTCCGTTTAAGTAGGTGAAATTAAGTTCTTAACTATGATTGTTTTGCAAAAACAGTTTGAACAAAGGCTTCTTCAATGGATTTCCAAAGTGATGCAGCAGAGACTGAGTTTCGTGCAAGATGAATAATCGATGGACACAATGTGGCTGTAATTAGAGCTTGAACATAGCCATCACACTTCTCCCAAGCCTCTCTCTCGACAGAATCAGCTGCTGGTACTTGTTCATCCGATTTTAAAAGCTTCAACAGCCCCAACGTCTTCAAAACAGTGGTGATCTGATGCTTCCAATTGAGATAATTGTTGTCATAGAGTTTAATGGACAGAAAATTCGCAATATTAGGCAATGTATTGGTTTGATTCAGTTGAATGTTCGTTGTTTCAGAGGAAGAAGAAGATGAAGTAGATGTGGACATGATAGAGATGTCGATTACCGGAAGGAGTTCCCGGAATCGCAGAGCAAATGCTCTGATACCATAAAACAATAGTAGAGTGAGTTTTAAGTGTAGTTTTTCTATTATTGAAAATGAGAGAACATAAGGCTATTTATAAGAGTACATGGGAGATTCTAGAAGCATGTAACTAACTCAACTAACTCAATTGAGCACATGCCAAATATTACTAACTAACTCCATAATAGGCACATGACTAATAATTACAAACAGAGGAGAATAAAATTACAATAAAAATCTAATTTTCAATCAAAATGATATAAATGGTTGTATGCATTGAAAATACACATTGGAGGACTTTTGATTGGTTTCCTTTTCAGCTGATTTGTTTAATTTATCCCATTAGACTTGCAATGTAACCCCAAAAGACCAACTTATTAGTAAATGGGTTGAAATAATAAAATTTAAATAAAATAATTCAAGATTTTTCTATTGGTGAAGAAATCAAGGAGATGAGTTATTGAAGCTTACTCACTCTGGACCGGAGGTAACAGAGATAGCAGAGTCAAAAAGATCAGAACCGAACGGTCCAACCCTTGTTTTCTCTACACGTGAACCAAGTCTTGTAAGATCCATTCTAATAACATCCACCTTGCCTTTAAGTCCAATTGCCTACAACATTTAGTAAGCAAGTGAAGTATGATAAAAAAAAATTATCGACTATTATTTTAACTTTATGTAAAGTGACAACTGACATGAGATGTACCTCATAGTAAAGTGCTTTGTCAGTCAGGGTTAGTTTTCCAGGCCATGCAATGTTATTCTCCCATTTAAGAACAGGTCTTTTTCGGCTAGATCCAAGGCATAAGATCCGCTCCCCAGAAGTCTCAGAAATTTCTTTTACATTGTATGATTTCCTTCCCTCATACACTCTCCGGTGTTGGAAAAGTTTGTCAAAGAAATATTCCTCAGTAGGAGATCAAGAAAACTATTTTTCAAAACTGTAAGTAGTATTCTTCTGCCCTAATATACATGCTATAAATTTCCTTTTAGAAATCTCCTGATACTAGAGGTGGCGAAACAGGTAGTCCGATAAAAGGTTGGACTGGGGAGACCAGCCAACCTTTTTCAATCATTTTTTTGTTTTATGAGGAGTTAAATTTTGTTAAATATGATTGCAAAAGCTATGTTATGAAGATAACAATATAGTTTTCTTTATATAAAACACAGTATAACCCTTTCAACCAATTTGACCCGTTATTAAACAAATGCAACCCGAAATGACCCATTTCATACAAATAAGGTTGAAATTGCTACCTTTAAGAAATCAACAACATTTTCCTTTTAGGAATGTTTTAATTCAAAATGAGCGGTTTTGCTACTGACAATGTAATTTTGGTTCTGAAGGTTCCTAGTTTTTTAATTGTCAAGGGGTAGTTTAGATGATTACAAAACTGAATGCTAAGAGAAAATGTTAGTGAGAAGCTTACTTGAGAAGTTCATCAATATATTTGGACCATACTTGGAAGGAGATGCTTTTCTGACCACCGGAAAGAGCTTTGAAAACATTATGCACTGTTGGCCAATCTGCTACGCCCGAGATAGCAGGGGCAATGCGGATAAAAGCTTCTTCTCCAACAAGTTTCCTCTTCAATGAAAAATAAATTAATTTTACAAAGGTATAATTCACAACACCCTCCTTTTGATGCATAGAATGTTGAAACATGAGTAGAAGTAGAGGTGGATATGGAGTCAAAACAGGTCATTTTAAGTGTCTGTCAAAACGGTCACCAACAACCATTTTTGAGCCCATTTCTTAAAAGTGTATAAAAAATTTACGTGGTAATGTCAAAATGATTTATGATGTTGTATGTATACTTGAAGGTATAAAGTGTGACTCTCTCCCTTTAATACATAGAATTTTGAACATGAATAGAAGTAGAGGTGAGAATATGTGACTGATACCCATGATGTGGAAACATTCCATTTTAAGTTTGGGTCAAAATGAGCACCAACAACCATTTTTTAGTCCATTTCTTAAAAATATTTGTAACTAGATAATGTACTAATTAAGATTAAACTTTCTATAAAATAATCTGGACAAAATGATTTATAACGCTATATGGCTATATCTATTTAAAATAGATATTGGGTGAATTTCAACCCATTTGACCCATTGGACCAATTTGAGATGAGACACGCACAAATTTGACACGTTGCTAAATAAAGAGGTCGAAAATGAAACCTATATATAGAAGCATCAATATGACATGTGGGAGAAGAAAACTTCTATGTGTCTGAACTACCAAAACAGATACTACAAAAGAATCTAACTTAAAACAACATTTATATTTCAGTTTTATATCAATTTTCTCCATTCTCCATCCTCTATTTGTCCGTCCCATCTTTATTTTTACGTGGAACCATTATTGACCAATCACTTCTACAAACCATAGTGTGGGACCCAAAAGTGAAAATGCTAAATGGAAAACACACAGATCCTGACTATTTGAAAATTTCCACAAAGAATATGTATGATATTCATTCTATATATAGAATTAAAAGTAAGATAATTAGTGGAGGACAATAGGAAGGATTACGTACAGAAAAATGAACCTGAAATGAAGCTTTCTCTCCAATTGTACCCCGGGATTCCTTTTCGTTGGTGTATGGATGCTCCCATGCAAGCATTGTTATAAATAGAAGTCTTTGGAATGCCGGCTCCTATAATAAGAACAAAGTATATAAGTAGACCAAATCATAATTATTAGGGAAATGAAGCCAAATTAAATACAGATCCTTTCCAAAATCTAAAGGAGGATCAAATTATTTTTTTGTCGTCAAAACATTTAACTTTTGGAACTAAAACTGATATGGATTATGTAAAAAATCAAATACCAAAATCTTACGAATAGTAGCACGTGTTACAATGATTGACGCACGATGTCGAATTCTACGACAAATATAGGAAGTCCATATTAGTTATGAAACTTGAATTAGTCCAACTGACCTCAGAATCCACACACCCATTTGCCTATTTCTTAATAAAGCATTTTAGGAAGTTTTATGCACCTTAATACACTTTAAATGACTTTCCACCCATTTGGCATTTTTTATTTTCAGTTAAATTTTATAGCTTCCCTTGTTTGACAAAACAATACATAAATAGGTTGAAATTTCTACTTTTCTTAGAAAAATCATAAAGAGAGTTTTCAGCTCATGTTATGAAACATAATAAATGATAATTTACAGAGTAGATTGAACCCACAAACCTTTAGCGAGGGATGAATTTCAGAACTATCTCTAGACAAGAACCTAAAGCAACAATATTCCACCAAATTACGGGCATCATTAGACACGTGTGTAGGGACGAGTGCTTTAAAGATTCTCTGCATTTTCTTCCCTGTTAATCCATTCATCCTGCATACGACACTGAAAAGTTAGAAACTTTTCATTCGGTATCCTCCGTTTTGTGCGTCCTATTTTAAACCAAAATTACTTCACACACGACAGGATCCAATAGCAATAGCAGATGGTACAACACACAACTAGCCTTGTGGTGCATGAAGTAACTTTGCTGGTGTACGAATCACCTTCCCATTGGACTTTTACGGTAAATGAGACTCATAATCACATATCTATATTCATAACTTGAGATATAGTAGCTTGTTGAAATGTTATATGGGCTAATACAGAGGTGGCATGATGAGCAGGGCGGGTAAATGTAACAAAATGGATCGGTCAAGTTGAGTTAACTCACTTTGTATCCACTTCTAAACTAATTTTAGAAAATAAATAGTTTATTAGTGATTACAAAAACAATATCATTGGAATAATCATCAAGATCTCTAAACAAAATAATACAGGAGGTTGTTTTGATTAAAAAAAAAAGGTTTGGTTGTACTCACCATTCAACCAGTTTCCCTTTTAGCGTATTTATTTTATTGTTTATTTTATCCGTTTGAGGAAACACAACCCAAACCAACCCATATATAATTAATTGCAGAAATATCCAAATCTACTTGAATAAATAGCTTTTTAGGAACTTATGCTCACCTGCTAAACTGCTCAATGGAAATGATAGCAGCCAATGAAAGATCACCACCTGGTGTCCGGCCATCAATAGTCTGCTCCATCATGAAGAACTCCTCCGTGTCACTGAGCTCATATGCATTTCCCATTGTAGGATTTTTATCATGAACATTCTTGACAAGTGGAGAAGCCACTTCATTCAAAAAGTTTGTTGTTTTTGACACCCAAATGTTTAATGCATCTTGCACCGAACCTTTTACAACATAAAAACAAGACTTAATTGCTCATATTTGGAAGGAATGGAACAAACATGTATGCGCATACCCTAAAATTCCTTTTGTAGTTTAAAATAGTAAATACATGGAAAAATTTTAAGGGCAGTTATGATCAGTTCATCTTTATGACGATTATATGAATTAGTTCATCTTTTTCATAATTACAACAATTTCTTCCATGGTTTCTTCATTTTATAGTCTTTCTTTTACAAAGGGGACCTAACAATCACAATAACCTTTGAGACCCACAAACTGAAGCTAACCCAAATTGAACCTTAAGGTTGGTACTGTGGAGTGAGAATCTTGGGAGTCCTAAAGGTACTGTGGAGTGAAAAAAAAATAACTGAAACTTTCCTCAAAACATGATCAAGTTCAATGATTTCAACAGAACCCAAAAGGGAAATCTTGAAAAAATTACAATTAAACCAAGAATCAAAACCAAATTAACAAGAACATGAATTTAAACAAATGGTTCGATTTGATTACATAATACTGCAAAAATATGCATAAAAATAACAAGGAAATCATACTCACTGCCATCAAAATCATTCAGCCTCGATTTCATGTCACCAATCGAGTGGCCCAGAAGCTTAAACCCATGTTTGTTCTCTGAAGAAGAAGAAGAAGAACTGTTGGCACATGAAACAATCCTACACAAAGCTTGATGTTGGTGTTTTGGGATTAAAGAAACGGGTAGAATAGATTTTGGGAAATTTGATTGCATTTTCTAAAGTGTTTTTTGCAACTAAAATTTGGGAATTCACTGTTCAAGATTCAGTTGATTCGTTCAGCAGAAAGAAGAAAATTTGGTTTTGGTTGTGGGGTGTTGTTTTCCCATTAAAAGTGGTGTCTTTGCTCACATGGTGGCCGGTGGTGGGTATGATTGATCCATAACTGTGCCCATTGCTCAAACGGGTCGGGTATGAATTGAGTTTTTATGCAGAAAATATAATGATTTTATATAGATGGGTTTAATGTGCCGAATTTGTTGTTTAAAAAGTATTTATGGTGAATAAAAATGTCACCTTTATCTTTAATCAATGCATGGTACTTCAAAGGGAAATAAAACGAGTATATGGTACATGACGACCGGTTGGTTAGACAGTTAAATTAAAAAGTAAGTGTTTAACTGGTTCAGTTATACTATTTTAACTGTTTTCTTGTGAACAGAATTGATCGAATTAGATTTTAGTATATTTTTTTCCTTTAAAACCTCATAAATTGATTAATTTAATAGCTCAACGTCCGTGTTTTATTTATTTATTTATTTTTTAACAGTGAACATACACTACTTCTAAAGTATAACATAAATTGATCTCTATCAGGTTTGAACTTGAATTTAAACGCATAGACTTTATTTCGTATGACTAGACTACACAACCCAAGTGGTAACAATCTATTTATTTAAGTTCATAAGATTACAAACCTATACTAAAACACTTGATCCGATTCTTAAATCTGATATAACCAATGAACTGAGAATACAATTGGCTCGATCGTTCTAAAAACATACTCCGATGTTGTCATCGTGTTACTAATTAAAGAAAAATAATAATTTATAAGATACGTGATTGATGGTTAATTAAGTAGTAATAAACTTTGAAACAGAAAACGTACATAATCTCTCGACCACAATCTATTTCTTTTAAAACTAGCACGTGGTTGTCCGTACATTGATTTTTGGCTCCAGGTCCATGTGGTTGGGCTGGTTCGTGGGCTGGGTTAATTATTTTTTTTCCCTTCTCATGTTATCTTGTTTTTATTTTCTATGTTATAGATTATATAATAAAATAATTTTTATAAAACAAGTTGTAATGGATATATAAATAATAAAGTACCTTTGTTGATTGCTTTACTATTTTGAGTGAAAGTACTTTTTAAAATTTTATAAATATTCTTATATTTCTAAAATTGTATTTTTGAAAAGTACATTTACTTTTAAATTTATTATACTTTTTTATAGGCTGTTGAATTTATTTTCTTTCAAGATAATGCAATTACTTTAAATATTAAAAATTTGTCTACTGTTTAAATATATTTTACAGTATTAAAATATATTAATTTTTTTATTTTAATTATATTATATTTATTTTTAAATATAACTAAACAAAATAAATGATTATTAGAAAGAAATATAAAAGTTACCGATAGTGTGTGAGATGAAATGAATTGTTGTTTGAGAAAAGATTATGGGAAGGTTTAAGTGTTTTTAAATCGTCACATGAATAGATAGATTTTCGATGTTTTTTAAGTTAGAGACAATAGATATAAATACTCTTATTAGTATACTAGTAGGGGACCCGTGCAATGCGTCGGCGAAGAGAATTTACAACGATATACTCGTTTTCTGTTAGGTTATTAATCCTTTCAATGATATATTGTATTATACGTGTATCTATTAGTTTTCTTATTCATAGCATCAGTATGGTATATTAATGTCATGAGTTTATAGATCTAAATTGTTATGCAGGCTAATAGCAAAAGTGTCCACGGGACGCGATGGGTTTTTGTTATATGTAGATTACAATTTGTTTACAACTCTTGTGGCGTCTTGTTGGGTTTCATCTTAGTTTTCATTCGCTTGAACGATCCCCACTACACGAAGGGGGTTTAAAACACACAAATTTAGACAAATTTAAACTAAACTGTTGGGTTTCACATGAACGTATTTTACCATTCATGATCTAATGATGAAAAGTAAGCTTGAATTCTTTATCTTAGAACAATTAGTTTCCATATTCACAATTACTATCAAGATAATAAGCATAAACTGTGAAAACCAACATCGATGTAAGTCGAATTAGTGACTACAAACTCTTAGTTAATGATGAAAAATAGAGTTAGAAAATATAAGCTACTTGATACATTGAAGACATGAGAAAAAAAATAGAGATGATTTTTGCAATGGAAATAGAAATCTCTCATAAAAGGGGTAAATTAGTAATATTATCAAGTCACAGTTATTGGGTAATTCAGACACTTCCTTACTAAATGAAAGTCCTATGAAAACGTGAAACATCAACATCCTTTAGTTTTTTAGCTAACATGCATGTTAATAGTTGAAGAAAACCATTAACTATTACAAAATTGGATTCAATTTTTGCGACTAATTAATTTGTCTTATGTTTAACACTAAAGAAAACCAACTATGTACTTAAATAGTAACCGGAATAATGAGCAATGAACAAAACAAAGGCATCATGGAAACCCAATCTGACCCATACAAAAATGATTAGTTTTGACATGTAACCCAATCCGACCCATTTTGACCCGTGCAAAAATTATTCGTTTTGCCATGTAACCCAACCCAACTCATTTTGACCCCTATTAGAATTTAATTGTTTTGACATGTAACCCAACCATATCATTTTGACTCAAAATTATTGATTTTGACATGTAATCCACTCCGACCCATTTTGACCCGTACAAAAGATTGTAAAATAATAATAATTTTTGCATTCATGGATATTAACAATGTATGTCCTTGTATTTTACAATGGATATTAACCGACTATGAACAATGTAATAAGCAAATAAGCAATGAAACCTTGCTCCTGCCTCTATTGGGATGATGCGGGTACAAAAATCTATAAAGAAAACCAAGGAGTCCCATTGGTTTTGCGCAACAAGAGGAAAGGAAGAAAGGAGCAGGCTCGCTCTTGGGCACATATATCAAGGCAACCTCCTCTCTTTGACGAGGGTGTTTACGGTTTGGTTTAAAACTCTGAAACCGTCCAAACCAATCATCAGTTTAGTTTTTACAGTCGGTTTCTGTTTAACCTCCCGGCCTATCTGTTTCAGAATTTTCAAACCCTAGTAGCTAACGGTTTGATTAAATTGTTTTTATAAAAAAATGTTCATGTAAAATTAGACTGGACCATAAGTTTATATTCTATATTAAATATATTTAATTATTTATAATACACTTAATTAAAATTAATTTGGGCTAAACTAGGTGTTTGACGATACTCTTGATTTAGTTTTTCTTTGAATGTAGTTTATGTTGCTGGTGCTTTGACCTAATTAAAATAAAATTGGGCTATGTACAATACTTAGTGCGACGTGTATACTTTATTGAACCTTTTAACTTGAATTCTAAAATTGCATTTTCTTGTTTTTTATGAATTTGTGTTTTTCTAACCAAACTACATTTAACTCCAACTTTAAGTTTGGTTTGAACCTATTGAATTTGATTTTTTTTTTTTTGGTTTTTAGTTTCAACTAGTATTTAATCCCACGCGTTGCCCAAGAGGCGTAAAACCATGTCAAATAACATCAATTTCCCACTGTCGCTAGCATCCACCAACACCAAAAAAGCTCGTAAAACAAAAGAAATAAAACCAAACGAAATATAGACATGAAAACTTTAAACCATGCATGCGCTTTGAGGCATGTTAATATGTATAAATTAGAACGAAGTGTATTACACAACATGGTCGTGAAACAGAATAAAATAGATGTAAAAACGTTAAACCACATACGCATGTGCCTGTATGTTAACTTGAAAATTTTAGTCCAAGACATAAAGCAAAAAAAAATTGTAAAAGATAACAAATATTGAGACCAAAGTTGAAAATAAAAATTGTATTAGGGTTAAATGTAAAACATGATAACTATAGGGATAAAAGCGAAAAATAAAGAAAAAACAAAATGAGATACAATGTATAAAACATAAGATACAAACCATAATGCATAACTAAGTTGATAATTAGTATCATATAAATAGAAAAAGATCGTATGTAGAGGAACACTCAAACCGTGAAATTAAACTGTAACCAGACTGTTAGTAAAGATTCAGTTTGGTTCAGTTTCAATTTTCAACGATTTGGTTCTGGTTTCCAATTATAAAAACCGTTATTAATAGTTCCGTTCACAGTTTGACATAAAAACTGTCAAAACTAGACAATTAACACCCCTACTCTTTGGTGTCAGCGGTTCGGATTTCCAATTATAAGAAAAACTGTTATTAATGGTTTCGCTCACAGTTTGACATAAAAACTGTCAAGACCGGAATGTGAACACCCCTATCCTTTGGTGTCAGCTGGTTTACGCCACAAGAGGAGTCAACAGGCACGAAGATCACACGAAATAAAAAATATTGAAAGCGAAACAATAGTCGGCCACAAATACTAAAGGAGGTAAAAGTTGGCTAACGGTAATTTAGATTTATGGGTATACATGGAGATGTGGTTGTTAAGCAGTAAAATATTCCTCCTACATCAGTCACAAAATCAAAAGGCTGTAGCAACACACTTTTATTTTATCTGTATACGATATCCAAAGAGTTGCTTGACTGCACATTTGACCTTCCATGGTCAAAGTCAAAATCGCCTATATGACCACCCACACATGGTCAAATTATACAAAATCTTGGCATGGGCCAACAAAAAAATGATGCAAGAAAAGCCATATTCAAAAGCCAAAAGATCTTCTAGGCAGAAGAACTATAGAGGGACTCTGTAAGTTGGATCCACCATTCTTAATATGAACAAATTTCCTTCATTGCCTCTTGATATCCTGCAAACATATGTGTAGGGCAGTAATGCAGTCTCGATGTAAAAATGTAAAGAAAATTTAAAATTTGCGCGTAAAGACTTCAAAATCTAATTCCTCTCAAAATTAAGAAGTCTTGATGCAAAATTCATTAGCTTAAAGGGGTCTGTGGTACCAATAGCTACTGAAATAGAGTGGTTGACTTTTAAAACAGTCAATCATTTAGTCAACCAGCATATGGCGTTGTGTACCTTAATTCTTCATCCAAGTATGTTATTTCCAGTTGACCACGACCACTTCCACGAGCTCTTATTGGTATCTGCAAATCAAAAAAAATAAATTTTGCTCATACAATTTCCACCATTTTCTATTTTAAAGGGCCAAACTTTGTTCTTCTTTCATATAAAGCTAACTTGATACACAAGGTACTATTATTTCTTCAAGAAATCCAAACAATTGATAACCAAAAACAAATCGTCTCTTATTTTAGTAAACAAGGTTTCACCTACCACACCAAAGACTTTAAAAGCATCAAACTTGACAGCAACTCGTTTTGAATTAAGGGGAACTAGATTAGCAGTAGCCTGCAAAAAATGTAACAGCTGAGCATCACAAAACATATAAAAGATATAACATGAAATCAAAAGTCAAAAGCATGAATCCTGGCGCGTGAGGGTTATTACTAGAGGTGGAAGGTGGTGACATGGGCGGGTCAATGCCGATTGGGTACAATGTAAACAAAGTTCTTTGTTGTAAAAGTTTGACCTGGAACATATCTTGTCAAAGTACTATATTAATATTTAGTGTGTCAATTATGATAATGAAAATTACACTATTTCAGCAATAATCTATTTTATTTAAGAGGCTTCATGCAAATGGGCGACCTTTTACGCGTTACCTTTTAAGCTACTTTTATGATTTGACCAATTAAAGACAAAACATAGCCCGGATCGACCCATACATATGTAAATGGGCTGATACATTAGGTGAATAGGTAATTTTGGCTCAAAATGGTAGAGGAAACAATGCACTCATATGGGATATCCATATGGAAATTAGTCAACAAGATTCTTCCTTTCTTGTCAAGATTAAAAGAAAATAACAATAAATGATGTTATGTTAGATTAAACATTGCTAACTTTTGAGGAAATACCTGGTTAAAGAACGGCCAAGTTTCCATATTTTGAGCTCTAAGAGTGTCCACATTGATTGCCTGGTAAATCTTTCCATTTGCTCGTAAAATTTTAGGTCTCTACAAAAGACAATAAGCACGATAAATAAACTCATTTGGTAAAAGCATTTGATCACTCATCCAAAGTATTTAGCTTGAAAAAAGACCATGAAATGCTGAAAGATGTGCAAATAGGTGCTTTTAACTTGAAAACTTGCCAAGTTAAAAAGAATTCGGTTTTGGATAAACTCCAAAGTAACAAAATCATGCAAATATTAGACACAATTAGTCAATCTATTCACCAATAAAAGTCTCAATTATACGTCACCTTCGTCTGCAGGATTGATTGAGATGTTGTGTATAGAAGCTCCCATTTTCCATTCAGCAAATCGGATTTAAGTGGCTCCTTTACCTTATTCACTGCTTGAAGTTTACGCGCAATCTGAACATCAGCAACTTCAACCATCATCAAGGATATCACAAATATTTCCCGAAGTTTACTTCATCTCATCCTTTCTCATCTTGATGTTGTGGGTCCCATCTCCGTCTATCTTAAACGGGACCCACAAACAAGATCAGAATTTTAAGTGTATATGTTACTACACCGAAAATTTCATGTGTTTTATTTGAACGACAATGCTTCATTTTGGAGCCCCAAAAGTACTTCTAACCAGCTTTGAACCCGAGTGATCTCTTGATCATATATTTGCCATCAAAGGGTGGGCTCGTGTTGACATTTGATTAATCAAAATATGGTATTTTTATGACATAAAGCATGCTTGATCATATAAAAGGCTACAGCTATAAGACCCATTTGAAGATCAAACATCTGTAATATAAAAACCATGAGGATGATTACCCCTTTCAGTTCCCCAATTTGATTCAGCTATTTTCTCCTCTTAAACCCCACTTCCAAAATTCAAATTCCGCTTTCAATAACATTAGCGAAAATCCAAATAAAATCCAAACCTGATCAACGCGGTCTTGTTGTTCAGAAGTAGCATCAGCTCCTCGATCGAGTGGGGCTATGGCCTCGAGCAGCTCCTGCTTAAGGCTCTCACAGTCTTCGGTTTTAGTGGGAAACAATTGAAAGAAAGAAACCCCAGTTCTCCATAATCTTGTGTTCTTCTCAGCTCCATAGGTCGAGGGTTTGTGGTAGGATAATGACGATCTTATTGGTAGTGAGTAAATTGAAGAAGTGAGTGTGATGGGTGATGAAAGTGAAAAGAAATTGTGGAATGAAGAAGAAGAATGGTGAAGAAGAGGGGTGTTTGGTGTTAATGGCGGATGAGGAGGTGATATCAGGTGACCCATTTGATTTGTGGTTCAACTCGCTGTGTTTACTTGCATATTAAGCGGCAATTTTATACATATTTATTGGATTAAAATGGTTGGTTATTAGGTGACCACTGGTATTAAGCTCTATCGCGTTGCGATGGGGGCGTAAAACCGTATAAATTAGCATCAATGTCACGTCATTCTCAGCGATCATTAATGTCACATCCCGAAAATCGCAGCGGAAAGTCGCGTGACGTGGTGGTAACGGAAGTTGGACTTGACCCAACTTTTCATGGTCAAACGTATACTAAAATGTCATTAGTTATTAAAACCATTAGTCAACATCATACGAGTACTTGGTTATTCTACATCAAAACATTTTTAGTAGTAATGAATACTACTTTTATTACACAAACATGGTTTTATTTAAAACATTTAAAGTCTTAACGTTTGACCATTCCAAAGACAAAATTCCGGATTCCATGTTGAGCTCACCTATAACCCTGAAAAGCACGAAGGGTAATAACGTCAACATAAAGTTGGTGAGCTTTCGGGGTTTTGAAATCTTGCAACCATACATCTCTTTTAAAAATCATATGATGAAACAAGGCATAATATAATCCACATAGACTAGCTAGGTACTATGTTATTTAGGTCATAAGCCCATAATCAAACCAAGAAACACGTCGTTGCCCCACAACTATCCAGACATATAAATTCCCTCGCCGCAACCTGACCAGTGCGACTGGTCGCGAGAGCGGGCCATTCTAACCCGATAGATCTACCAATATATTCTGTGGCCTCATCCCCGAGGTTAATGATTATAGAGGGATTTAGATTTCAGTAGTATATACATCCATACTACTGATTCAAACTTATACCCTCATATTATATATTATCCCGTTTAACTCATCATATACTTTAATAAATCATTTCATGCTTTTCCCCCAAAACAATTTAGAATACATTTAAAAATGGGGCCGAAGGACTCACCTTGAGCGTGATCTTCGAAGCTAACCAATGTGCAGTGCTTTTCAAATAGTAAACCCTAATCATAAACATTATGATTATTATGCGATAACTCATGCTTAAGAATGCACTTCACCCATTCTATATATGATTGTTTAAAATGGTACGTTTTGCTTTAGTCAAAAATGTATATTTTTGTAAATGGAAATAATTCTTTTTAAAATCACATGTCTTGTGTCCTTTATAATAAGTCTTGACTATAAACCACCAATTTCCTTATTCCTGTCTTATATGTATTAATTTTTACTAACTTGTCACTAATAAACTTTGAGTTAATAGTCCTATTATACCATCATCTTGGGTGTCTAAAACCTTCTTAAACAGAGAGTCAATCATCTCCACTTTGGGTCATTATTCCTGAAAATGATTATCTGATCGGGCTTTCTTTTACCTGAGTTCATGTAGAATTCAAGAAGTAGTTTCCTCATTATATCTTTTTATAAAATAATTCTTTTTAACATTATTTGATTATTAATACGTCTATTATCTTCTTCTTACCTATCTTTACTAATTAGTCGTTTTATATTTTCTTTTATTTGTCGTAGTTTGTCCGAGGCACGTTTCATTCTTAGTCTAGTATAATTTCGATGTTTCAACCGTCGTCTTAATCGGGTTTGTTAGTCGTGGTGCCTCCTTGGTCATTTGTTTGATCTTAGCCATAAATCTTAGTCTCAAGGTCCTTTTGTCGATTTTTACCTAAGAGAGTCCTTTAATTGTGTTTAAAATTCCATTTACTTTAAGCTAGTCATTTGTAACTATTTTTCTTATAAAAGTCACCCAAAGTCTTTAACCTACTTATTATTATCATGTTAGTAATAGTCTTGTTAATCCAATGGACTTCCTAATGTTCTTATCAAGACCATACTTTACCATTCATTCCATCCACATGGCCTTACCTACTTACATACATAGTATATACATACATACATATTTTTGCCATCTAGATCCTTAATGTAACATGTTCTTATCTACTAAACATCCATAAACAACCTATTTTCAGATTTATCAAACCCATACACAAGACATTTGCATACAAAAATCATTAAAACAACCATTTCATACAATACTTTAATGGGTGAACTAGGGTTTATCAAGATCCTTATCTTGATCATCCATGCATGAACACATATACATTATCTAATCTAATATACCTTTGGAGGCACTAGATGGAAACCCTTATCACAATGCAAGCTTGATTCTTGATTTCTCGTTCTAACTAAGTTCCAACTAAGGTGCCTTATGGTGAATGCAAGTGAAGGTGCCTACTTGGTTGGTGTTAACCGAAGGTGAAGGAAGAGGGGGGGGGGGTTTCACGGTGGTGTCGGATGAGGGTGACGGGGTGAGGGTATCGGGTGAGGGTGACGGGGTGAGGGTATCGGGTGAGGGTGATGGTAGTGGTGGCGATGTCGGTTTCGGGCGACGGTGGTGGTGATGTCGGGTGAGGGCGACGGTGGTGGTGATGTCGGGTGAGGGCGACGGTGGTGGTGATGTCGGGTGAAGGCGACGGTGGTGGTGATATCGGGTGAGGGCGACGGTGGTGGTGATGTCGGGTGAAGGCGACGGTGGTGGTGATGTCGGGTGAAGGCGACGGTCTGTGGCAGGTGTGAGGATGGTGATCGTGACGGGAGGTGGTGTCGGGTGTGGGGGTGATGGTCGCGACGGGAGGTGGTGTCGGGTGTGGGGGTGGTGATCGCGGCGGTGGGTGGTGATGCTGGTGCCGGTCGGCAGGTGGCCGGCGGGAGGCGGCCGGCGAAGGAAGGGGGCGGCCGAAGGGTGATGGAGGTGGTGTGTGAGAGTGGAGAGGAGATGAAGAGTTGAGAGTGTTTGTGTGTGTGTGTGGTTTTTAAACACACTCACTAAGTGTGTTGTCTTGCATGCAAGACATTTGAAATCCTTCTTGGATTTGCAACTAGCCTAATCATCCATATTATTATTATTATTATTATTATTATTATTATTATTATTATTATTATTATTATTATTATTATTATTATTATTATTATTATTATTATTATGTTTATTGTTATTATTTTTATTGTTATAATTATTCAAGAATTTAAACAATTGCTAGGTTTGATAAATGTTAACGCAGGGTTTTGCTTAATTAGATTTGAACGTTAAATAATCATAATTTAATTATTGCGGATGATTTCGAGAGTTGACCTGATTTGACCGGGTGTCACAGTCTCCCCTCGTTTAAGAAATTTCGTCCCGAAATTTACGCTGTTGATCCTGAGTCAAATCCGGTTTTGAACAGGTATGGGTACTTTTGTTGCATTTCATCTTGGCGCTCCCAAGTAAATTCGGGTCCTCTTCTAGAGTTCCATCGGACTTTAACTAGCTTGATTTGCTTTCGTCTGAGTTTCTGAGTTTTCCGATCTAAGATCTCTATTGGCTCTTCGATGAATTGGAGTTTGTCGTTGATACTAACTTCATCTGGAGGGATAACTAGAGATTCATCTGTCATGCATCTCCTTAAATTAGATACGTGAAATACATTGTGCACATTACCCAGTTCCTCCGGTAATCTGAGTCGGTATGCAACTTTCCCAATCCGTTCCAGGATTTCAAAGGGTCCTACGAATCGTGGACTCAACTTCCCTCTTTTACCGAATCTCATAATTCCCTTCCATGGAGATACCTTCAAGAACACTCTATCGCCGACCATGAATTCTAATGGCTTCCTCCGGTTATCTGCATAACTCTTTTGCCGACTATTAGCCATTTCGAGCCTTTTTCGGATCTGAACAATCTTATCCGTTGTTTCTTGAATGATTTCTGGTCCTGTTAATTGTCTTTCTCCAATGTCGGCCCAACATAACGGCGATCGGCACTTTCTTCCATACAGTGCTTCAAATGGGGCGGCCTTGATGCTGGCGTGATAACTATTATTATAGGAGAACTCAGCTAGTGGTAGATGAGTATCCCAATTTCCACCAAAGTCGATCACACAAGCTCTCAATAAATCTTCCAGAGTTTGAATGGTTCTCTCGCTCTGTCCGTCAGTTTGTGGGTGATAGGCCGTGCTCATATCTAGTCGAGTACCCATGGCTTCCTGTAGAGTTTGCCAAAATCTAGAGGTGAATCGACTATCTCTATCTGATATGATTGACATTGGTACACCATGGCGTGAAACTACTTCTTTGATGTATAAGCTCGCCAATTTGCTCATACTGTAGGTCTCTTTCATTGGTAGGAAATGTGCAGATTTTGTTAGTCGATCAACAATTACCCAAATGGTATCATAACCACTTGCTGTCCTAGGTAATTTTGTCACAAAATCCATGGCAATGCATTCCCATTTCCATTTTGGAATTTCCGGCTGTTGTAGAAGTCCCGATGGTTTCTGGTATTCTGCCTTTACTTTAGAGCAGGTCATGCATTGGTTAACATAGGTAGCTATGTCTCCCTTCATGTTAGGCCACCAGAAAAATTCCTTCACATCATGATACATTTTGTCGATTCCTGGGTGAATCGAGTACCTTGTTTTGTGTGCCTCATCAAGAATTACTTTGCGTAACTCTCCATGCTTAGGAACCCACATTCTTTCGGCAAAACGTATCATTTTATCAGAATCTGTCGCTAACTCCTTGACCATCCCTCGCAGACCTTCTCTTTCTAGGTTTTCTCCTTTCAATGCTTCGAGTTGAGCACTGCGGATCTGGTCAGTAAGGTTCGAGTAAATGGTAAGTTTCAACGCTCGCACTCGTAGTGGCTTTTCCCTTTCTTTCCTACTAAGTGCGTCTGCCACAACATTTGCCTTGCCTGGGTGATATCGGATATCGCAGTCATAATCATTTAACAGCTCCACCCAACGGCGCTGCCTCATATTTAAATCCTTTTGATTAAAAATATGTTGCAGACTCTTATGATCCGTATAGATAACACATTTGGTTCCATACAAATAATGTCTCCATATTTTAAGAGCAAAAACGACAGCTCCTAGTTCTAGGTCATGGGTGGTGTAATTCTTTTCATGTACTTTCAATTGTCTTGATGCATAAGCAATGACTTTATCTTTTTGCATCAATACACACCCAAGGCCTAATCGCGAGGCGTCACAATATACTACAAATCCCTCAGTTCCATTTGGTAGAGACAGTATAGGTGCGCTGCACAACTTCTGCTTTAGTAATTGAAAAGCTTTCTCTTGATCTTCGCCCCATACATAATTCTTGTCCTTACGGGTCAATAGGGTCAATGGTTGAGCTATCTTTGAGAAATTTTCTATAAACCTGCGGTAGTAACCAGCTAACCCTAAAAATTGTCGCACTTCTGTTGGAGATTTGGGGGCTTCCCAGTTCTTAATTGCTTCTATCTTGGTTGGATCCATGTGGATACCCTCCTTGTTGATAATGTGACCGAGGAATCGAACTTCTCGAAGCCAAAATTCACATTTTGAGAATTTTGCGTACAGCTTTTCTTTCTTTAACACGTTTAGGATTAGCCTGAGATGTTGCTCATGTTCTTCCTTGGATTGTGAGTATATCAGAATATCATCAATGAATACTATCACAAACTTGTCTAAGTAGGGTTTACAAATCCTATTCATGAGATCCATGAATATGGCAGGTGCGTTGGTTAATCCAAACGGCATTACTAGAAATTCGTAATGACCGTAACGTGTTCTAAAAGCCGTTTTTGGGATATCCTCTTCTGCTATCAACAGTTGGTGATATCCAGACCGTAAATCTATCTTCGAGTAGTAGCTGGATCCTTGCAATTGATCGAACAAATCATCAATTCTTGGTAATGGGTATCGATTTTTAATGGTGAGTTTGTTTAATTCTCTATAATCGATACACATTCGGAATGATCCGTCTTTCTTTTTGACGAATAGCACAGGTGCTCCCCATGAAGAAAAGCTTGGTCGAATGAACCCTTTTTCTAATAATTCTTGCAGTTGCTTTGACAACTCCTGCATTTCGGAAGGTGCTAGTCGATATGGTGATCGTGCTACTGGTGCAGCTCCGGGTATCAAATCAATTTGGAATTTGATCTGTCTTTGTGGAGGTAACCCTGGCAAATCTTCGGGAAATACCTCTGGGTATTCTCGTACAATGGGAATATCTTCAATTTTTCGCTCCTCATTCTTAGTGTCAGTGGCTTTTATCAGGAAGGCAGGATATCCTTCATTCAGGTATCCATATGCTTCCATGACACTTATAATTTTGAATGAAGGTTTTCCCTTTTCTCCTTGTACGATTAAGAGTTCTCCACTAGGAGTTGGCAATCGAATGATCTTCTCGAAACATACTATTTCAGCATGATTTCGAGAGAGCCAATCCATTCCAATAACCACGTCAAAACTTCCCAGATTGACAGGTAATAAGTCAATACTAAAGAGATGATCGTTAAGTTGTATCGTGCAATTTCTAATTACTTCATTGGATTCAATTTTCTTTCCATTAGCTAACTCAATAATATACTTCTTTCTTAGCTTACATGGTTTAATTCCCAATGATGATTCAAACTCTTTGGATACAAAACTTAAATCAGCACCAGTGTCAAACAAAACAGAGGCATAATGATTATTGATAAGAAACGTACCGTTGACTACTGACGGTTCTTGCTGTGCTTCCTTGGCATTCATTTCAAAGGCTCTCCCTCTGGCCCTAGATCCATTCAGTCTTGGACAATCCTTCTTGAAGTGTCCAACCACACCACATTCATAACAAGCTTGATCATTTCTGATCATCCTCCCATCAGGTTTTGCCCGACAATTCTGGCTTAGATGTCCAAACTTATGACAATGAGCACAAATTTTACAATCACCAGCATGGGGATATCCACATTCGCTACATTTTCCTTGAGGTTCTTTGGTTGATCTTCCATTGTTCGATGTTGCCACATAAACCCGTTCAGATCTCTGATTAAAATTCTTCCTGTTGTTTACTGGTCCCTTGGGATTTTCGAACCACTTTCTCTTTCCATCAAATAATCTTCGGTTCACTCTAACCGTCTTCCTTTCAATTTCCATCGCACTCTTTCCTTGATCGTCCCTCTTGATCAGGGTTCCATTTCGTATTGCGTCATCGGTTAAGGTGTGTGCAATAGCGATTGCACTTTGGATGGTGGTAGGTTTGGAAGCTGTAACATTGCTCCTTATTTGAGGTGCCAATCCCCATATGTATCTTTCAATTCGAACATATTCCAGCGTGACCATTCGAGGTACCAACCTTGCAAGGTCATTGAATCTTGAGGTGTATGTCCGAATCTCAGCTCCTTTCATGGTATGATTCCAGAATTCGGTCTCAATCTTCTGGAGCTCATTGCGTGGGCAATATTCTTTAAGCAGCATCTCCTTTAGTTGATCCCAAGTAAGTTCATATGCGTTGGTATCGCCCAAAATTTGGCGTTGGGAATTCCACCATGACAATGCTGCATCTTGGAAGGAACATGTTGCATACTTGACCTTTTGATCGTTAGAACAATTGCTTATTGTTATAACCGTCTCCATCCTTTCGATCCACCTGATTATATCTAATGGTCCTTCAGCGCCTGTAAAAGTTCTTGGATTGCATCCTTGAAATGTCTTATATGAACACCCTTGTGGTTGTCCACCTGATGAACTTCCTGGGTTTCCGTTCGTGCCGGATCCATTGTTTGCACCCATACCGGAACCTACGTTTGAACCATTTCCTGCTCCGTTTCCAAGGCCATTATCTGTATTTTCTTGCCTCCTTACTTGACCAGCCACTAGATTTGCATCATGTTGTTCTAAAGCTGATTTGACGTGTCTAGCTATCAATTGGGCTAGTTCCTCTGGGGTGGTTGGTAAATTGACGTTTCCACTTGAGGACGTGTTTCGGGTTACAGGTGGCATGATTCAATTCTGTTCCGAAGGTAGGGAAGAAGAAGTTCAGTTTACGTACGCTTGTTATTATATTTTTATGATGGTATATTTTATATGAATATTCTATATAATTGATTCCTTAAATAATCATACAATAATTAAATATTCATGCGACTAAACACATCTCATCAAGGCATAACTTTTTAAAGTTTTCATAAGCGTCTAGTTCATCCATGGTTATCAATTACATACGAGTTAGTTATCAAAAGATCATAAGTAAATCAGTCTACATGCATCATCGAGTTTATAACTCGGTCAAAAAGATAATGTTCAAGTACCCCGGCTAATCTCATAGTCATACTAAAACAAGGTTCCACTACCAACATGCGTGAGGTAGGTAATCATCATCAAACATAAAGTAGCCATAGCCATCGATGTCTCCGCTCTCTCTCCCATCACTATCGCGTACTGCTGAGCTGTCACCAACGCTGTCTCAGCCACATCTGCCCTCTGCTCTGCCTGGGTCAATCGATCCCTAGTCTCTGCGAGGCTAGTCTCCAGGTCTGCTATATGGAAGTGCATCTGGCTCATAGCGCTGTCATCCAATAACCTTTCCTCCTCAATCGTCATCAATCTTCCATCCAAAGCTTGACTCACCTCCTCTTGAATCCTTATCTTCTTTCTGGTAGACAACAGCTCCTTCTCGAGTCGCACACACTGGGCTACTAGGGTAATCATCACGCGCTCGATGGGCTCACCATCCAAAGTGGTCCTGTGTGGCGCAGAAGACGACTCTCCTTCCTCAAAGGTGGAAGGAATCCCATCCCTCGAAGCCCAGCCTCTCATGGCATCCATAATCCATCTCCACTGATCGTCTAAAAGTCTGGTCCGTTTGGGCATGGGCGTACTCTCCATGACATCATCATTTATCACTTTTCTCTTCTCTCTGCGTTTCCTCCGTACATACACCAACTTAATCCTTGGCGGTGCATCATCCTCAACCGCCTCTCTCTTCTCCCTGTGCACCCTTCGCTCATACACCATCCTAATCTTTGGTGGGTGTCGCATGAGGGGAATAGAAACAGCAGGAGTCACAGCAGTATGAGTCTCACTCTCTGAGGCCAAGCCAACTGGCTCCTCAGCAATGGGCTCGAGTGCGACTGCTGGTGGGGTAGGGCTCTCATCATCGGACTCAGATATCCAACCATTCCCCGAGTTTTCCATACCCGGGTACATGGTAGCTGCGAAGTATGGCTGAGTAGGGTGATACCATGGTGTCGAGGAAAGAGG
The DNA here is from genome assembly GCA_025215565.1 of Flaveria ramosissima. Taxonomy (NCBI): domain Eukaryota; kingdom Viridiplantae; phylum Streptophyta; class Magnoliopsida; order Asterales; family Asteraceae; genus Flaveria; species Flaveria ramosissima. The sequence goes on along the minus strand of CM046036.1, from coordinate 17,274,967 downwards.
CTCGGATGAACCATCGGTGCTACTGCTAAGGTCAGGTGCTCTCTCTCGGCTAACACGATCAGACATCTACAAATAGAGAAATGCATGCATGCGTACATATTAATTTTTACAAAGTTCTAGCACACAAAATTAACAATTATAATCTTAATAAGACTATTATTATGCTTATGACACGGAATTGTCTTTGGAGTCAAATAATCTTTTTAAAGGTTATAGTCTAGATTTTGAAAATACTCTCTAGTTCACTATAACCGTTGGCTCTGATACCAACTTCTGTCACACCCCGAAAATCGCAGCAGAAAGTCGCGTGACGTGGTGGTAACGGAAGTTGGACTTGACCCAACTTTTCATGGTCAAACGTATACTAAAATGTCATTAGTTATTAAAACCATTAGTCAACATCATACGAGTACTTGGTTATTCTACATCAAAACATTTTTAGTAGTAACGAATACTACTTTTATTACACAAACATGGTTTTATTTAAAACATTTAAAGTCTTAACGTTTGACCCTTCCAAAGACAAAATTCCGGATTCCATGTTGAGCTCACCTATAACCCTGAAAAGCACGAAGGGTAATAAAGTCAACATAAAGTTGGTGAGCTTTCGGGGTTTTGAAATCTTGCAACCATACATCTCTTTTAAAAATCATATGATGAAACAAGGCATAATATAATCCACATAGACTAGCTAGGTACTATGTTATTTAGGTCATAAGCCCATAATCAAACCAAGAAACACGTCGTTGCCCCACAACTATCCAGACATATAAACTCCCTCGCCGCAACCTGACCAGTGCGACTGGTCGCGAGAGCGGGCCATTCTAACCCGATAGATCTACCAATATATTCTGTGGCCTCATCCCCGAGGTTAATGATTATAGAGGGATTTAGATTTCAGTAGTATATACATCCATACTACTGATTCAAACTTATACCCTCATATTATATATTATCCCGTTTAACTCATCATATACTTTAATAAATCATTTCATGCTTTTCCCCCAAAACAATTTAGAATACATTTAAAAATGGGGCCGAAGGACTCACCTTGAGCGTGATCTTCGAAGCTAACCAATGTGCAGTGCTTTTCAAATAGTAAACCCTAATCATAAACATTATGATTATTATGCGATAACTCATGCTTAAGAATGCACTTCACCCATTCTATATATGATTGTTTAAAATGGTACGTTTTGCTTTAGTCAAAAATGTATATTTTTGTAAATGGAAATAATTCTTTTTAAAATCACATGTCTTGTGTCCTTTATAATAAGTCTTGACTATAAACCACCAATTTCCTTATTCCTGTCTTATATGTATTAATTTTTACTAACTTGTCACTAATAAACTTTGAGTTAATAGTCCTATTATACCATCATCTTGGGTGTCTAAAACCTTCTTAAACAGAGAGTCAATCATCTCCACTTTGGGTCATTATTCCTGAAAATGATTATCTGATCGGGCTTTCTTTTACCTGAGTTCATGTAGAATTCAAGAAGTAGTTTCCTCATTATATCTTTTTATAAAATAATTCTTTTTAACATTATTTGATTATTAATACGTCTATTATCTTCTTCTTACCTATCTTTACTAATTAGTCGTTTTATATTTTCTTTTATTTGTCGTAGTTTGTCCGAGGCACGTTTCATTCTTAGTCTAGTATAATTTCGATGTTTCAACCGTCGTCTTAATCGGGTTTGTTAGTCGTGGTGCCTCCTTGTTCATTTGTTTGATCTTAACCATAAATCTTAGTCTCAAGGTCCTTTTGTCGATTTTTACCTAAGAGAGTCCTTTAATTGTGTTTAAAATTCCATTTACTTTAAGCTAGTCATTTGTAACTATTTTTCTTATAAAAGTCACCCAAAGTCTTTAACCTACTTATTATTATCATGTTAGTAATAGTCTTGTTAATCCAATGGACTTCCTAATGTTCTTATCAAGACCATACTTTACCATTCATTCCATCCACATGGCCTTACCTACTTACATACATAGTATATACATACATACATATTTTTGCCATCTAGATCCTTAATGTAACATGTTGTCACACCCCCGCTAAAAGCGGAAACACGGGGATGTAACGAGACCGGGATCGTCATAACACATGGTAAGCGGTAGAGAGCAATATAAATAAATGATGATAAGCGTGTCATGACGACACCTGACAACAAGGGGACTTGTGTCGTGTTTAGTCAATGTTCACGACAACATAGCCATAAGCAACATGATAATGATAACACATATACACATATGATGAAAATGTAAATGTTAATTCCCACAACCCGGGAACAAGTTTCAAAAGATGATAATTGTTTACATGCGATAACATTGTTCAAAAAGATTGTTTAACAAAACATGAGCTAAGTCCCAAAAATGCATCCTAGGGTCTCCACTAAGGCAGCACACCTAGATTCCTGGACTTGTATGATCACCTGAAAAGATATGCTTAAAACGGTCAACATAATTGTTGGTGAGCTCGCAGGTTTATGTAATAAAAATGTAAGTGATGCTGTATATAATAGCGCGTCGGAATACCGTGAATACAGTTATTACACAAGTAAATATCACATGACATGAGCTTTGCAACCAAACCTAGCGACGTACACAAAGAAATTGTCGGCATATATTCACCCAAGGGCCCGTTCCTGGCCACTGATGGTACCAACTAGTATACCATCGAACGAGGGTGGGGGTGTCAACCCAGTAGTACTACCAATACCTAACCGTCGGTTCCCACACTGGAATTAAATAGTTGCAAAGATAGAACCACACAGCAGACCCAAGCATGTATCAAATAGTACTTGCAACACAGTATCACGTTGATTCCTTGTATGTAAAATGTATGTAAGTTGTACAGCATAAAAATTGTGTAAGCATACTTTTCCCCCAATTTGTAAATGATTGAAATGTTGTATAAGCGTAAAAAGGGGCCACGAAACTCACTTGTTAGGTGGTAAGTATGTATGAGCGATGTAATCCCAAATGTTGAATGCAAATAAACAGTCAAACACCTATTGACAGTTATTGTATAGCATTAATGATATGATATATATATAAGCGCGCAATAATGATGGGTCGGTTCGGGTCGTATCGGATGGGTCACGCACAACACACACAGACTGACACACGTACTAGACCCTATGTAGATCCAAGTACAAGACATTGTTGCCACTAATGATGATATTTAGGTAAAAGTATTGTTGTTATCGAAGAAACATTGAATGAGTGTCAATAGTTATAAGTCAATTTAGTCGTTCACAAAGCGTTAGTTAAATTTTGCTCAAAATAGTTTCTGTGCCCTTTCTCACGTTGACATTAATCTTTGTGGCCAAACAATGGCATTATTGTGTTAGTGTTACCTCGACACCACACGACATACTCACGCCACGCACAAGGGGTCAAACACAACAATTTCAGTCGCATACAAGGCCAGACGCACGACTCAACCTCCATTCGTGCGAGTCAACCCTCAATCGTGCGAATCAGCTTCATTCGTACGATTGAGCCTTCATTCGTATGATTGGCCTTCAGTCGTACCACACAACACCCAATCGCACGACTCAACTTCCATGCGCACGAATCAACCTTCAATCGTGCGAATCAGCTACTTTCGTACGACTGAACCTTCATTCGTGCGATTGGACCCCAGTCGTGCGAATCACTTTCATTCGCACACATTCAGTCGGTCACCTGACTCAATCGCACACAAACACTCAATCGCACGCATGACTCAATCGCACACAGACACTCAGTCGCACAACTCAGTCGCACGACATGCCTAGTCGCACAACTCAGTCGCGCGATTGACTCAGACGCATGATCCAGTCGCACGACCCACTCAGTCGCACGGCTCAATCGCATGGATGACCCAGTCGCCTGATCTGCAGAATCGCGACTGTGGTCGGGAGGAGCAGCCCCCGAGCTGCTCTAAACACGGGTTTTACACCACAAGGACCTCCAGAAACATTCAACAAACATACACAAACATAAAACACAAGCAAAGAGACCTCACACGCACCCATACGACCTTGTGTGTTCGGGTTGAACCCGAACACCCGAAACCCTAGTTTGGACAGCCGTGAAAAGGCTAGAAAATGGACAACCAAAGACAACCACCTGCTAAGAAAGGGTAGTCTAAGCTGTAGATGATGTCAAAACGAAGAAAACGAGACCTCTCGGGTCGGATTTGGTGCAAAAATGGAGATTTGGTGTGTGAAGAGGATATGAAGATGAAGAAGATGGTGATAATGAAGATTAGGGCTGGAAAATGGGGTATTTATACCCAGCCCAAGTTTACAAAATTACAAGTTTAGTCCCTGCACTTAACCCCCGAGTTTTCTCAAATTTTGTTCGGTTGAAAAACGACTTTGTTAGGTGTTTTATATTAATTGTAAAAGTATATTTAATGTTGTCATGACTTAAGAAATGGTTATATTAAAACATTTATTTTATTTATAAAATGATATATTTAACGTTTTCAAAAAATAAAAGTTTTGAGGGTCTTTTTAAGGTTCACACACGGTTTTAAACGAATGCACACACACGATGACATTGCACGCATGATATCCACATAATGAGTCAAATAATAATGAGAATGACCAAATATAGAATAGATGACGGATGTCACACATGTTCTTATCTACTAAACATCCATAAACAACCTATTTTCAGATTTATCAAACCCATACATAAGACATTTGCATACAAAAATCATTAAAACAACCATTTCATACAATACTTTAATGGGTGAACTAGGGTTTATCAAGATCCTTATCTTGATCATCCATGCATGAACACATATACATTATCTAATCTAATATACCTTTGGAGGCACTAGATGGAAACCCTTATCACAATGCAAGCTTGATTCTTGATTTCTCGTTCTAACTAAGTTCCAACTAAGGTGCCTTATGGTGAATGCAAGTGAAGGTGGCTACTTGGTTGGTGTTAACCGAAGGTGAAGGAAGGGGGGGGGGGTTTCACGGTGGTGTCGGATGAGGGTGACGGGGTGAGGGTATCGGGTGAGGGTGGTGAGGGTATCGGGTGAGGGTGATGGTAGTGGTGGCGATGTCGGTTTCGGGCGACGGTGGTGGTGATGTCGGGTGAGGGCGACGGTGGTGGTGATGTCGGGTGAGGGCGACGGTGGTGGTGATGTCGGGTGAGGGCGACGGTGGTGGTGATGTCGGGTGAGGGCGACGGTGGTGGTGATGTCGGGTGAAGGCGACGGTGGTGGCGACGGTCTGTGGCGGGTGTGAGGGTGGTGATCGCGACGGGAGGTGGTGTCGGGTGTGGGGGTGATGGTCGCGACGGGAGGTGGTGTCGGGTGTGGGGGTGGTGATCGCGGCGGTGGGTGGTGATGTTGGTGCCGGTCGGCAGGTGGCCGGCGGGAGGCGGCCGGCGAAGGGAAGGGGGCGGCCGAAGGGTGATGGAGGTGGTGTGTGAGAGTGGAGAGGAGATGAAGAGTTGAGAGTGTTTGTGTGTGTGTGTGGTTTTTAAACACACTCACTAAGTGTGTTGTCTTGCATGCAAGACATTTGAAATCCTTCTTGGATTTGCAACTAGCCTAATCATCCATATTATTATTATTATTATTATTATTATTATTATTATTATTATTATTATTATTATTATTATTATTATTATTATTATTATTATTATTATTATGTTTATTGTTATTATTTTTATTGTTATAATTATTCAAGAATTTAAACAATTGCTAGGTTTGATAAATGTTAACGCAGGGTTTTGCTTAATTAGATTTGAACGTTAAATAATCATAATTTAATTATTGTGGATGATTTCGAGAGTTGACCTGATTTGACCGGGTGTCACAATTAACACCGAAAAAACTCTTATTAGAAAATAAATATATAAAAACCGAACGGAAAGTATACGTAAAAACACAAAATATTAAACATAATAATTAAGCGGATCTAGTACCCTACACGTTATTACGGGGTCGTTAAACGGAAAAAAAGCATAACAACGACAAACCACACATCTTACAGCGTGTTAACTTTTAAAATTTATACCAAAATGTAAAACGAAAAAATTGTAAAAGTATGAAATGTATGAGGGAAGAAATTTGAAAATGACAAATATAGGGGTTAGATTGTCAAGAATGTAAAAATATCGGCTTTAAAATAAAAAAAATTAAAAGAAAGAAAAAAATATAAAGAATGTGTATAATCATTAAAGCTAATGATACAACATTCAATGCATTGTAAAATTGATAACTAGTATATATTAAATTTGATTAAACTGGTTGGCTATTCACTTATTTGTTTTGTTACAGGTTTTTTTTTTGTTTTTTATAATATTTAATTTTGATTTATGTTTGTTAGTTTATAATATTTTAACACATAGTAGACGGTCTGGTTTATTGTTAATGGTTTGTACCGAAAAGCCGCTCGTATAAAAATTAAAAAAACCATAAGATTAGTATTATTTTATATCAATATATAACTATTTAATTAATGTGTGTATTAAAAAAATTAGAAAAGAAACCGGTGAAATCATGAAACCAAATTTTAATATTTTGAGTTAAGTACAATTTTACTTCTTAAGGTTTGTTAAAAATAACAATTTTACTACAAAAAATTAAAAACATCAATTTACCTTTAAATGTTTCATATTTTGTTTCGGTTTCACTTCAAAAGTTTCATTATCTTGAATAAAATTAATACAATTAATAAAATCTTTGGAGTGAAATTAAAACAACATATGAAACTTTTGGAGACAAAGTGATGTTTTTAGTGTTTTGGAGGAAATAGTTACTTTAATCAAACTTTATGGAACAAAATTGAAATTAACTTTAATATTTTTATATATTTCGTGTTCGATTTTGAACAACTTTCATAATGGCTCAATCCGTGAAATCAAACCGTTAGTAAGGGTTCAATCTGACGTGAACTCAAAAATCATGTAAGACATGTGAATCCAAGCATGACATGAAATTTGTGGTTTGACACGAACACAATCAATTTAATATGATTTTTTAAATATTTATATTTTTTCTCACATATTACTACTTTAGACAGGTTAACCCGCCAACCCGTTGGGTTGACCGAAACACAGCCCGCCTAGCTAAATGGGTTGGCGGGATTCGATCCAAAACTAGCCTAAACACATTTATACTATATCAAAATCTGTAATTTTCGAGTTAGGGTTGGGTCGTGTTTCCATGTCATGAATTCACACCCCAAGTTATATTTGAAGCTTTTTCACCGCCATAATCTTCTCACATTACTACCCACCTCAACCTTTATGTTGTGTTTTTGAGTTTACTAGTAGATAACCAACCGCGCTTCGCGACGGTTAAAAATCCGATCACAACGCAACACAACGGTATAAATCTGGATTAGAGGGTTCAGAGTGGATGTGTCGTGGCTGCAAAAGATTGATTGCCTCGCCGAGACGACACCAACATTTTCATATCATCATTACCCTTAAACAGAATTTATTGTTCGTTACGGCTGCACATAATTGCCACACAAAAGCAACAAACACATCTATTAGCACATCATCATCGGTAAACATAGTGACCCCCACAGGAAATTTTTTGTCAATACAGAAAAGCAGAGAACTCATTCTATCATCAGAAAAAGCCTCGGATGAATCGAGATTCATCGTCACCGACCTAACCATCAGATTAATCTAGTCTCGGATGAACTGATAATCATCGTCACCGACCTGACATCGACCAAAACGACAACCGTGACCATCAGCACCAACAACATCGGCAAACATATATCATAGACCAAGCATAAATTAAAAACATGAAAATCGGGTCTCAGGTGAGGAAAACCCCAACATCATTGACCAAAGACGAATCGGAGTTCTGAAAAGTCAGTTGGCATGTTGAACAACAACGCAAACCCAGAAACATCAGTTTAATATCTCAGATGAACCTTATGTCACCGTCATCGACAAATCGCAACAAGTATAGCCACCGGCGGCAGCAAGCGCCGCCATCAACGCATGCATGGCGTGGCGGCGACTGGCAGCAGTGGGCGACAACATCTGAAAACCCTAAAAGGGTAATGGAGAGATTGTGAAGAGGCGACGGTACCCAGAGACCGGCCGATGGGACCACCACCTCGACCGCCACCAGCACCGTCTTGTTCTTACCATTAAACCTCAGATTCGTAGGTCTTAAGGCCCGTCGGAAGATACCCGACAACACACAACGGCGAGGGGACGGCAGGGAAGCCGAGGCTGCCACCGCCCACACCAACACGCCCACCAACAACCGCTCGCGATTAAAGAGGACGGAAGACCGGCGAAGACGAAACGACATCAACAGCCGAACGGCCACCGCCTCGGCACCTACCACCACCAAACCACCAAATGAAGAAACAAAGGCTGCAACACATAAAAAGCCACTGCACAGAACCCGAGGCAAACTGAAATACCCAAACTACCCCTGAACACTGTTCATGGCCTTGCTTTTTTCATATATAGGGTAACTAGATGAATGAAAAAATAGAAAATAAATATAAAAGAGAAAAGAAATGACGGAAAAAAAAAAGAAAAGGCATAATTTTACTATTAAATCATTTTAATCTTTTAATTAAACTAAGTTGGAAGAATAAAATGTTATCACCACTACCGCTTGCTTTTGACTTGGGAGAACAATCGGGAATGAAAATTACTAAAAAAATGTTTCTTCCATTTCACTGGCCAAAAAATGTTTGTAACACAAATGTTTTTCATTTATTTTCAGTTCCTTTCGCTTTCAATTAAATCATATTTTCTATTCATATCCTTATAATTTAAATAAACAACATCATTTCATAAAAAAAATATTATTTTTAAAGACCTCTCACATCTCATTTTTTATCCTTATCTCTATATTTTTTTGTTATTTTTTCTATTTCTTACAATTACTGTATTAACTACAAACTATATTGTCTTATTATTTTTCTCTTATAAATGAATTCCAATAAAGTTTTATTTTTGATAGAATAAGCCCAAGTGAGAACGGGTCAATCTAATAATGGTTGTTTTGGTTCAAGTTAGGACGGGTCGATAAATAATAATAATAAAACTGTTCACATATGGTCATTTTTGGTTTGGGTTCTTCTTTGATTACCCTACATTAGAAATTAAAAGATGAATATGATATCATCAGAATCATATTAAACACGCCAAAACAAAAAAAATAATTAACAAATAAAAAACAAATGCCATTCTCTTTGTGCTTGCAACATGGGTTATCTAATTATCTTCACCAATACCAATTACCTAGTAAGCCAAACCACCAATTGTACAAGCAGCAACTCTAATTCGAGTAGCCAAGGCCATAATCGGCCTGCCTTCACCTACAAAGAGATAAAATTTCATAATAAAAAGGTTTAACAACTAACAAAACATTATCCCACATAAATAATCAGTACCAAGAATATGAGAATTGTACCAACGTGAAGTCTCGCCAATCTACATAATTATTTACACAAATATCACCATTAACTTCAAACATCCGATTAGACAAAATGTGTATGTGTGTCTATAGGTTCTCATCCTCAAAACTAATTAAACACCAAATTAGATCCAATTAACTCTAACAACGCAACTGAACGCACCCATAAAAGAGATCAATGACCAAATAATCGACAAATACATGTCCATCTTTACAAGAACGACTGAAGAACATAAAAAGCAAGTGATAAATAATGATAAACTATAACTCTGAAAGTATAAACCTTCAAACACTAACTAAGTCATGTGATAGTGATGAATGTGATCAAAAACTGTCTTAGTTAGCTTAAGAACTATGAACCTAACAATCGACTGTTTACGGAATCATCGCACAACAACATCAGTTGCGATTTGCAGATCAAAGATCCTATAGATGACGAGCAGTACCAAAAAAACAATCTAAACGATAACTAATCAACAATCAAAACACAGAAAAGATGAAACTTGAACAAATAAATTGAAGAATATAGGGCTGGAATATAGGAAATGTGTTCACTTTTATTAAGAATATATACGATAATAATAATGATAATCACGTTATTGATGTGAAAACTAAAGTGTAATACAATCCAAATGTAAGTAATAACATAAGTTACATGCATTAAAACCAATTCAAACCGTAGTCTTCTAAAAAACTAGAAGGAAGCTTTGTTCGGTTGAATCTTGGAACCGCATAAATTCTTCATAGTTTTACCTATGATTGCACATCAACAAGCAAAAAGGTTGAGAGATGGTCATGAATTTCCGCTCAACAAAAGTCCTTTAAAACAGATGTCACACATCTTCTTATACAAACACATATGTTTCTCAAGGTACAACATCTGAAACAATATGTTTGTAGTGTCGGAGATATCTCGCACCTGATGTCACACTGGATAAGAAGTGTGTTGAAAAGATGGAAAAATAAAGAAAAAGATGATGATCTAGAAGGTAGAAGTATGAGTATTTCGTTTTTTGGTTTTGAGTAGTGTAGTTTTGTGAATTATAAAAGAATCTCTTAACTCCACACAAGGAACATATCTGTGTATCTCTTAACTCCACTTGAAAGTTTGTTTTGTCAGTCCATGATATGAGACAAAATCAACCACTTCCACTTATTACATCAACTTTTAGTATGTATATGTCATATATATTAGCCTCATTTTGAACACTATTCAACTCCTTTCACATCATAGAATACAACCCCACTAAATAATACTAATATTTTGTGTCCAAAATTAGTGAAAACCCCACTTTTTCACTAGTGGAAACCTCATTTTCTCACTAAATTTTGAACATGGAATTGGAGGTAGGTGAACTGCTAGAGGGATGCGGTGTTGAATAGTGACACCGTAAATTTATGGTTTACGGTAAATATCCCCTAAAATTAAGGTTGAGAATTAAAGACTGCATAGAGGTTGTTTAGTTAAATATCACCTAAGTGTTCTATAGACAAAATTTATTTCACTAAAACTCTTTTTAAATTAAATAAAGTGGTTAACTAATGTTTGAAGCTCATATTGATGCAATGATGTAGACAAAGTTGTGCTTTGGTGCTCGTTAAAAGTTCACCGCCACCTTTAACTATCTTGTAATGATGTAATTTGTGTTCGTGTCATCGTATTTGACGTCCTAAATGTTATCGCGGCTGACATCCTAAGGGGTTGTTTGGTAGCATCTGAATCAGCCTCTTAATGGTTCAAGTATCTGAATGGTTTAACACTTAATGATTCAGATTGTTTGTTTCGCGAGCAAATATCTGAATGTTTCAGACATTTGCCTCTGAATGGTTAAACATTATACTAATGCTGAATGGTTAAGACCTTTTATCTGAATTGGGTAGAGATCAGCTTTTAAATAGTTAAACAATATACTAGTTATTAATGGTTCAGACATTTTAATAATTTAAAATTTAATGGTTCAGACATCTTATTGGTTTAACATTTAATTATTCCGAACTTATCAAACAGCCCTAAGGTTTGATTAAAAGATGAAATTGTAATCGATTCTATTTAAAATATGCTTGTTTCTTCTGCTACGATCTCACATTGACCAGGGTCCTGACGACATTAGCTGCGGAACATGAACATGAAACAAACAAACAAATGATCCACGGATTCATCAAAATCCCTAAAAACAACTTGCTACAACACAGGAGATCCCACCTACGACAGATCAAAAGCATAAAACATCTATTCATCTGACTCAATCCACTCGTGACTCGTGAGTCTTCCAAACATCAAATCCTTTTGTAAATCGAATCGCTCTTCACTTGTTTCATTCTTTGATTTCTGTTTTGTTTCTTGTCTCGAGTGTTCATTACTCTAGGGTTTACTCATACTTGTTTAGTATTGACTATTTCGCTCTTCATTGATAATGAGTTTGTTGTTTAGCAAATCGAATACAAGCTCATTGTTGTTTACCAAATTGAGTATATTTTAGGCTGTATAACTGTATTGGTTATCCACTGTTCACTAGTTCATTCTGCAGGACAGTTTGCAGGTGCATGATACAATGCCTATGTGAAGTTGATGCAAAGTGTGAATACATAAGACCTAGTAACTTTTAACTAGAAAATTGATCACTATTGTTACTAGTTTATCACCAATATTTTCATTTTCTTGGGTTTGTTAATAAGTCCAATGAAGTTTTCATTTCTTTTTATAAGAAATTTTAGAATCCACAAGAATTTTGAAGCTGGAAAGTAACTGTTTTTGATGGCTTGAAGTCATATTGTATCTCTTGTTTGGAATGTTATAGTAGTATTACGGTCAATCTGTCGAACCAACAGTGAATTTGCTTGAATTGGCAAACTGTTATCAGTTAGAGGATTTATTATCTAGTACAATGTAATTGCTAATTGTATATATTGTTTCTTGGCAGCTGAGATCAATGGGAGTGTTGAATTTTCAGTCCCTGATCATTTTCTCTGCCTTGTTACGGGTCTTCTTAATTGTGTATGGAGAATGGCAGGATACTCATATGGAGGTTAGGTATACAGATGTTGATTATCTTGTGTTCTCTGATGCTGCTGCTTTAGTAGTTGCTGGAAAATCTCCTTACAAAAGATCCACATACCGTTACTCTCCTTTGATTGCATTTATTCTCACACCAAATTCGTTTATTCATAGATCATGGGGAAAGTTTCTCTTCTCTGTTTCAGGTAAATAATTTATTTCAGAGAAGATACTTGTTTTTATGAGAAATAGCAAATATTTGACCCATTTAAATTGCATAATTACTATTCCTGTTAGAGGTAGCAAGATGAGTGGGTTGAGCAACATGTCAAAATGGTTTTGGGTTGAAATGAATCTTTATCTATGGGCTATGTTAGTTTAGGTTGACCCTCCCATTAGAGGTAGTAAATATTTAATGTGTTAATTATGATTACAAATACTATATTATTCCACTAATAATCTGAATCTTTGAATAAGATGATTAATGAGGTCGTATGCATTAAAACTAGACTTTAGGCAACATTTATCATTTCATCCCATTTAACCCATTTGACTGGTTTGAGATAAAACACAACCCAAATCGACACATTCCTAAGTAAACGACGAGTGGAAATTGCCACCTTAAAGTCTCATGGAAGCGTTTGACTACTTGCTTATCACCCAAAATTGACCTTACAGTTACAATTTATTGTTTGATGTTTCATAGTATAAGTAAAGGACTGGGAATGGAGGGTATTTTCATCACTTTGATTAAATTAAAGTCATGCAAAATGTAACTAGATGCTTAAAATATCTGACATCATTTTATTTTCTGTCCCAAGCTTAATATTATCTTAAAAATGCAGATTTACTTGTGGGGTACTTTATCCGTACAATTCTGAAGCTTCGTGGAGTGCCTGAGAATCTAAGCATATACTCTGTAATTGTATGGCTTTTTAATCCATTTACCTTCACCATTGGAACACGAGGCAACTGTGAGCCCATTATTTGTGCCATCATTTTGTGGATTATTATTTGTCTTATGAGAGGTGCAGTCTAATTCCCTTAAAAACTTTTGCTTATTTTTCCATTCACCTTTTGATTTTATATATAGCCTTGGAAATATGGTAAGCAGTTGGTTAGAGGGACAGTTTCTGCCCACTACAATGGAAATGTGTTAGTTTGGGTTGTATATTATTTCTAACATGTTAAATTGGTAAAGCTACAAGTATAAAATAGACACATGTCTCACTGTTTAGAAGTTGTTCAAAGTGTACCTGATTGCTTACAACCTTCTAAACTGTTTAGTTTAAAAAGTTTATATTGTTAATTAAGTTATTGGTTTTTTTAATTCAAATTAATATCTTTTATAAAACTAAAAGACAAAAAAGAGAAGTGTGGGCGGGTCAACCAACTGCCAAAACCCATTCATACCACCTATACAGTCGGTACATAATTTATTAGTTTACATTTAGTCCATGTTAGATTTCGAGTGACTGCTCATAGAACTATTTCTTAATTTGGTTTCTGACTTTGTGTAATCATGTTCAATATATCCTGGTTGCAGGTAATCTATTACAAGGGGCAGTTTGGTACGGGCTTGTTGTTCATATGAGAATCTACCCTATAATTTACGCCCTCCCTATCGTTCTAGTTCTTGATCCAAACCATTTCCAACTTGGTAAAAAACCTTCCATCACAGATTGGAATTCAAGACAACAAAAATCAAATGGAAGTTCGGGCCCCACCAATTATTTCGATCTGAACCAATTATGGGTTCTCTTTCAGAGCATATTTACGAGATCAAGAATCTTGTTTGGACTAATATCAGCAACCGTATTCTTCTTATTCACTGGAATATTCTTCTATTTATACGAATGGGAGTTCTTGCACGAGGCCCTGTTGTACCACTTAACACGCACAGATCCAAGACATAATTTTTCCATCTACTTTTATCACATTTATCTCAATTACGAACAGGAATTCTCAGTGTTGGAAAAACTCGTCTCATTTCTACCTCAGTTAATAGTGCAGATTGTTCTAGTTTTCCGTTTTGCACAAGATTTCCCTTTTTGTTTCTTTGTTCAGACGGTGGCATTTGTAGCATTCAACAAGGTTCGTTGTACCAGGAGCTTTATTGCAGCTATTATACATAAGGGGTGTTTGGGTTTGCTTTTTGAAACTGGTTATTGTGACCAAACACTCCTATACCTTGTAAATATTTTCATCTGATGACATAAAAATATGCCTCATTTTACAGGTGATAACAGCTCAGTACTTTGTGTGGTTTTTTTGTCTGTTGCCACTAATTCTACCCTGGACCAAAATGAAGCTGAAATGGGAAGGTATTTTCTGCATTTTGCTGTGGATAGGAGCTCAAACTCATTGGCTGTTTTGGGGGTATATGCTTGAATTTAAAGGCAAACAAGTCTTCTTACAACTTTGGGCAGCAAGTTTAGTGTTCTTTGCTGCTAATATCTATGTGACGATCACCATCATTCTCAGACACACGTATTCTCCTGTTTTTAAACGTCTAGTCACTTCACGCTCCCAGAAAACAAAGTGATTACAACCTGAAGATGAATATGTTTACGCATTTCTGCCCAATGGCCTGGGCTGCACAGTTGCTATTACTGAGTTTGACCATTTTCGGGTTAGATGTTTGTTGTATTGCGAGTGACAAACATCCCAGATGAATTTTGAAGATTTAATCATTTCTTCAAGCTGATATCATTATTTTTACCTGTACAATCCCAAATCGTTGGTGGGAACGATTTTATCTTATTTTATTTAGAACAGCTCTTAATGTACTCCAATTAACCATCTATACATGCATCTTATAGGATTTGAACTCTCAACCTCTTATATAGAGGGCATCTTACCATCAGTGGGCCCCTCAATGAATGGAATTTATTAATTACTATTTCTTGAACGAATACTGTTACGACTTATATTGTGTAATTTCATATTAGATTTGGGGCTCGGGATTTGTCTCTCTCAAATGCTTGTCGGGTATACTGATATTGGAAGCTTGTTCTTCTTTGTTAGAGAAGATTGATGTATAGAGTTTGGACTTTGGAGTCTAAACAATGTTTGTGGTTAGATGCTTTGTTGGATGGTTTTTTCCATATCAGCCTGAATTAGTTGCTTGAGTGTTTAACTTCCATATAAAATACTAAATATAAATATAATATTTTTTATGCTAATAAACACATTATTGTCCTTGCTAAGAGCTATATCTTTGTATATTAATAAACAAGTTTTTTGGGGACATATGGTGAAATCTACACCTCTTAAATTAAATTTCCTCTACTCTCTTCTAATAACTAATTACATTAACTACCAATCACATTAATACAATTTGTAAATTAATAAATTCTTATAAAATAAAGAATTTTTACATCAAACTTTTTTTAAAATATGATATATTTTAAAACACTTAAAAGCAAAGTTTAAAATCTGATATCAACATCTAATTATTTAAAATCCGAATACATACATAATTTCAATAATATCTTATCATAAAATATTGTTTTATAGTTAATAAACTTTTGTTACTAACTATTTAATATTTTATCTATTCAACTCGTATAACACGAGGAATACTAACCTAATATCTATATATGCTAACAACAAAAGTTGATTTGATATAAAAGTTACACATTTGATACACATGTTTAACTTACGAACTTAATATTTTTTCACCAAGTGCAACACTTATTGTATCAAATTAACCATAAGTGTAATTATCGTACATTTACATCTAACACCAAAAGAGATGGTGATAAAAATTTTAACACATGTAACAGAAGTGTCACACAAATTTGGTCATATGATCTATTTTTACATAATTTTTTTAGGTTTAACACCAAAAGATTAAATCATCAAAGAAAAGAAGTGGCATAGAGACGGAAGCCTGACATACTTTTTGTGTTATATTATCTACTTTAGTCGAGTTATATTGACATGGTGTGTAGCATTGTTACATTTTCATTGTTATTTGGTTATTAAATATTTTGTAAGTGAATTAGAATTTAAAAATAAAAAGTGAAATAGGAGTGTTCATTTTTATTATAATAATATAAGTTTCAATTATATTTAACTTTGTAATCATTTATAATCTTTAAAAAAAGACAATCATGGTTGACATCCATCAAAATTGTGAATGGCATGATAAAATCCTTAGTACAATTTATATTATGCAAATTATTTATAAAAAACCGCAATGGGTCTATAATTTTTACAAAAATAGTAATTTGTTAAAATAAAAAATGAAACAAATATAGCTGTTTAACGTGCACATACAATTTACCAATAATATAAAACATGAAGATGACAAAATAGTTGAAAAAGAATTGAATTTTTAACCAAACATGTGTAGTTGACAATAGAAAGTGGGAGACAAGAAAAAAAGCCCGTTTTACCATAATTTCCTTTTTGCAGCTTGTCATGCACTATGAACAACCACTAAAACATGAATTTTAGCGTGGAAAGAAACTTGTGCTCTTCGCTTTGATTTTTGTACATTTGGATTTCGCACAACAGTTGGGAAATTCGGGGCAATAATTTTGGTACAAAGTACAAATTTATTAGTTTTTTTTTTGAAAGGCCAACAAAACAATTTTATTAAAACATAGACTAACAGAGAGTTAGACTAGATAGTTACAAACACCATGATATTACAATTCAAATCACCAAACTAGAAACATCAAAATTCCGCCATTGATCTCATGTTAATGATTGATTTTTAGACCTGTTCTTGAGCCAGAGATAACCATAAACCTTTATTTCTTCCACCAACTTAGTGATAGTCGTAGATTTTTGCTCAAAGATTAATTCATTCCTACTCCTCCATAGACACCAAATGGCAGTCTGAATTACCGAATATATTATCTTCTTCCAAGTCGAAGACCCGCGGGCAAAAGTGTGAAAATGTAATAAGTCTTTCTCATCAAACAAGTAAAAAGAAGATAGCTTGCACCAAGAAGAAATAACATCCCAAAGTAACTGAGTAAAAGGGCATTCAACGAGTAGATACTTAAAGACTCCACTTGTTCGTTGCAAAACACACATGATGGGTTAGTAATATTGACTTGCCGATGCATCAAAGAGAGGAAAGTTGGCAACCTATTCAAGCATAACCTCCAGCAAAGAAAATTAACTTTAATAGGGACCCAATTATTCCACTGGAAAGATATGCCAAGGTCCTCGAACGTGGCTGATTGAATAGCTTCCTTCAAACTTTTAACCGAGAAGATACTTGATGGGTGCAAATCCCATAACCATGCAGAACTAGTCATCCCTTCCAACGAACAATGATGAGAGTAAGATTTTTTGAAGAGTAAGATTTTTTCAAGACTACTTAAGTTTGAATTTAGTTAAGAGTGGGTTTGAGGGCAAAAAAGGATATTGTTGTTTGAAAGGAAATAGTTGTGAGTTACAACACAAAATTCTTAATTATATTCGATTATCTTTAATAAATTCATGTATTACACAAATTTAATAAAAAAATAATTAAATATAATAAAATTTATTAATTATAAAATAATATTTTAAGATGAAATACGACTGAAATCACATACGAGTAAGGATTATAAGTACTAAAACAATGATAATATTTTTTTAAATTTTGCTTTTAAACTTTTCTTATTTTTTTCAAAATAAAGCAAATAAGATGTTACGTTCTATTCTATGAATGAATCGATCAAGAAGTAAAACAAGTTCGAATCTATTAAATATTTTGTTGCAAAACAAACCATTTTAAAAAATATCATTTTAAAGTTAGCCTGATTATAACTCTTTTAGTTATATTTGGTTATAAAATATTAACTTTTTTAAAACATCAAATTCAAAATATTTCATAATTTTAAAAGAGCTTGATATTTTAGAAAAAAATAATTACTTTTTAAATTTTGTTTTTTTTAAAATAAGATTAATAAATGTATTTCTTTCTTAAGTTATTAAAAAAATATTTTTAATCTAGAAAAATTAAATATTATTATTAGTAATTAATAAAACTATTTAATGGAGAGAGAATACACTATTTTGATGATCATGAATGTGGTTCTACTACGTATCTCCCTAATCACTCTTTTATTAGAGTAAGAAAATTCAACTACTCAAATGATACTTTATAACTCAACTACAAGAAAACGGCAATAGTAAACATCCAGGGGATTAAAGTTATAATTATATATATATATATATATATATATATATATATATATAATTAAATAATATAATTTGTTTCAATTATTAAATATATTTATATAAAAAGTTAGTATTATATATAAAATTAAGATAAAAACAATTAAATAATATGCATAATGTTTCTACAAAATATATAATTATATATATATATATATATATATATATATATATATATACATATATATTAAATAATAATTAAATAATAAACAAGCTGAGTCGGAGCCGAGCTCGAGCTTTAGAATTAAAGCACGAAACAAGACTCTTAAGGCAAAATGAGCCGAGCTCGAGCCTAAACGAGCTTCCACTCGGCTTGGATCGTGTGCATCGTAGTGTTATCTTAGCCTATAAAAAGTAATAATAGGTAATAACAATTTATTTAGGTGTTAATGTTGGATGATAAATGTCACACCCCAACCTTGACGGCGGAATCGTCGAGATGTGCGGGTTAAGATTATCACAACCACATAACGCTATCTTTAAATGAAAATATTATTATTATTATTATAAGTTTCAAAGGCAAATACAACCATAAGTTTCAACATGAAATAAGTCAAACATAAAACAAAAATAATCCAAAGCTCTTTATTCATTATTCTAGGTTCAAACCCTAGATTTAAGTAAACTTCAAAAGATGACCTCAAACTTGCGTGTTTCCTGAAACATGTTAAAAAGTAAAAGGTCAACTACGAAGTTGGTGAGTTTCCAAGGGTTTAACATACATATTATATCAAAGGTTACAAGTAGCAATTCATGTCATAGGTTACGTGTTAGCAAGTTTATAGAACACATATAGCTACAATCAAACCTCGACTTAAATACAAATTTATATGATTGGCTAAGTGTACTTAGTTCCCATGATAAACAAGTCATACGTCATCAGGAGCCGGCAATACATCGGCTTTAGCACCAAATAGGCTTGTCAGGCCCAAAGATATAGACGTCGTCAAGCTAGCAATAGTAATGATTGTCAACAAAATATGTATCTTATATAAGACTTACAATAACACAAATAACCATGACAAATAAAAGTATGAATTGCAAGTGCTTTACAAGATTTAAACATTTACAAGTGTAAGTTTGATAAGATTAACATGTTTCACCCCAATAAAATGTGAAATAATAATAAAATGGGGCAAGGAAACTCACTTGGCAACTAAGTATAAAAATGACGATTAATAATAATAATAAGCAACATTCCATCGTAGTCCTTCACAAGGTACCTAAATATGTATATATTTACAAGATTTAGGATAATTATCATAAGTTTAATGTTTTAACGAGATCTAGGGTATTAGAATTTGGGGGTTTTTTTATAAACAAAATCAGTGCACTCTTATTTATATTTTGTTCGATAAAAGAAAGTACCATTTATAAGATTTTAAAGGAATTAAATTCTTTGTATATAACTTGAGTATTTAGTTATAAAATATATTTAAATACTATAATATCATTTGCCGCTCGCGTATGGGTGATTGGGATACGCATGGGTATAAAATGTGCCGACTTAGTCAATCGGTCAACGATCAACCATATGCTATCATGACCAAGAGAGGTACGAGGTAGTTTAGTTATAAAGTCCATGGATATGTGTTCTCATTTCCACATAGGAATCTCAGGTTGTTCAAGTAATACACTTGGACGTTGGTGTTCGGCTTTAACCTTCGTACACGTGAGGCACTTAGCTACATAAGTCGCTATGTCTTTCTTCATTCCAGGCCACCAATATTGACCACGCAGGTCCATGTACATCTTATCGGAGCCAGGATGAATAGAATAACGAGTTTGATGAGCTTCGTTCATGATAAAGGTACAAAGATTATCACGATTTAGAATCCAAATTCAATTAGCGAAATGCATCAACCCATTGGGTTTCGCCTCCAATTGAGCTAGAAGGTTATGCTCCAATTCATCCTTCATTCTTCCTTCTTGTTGAACCGCTTGTTGAGCCTCTAGGATACTAGACTCGATATCACCTTCTATCCTCAAGTTTTGTAGTAGTATGGTAGTCTCGTTAACATCTAAATGAATCTCGGTATCAAACTCTCCCAAAGTGTCAAACCATTGGCGTCGATCGCGAATCTCTTGAAACGAGATCGTCTTGTTATGAACCTTTCGACTCAGTGCATCGGCCACCACATTAGCTTTACCAGGATGGTAACGGATGTCACAATCGTAATCACTAATCAACTCCACCCAACGACATTGTCTCATATTGAGATCTTTTTGATTAAAAACATGTTGAAGGCTTTTGTGATCGGTGTAGACTATGCATTGTGTACCATAAAGATAATGTCTCCAAATCTTCAAAGCAAAGACCACAACACCAAGTTCGAGATCGTGTGCCGTGTAATTCACCTCATGGACTTCAATTGTCTCGATGCATAAGCTATGACCTTTTCTCGTTGCATGAGAACACAACCAAGGCCTCGTTTAGATGCATCATAATACACGGCGAAATCATCGTTTCCATCGGGTAGGGTCAAGATGGGAGCATTGCATAACTTGTGCTTTAACGCTTCAAAAGCTTCTTCTTGTTCGGACCCCCACTCGAATGGTTTGTTCTTTTGAGTCAAAGAAGTAAGCGGCTTCGTGATTCTTGAAAAGTTGGCAATAAATCGCCGGTAATAACCAGCAAGACCAATGAAAGATCGAACTTCGGTTGGAGTTGTGGGAACACTCCAATTCTTTACAGCTTCCACCTTTGTAGGGTCAAAGTGAATTCCTTGGCTATTCACCACGTGTCCTAGAAATTGAACTTCCTCGAGCCATAATTCACATTTCGAGAATTTCGCATACAGTTGTTCTTTCTTCAACAACTCAAGAACTTATCGTAGATGTAGCTCATGATCGGTATGGGACTTGGAATAGATAAGTATGTCATCAATGAAGACGATCACAAACTTGTCCAGATAAGGCTTGCATACTCGATTCATGAGATCCATGAAAACAGCAGGAGCATTTGTTAAACCAAAAGGCATAACCATGAACTCATAATGCCCATATCGAGTACGGAACGCAGTCTTTGGGATATCATCGTCGTGAACTCGTAGTTGATGATAACCAGAACGTATCTTCGAGAAAATTGCAGCTCCTTGGAGTTGGTCAAATAGATCATCGATACGAGGAAGAGGATAGCGGTTCTTGATGGTAAGCTTGTTAAGCTCACGATAATCGATGCACATACGAAGCGACCCATCTTTCTTCTTTACGAACAGACGGGTGCACCCCAAGGCGAAGAGCTAGGACGAATGAAACCCTTCTCGGATAGTTATTGAAGTTGACTAAATAGCTCTTGCATTTCCGATGATGCAAGTCGATATGGTGACTTAGCCAGGAGGTTTGGTCCCGGTATTAAGTCGATCTTAAACTCGACTTCACGCATGGGAGGTAGACCACTAAGGTCATCGTGAAATACTTTAGGAAAGTCTCGTACAATCGGGACATCCTTAAGATCTTTCCCTTTGACTTTCATGTTGACCACTAAGCCAAGAAAGCCATATAGTTCTTGCTTAAGCATTTTCGGGCTTGGGTTCAAGACATGAGTTTAAGTCCTTTGGAGGATTTTTCGCCGAATACTTTCAATGTATCCCTAAAAGGTAATGGAATTCGAATACACTTCTCGAAACAAATGATCTCGGCATGGTGTTTGGCTAACCAATCCATACCAATGATAACATCAAAGCTTCCAATTTTCATAGGAATAAGATCGATAAGGAAATCGTGCGCGTCAAGACTCAAGATACAATCACGAATAATGATATCAACAGTGATCGGTTCTCCATCGACGACTTCAACAATGAGAGGTCTTTCTAATTTCGTAGATGGCTTAGCAAGAATGGGTTCAAACTCTAACGAAACAAAGTTTTTATCGGCTCCAGAATCAAATAGAATGTAGGCATAAGTATTATTAATAAGGAACATACCTGTATAGTTTTAAAGGTATTTAATGACACAGGTAAAGCATCAAAAGAATTAGATCATAAAAGTTAAGGTTGGGTTAACATACCATTCACCACATCGTTGTTTGCTTGTGCTTGGTTAACATTGATGTTGAAAGCACGTCCTCGGGCTTGTGGAACATTACCCACAAGACGAGGGCATTGTGGGCGGATGTGACCAGGTTCCCCACAATTGTAGCAAACACGGTTCATTACCATCGTGGCGTTATTAGGTGCACGGTGACAAGTCGCCACCAAGTGTACAAATTTACCGCACAAAGTACAGATGCGGCACAGGGCGTTCCCCGAATGATGGTACCTACAGATGTTGCACATAGGTTGAGGACCAGCATAGGCCCTAGCCACAGGCACTTGTGCCACAGGTGCAGCCGCAGGTACAAGTTGTCTTTGAGGTGCTTTGGGTGCAGCCACAACATAGTTGCGTGCCGGTGTGAACTTGCGCTTCTTATTGTTGTTGTTGTTGTAAGACGGTTCAGCTTTGGTCTCCTTAACAGCTTCAGTAGCCATCTTTTCCACCTTCTTTGCACCCTTCGCAGACATGGTGCCCGCTTGTATATGATTCTCGGTGAGTTGAGCGGTGATAGTGATGGCTTCTTCCAAGGTTGTGGGTCGGCTACCCACCACAGCATCTTGAATATGCGGTGGTACACCCTTGATGAACTTCTCGATGTTGCGAGGGACAGTGTCGACCATATGGGGCAACAGTATGCTCAACTCATGATGCCTAGTTGAGTAGGCCAAATGGTCACCACCATCTTGTTTCAAGTTCCAAAATTTCTCCTCCAGTTTTTGTAGTTCACTCCTCGGACAGAACTTCGCGATGGCTATGTTCTTGAACTCCTCCCAAGTAAGTGCTAACACAGCTTCAGCACCACGTTCCTTTTCTCGCTGTTCCACAAAGTAAGTGCCCTTTGTTGGAGCATACTAGTGGCATAACGAACCTTGAGTGCCTCAGGGCACTCACAATTGATAAATGTATTCTCCATACTTTCAAACCACTCTAGAAGACCAATGGCTCCTTCCTTGCCACTAAAACTAGTGGGCTTGCATGAACTAAAGTGCTTGAAAGTGCAGGTTTGATTGTTGCGCCCTTAATTCGCACTATTTTCCCCTTGACCATTGGCAGTGTTGTTGTTGCTAGCATTGGTCATCATGGTGCTATTGAGTTCAACAACCATGGTTGGGATAACGGCGGCCATTTCTCGTGCGATCATGGCGGCTAGCTTACGGTCGAAGCTTCCACGCTTCCCATGATGACGATACATGCTGGATATACAAAATGAGTTAGTCACGGGAATGAGGATAACAAAGGACAGTAATTTAAACAAGGATAAATCAAGAGTTGTAAGGCACATGGAATGATTCCATTTGGTAACGCATTACCATTTGGAAACGTTGACACGTCAAGGTAAATTGACTCATTTGCCTTAGAAACTTGTGTATGTTGACCATAGTTTATCACTTATCCCAGAAATCCCCAGGTAAGCATAACTAGTCTCGTAGGATTTATGCGAAATGCTTACCTTAGCCCGAAGGCTTTTTGCCAGGAAAACCAGAATACAGGTGTCTATGTGTCACACAAATTTCTTAGGTTCATGAAATCAAAACCTTGATGAGATTTTCATAGGTTAGACGTAGAGTCTAAGGAATTAAACCCACGATATAAAGTGTATGATCCCACGTGTCGTCGAGAATAAGTTTAGGAAGTTTCATTTGTCGGGGTGAATCAAAGAGTCAAGGATAAGTTTAGGGGAGACAAGCAACAAAGTTTAAGCATTTACAAGGCAATCCTATGCTAAGGCATCAAGTTGCACATAAGAAGGCATAGCATTATGTAGCATGCAAACAATATATTTTTTACAAGAATATAAATATCATTCTATAAGGTTCATGCATAAGCTATAGTCTAGGTAACTATTTCTAATAACCTAAATCCCTATAGTTATGGGCTCTGATACCAATCTGTCACACCCCAACCTTGACGGCGGAATCGTCGAGATGTGCGGGTTAAGATTATTCACAACCACATAACGCTATCTTTAAATGAAAATATTATTCTTATTATAAGTTTCAAAGGCAAATACAACCATAAGTTTCAACATGAAATAAGTCAACATAAAACAAAAATAATCCAAAGCTCTTTATTCATTATTCTAGGTTCAAACCCTAGATTTAAGCAAACTTCAAAAGATGACCTCAAACTTGCGCATTTCCTGAAACATGTTAAAAATAAAAGGTCAACTATGAAGTTGGTGAGTTTCCAAGGGTTTAACATACATATTGTATCAAAGGTTACAAGTAGCAATTCATGTCATAGGTTACGTGTTAGCAAGTTTATAGAACACATATAGCTACAATCAAACCTCGACTTAAATACAAGTTTATATGATTGGCTAAGTGTACTTGGTTCCTATGATAAACAAGTCATACGTCATCAGGAGCCGGCAATACATCGGCTTTAGCACCAAATAGGCTTGTCAGGCACAAAGATATACACGTCGTCAGGCTAGCAATAGTAATGATTGTCAACAAAATATGTATCTTATATAAGACTTACAGTAACACAAATAACCATGACAAATAAAAGTATGAATTGCAAGTGCTTTACAAGATTTAAACATTTACAAGTGTAAGTTTGATAAGATTAACATGTTTCATCCCAAAAAGGTGTGAAATAATAATAAAATGGGGCAAGAAAACTCACTTGGCAACTAAGTATAAAAATGGGGATTAATAATGATAAAAATGACGATTAATAAAAGTATGAATTGCAAGTGCTTTACTAAATATGTATATATTTACAAGATTTAGGTTAATTATCATAAGTTTAACGTTTTAACGAGATCTAGGGTATTAGAATTTGGGGGTTTTTTTATAAATAAAATCAATGCACTCTTATTTATATTTTGTTCGATAAAAGAAGGCATCATTTATTAGACTTTAAAGGAATTAAATTCTTTGTAAATAACTTGCGTATTTAGTTATAAAATATATTTGAATACTATAATTATCATTATAAATCTCTAATCAAGGAAAACATAAGGTCTAACAATAATTTAATAATTTAAATTATCATATAAATCTATTTTTATAAAAATATTTAGTTTAAACATTTGTAAATAATTTTTATAATAAAATGTTAAACATGTTTTTCAAGAAATAATTTACAAAAAAAGTTTAGATGATTTTAAAAATATTAGGAGTTTGTGAAAGTTATTTTTA
The DNA here is from genome assembly GCA_025215565.1 of Flaveria ramosissima. Classification (NCBI taxonomy): domain Eukaryota; kingdom Viridiplantae; phylum Streptophyta; class Magnoliopsida; order Asterales; family Asteraceae; genus Flaveria; species Flaveria ramosissima. Next base: position 17,249,175 of record CM046036.1, on the reverse strand, counting down.
TATTTAATATAATTTTTCTATAATTAATTTAAGGCTAAAAAGCCTTTTTTAAAAATCAGAGGGTGCCCGGGTTCGAACCTAGGACCTCTAGGTTGGGATGGGGTCGAGTAACCAGTGAACTAAGGGCCATTGTCGTGCTAACGTTCGGCCCTTAATTCTTAAAACCTTTGATTCAGATTAGCCCCAATTCCTTAAGAACCCTAGATTCGATTGGGCTCAAATTGAAGCACCAATCGATTCTGTAAATGATGCTAATCATGGGGCTTTTGTTCCCCATGCTTAGACGAACATAAACATATATTTAACTTACTTGATTAGGATTGAATTGTTGTGTTTGTGCTCGGGTTTTGTCTCGGTTCGCTCGCGAAGAACAGGGAGCTTGAAATCGATGTTTGAGTGATGATTTAGAGAAATTGAGGTTGCAGAGAGTTGAAAGGGGTCGGATGAAAGCTTTCCCCTCTGTTAAATGAGTTCAATTTGTACGTTAAGGTACCGGATGGGTCTCGCCTTTGATTCGATTGTTTTGGTTATGATTGGACGATTAATTGGTTGTTAAACTCAAATTAAACAACACATTTAGTTTTGTAATGACTACACGTACGTTTCTCATTGATCAAACGACTCGATTTAACGGATTTTAAGTATAATTGCTTGGTAGATTTCGGTTTCATGTGGTTTCTTAATGAAACCATCATTTCGATCGAATTAGCACCGGTTATGTATTCGATTCGTGTCCACGTTCGAAGTATTTGATTTAATTCGGTCGAACCGACCGTTTGTTGGGCGTTTTGCCCTCTCCGGAGCTTGGCCGGAGATGGCCGGAGCTAGCGCCGGTTTTACGGGGAGAGAGAAAGGATTTTGTGTTGATTTTTTACAGTTTTACACAAATGGTCCCTTTGGTTTCTAGTTTATTAGTTTATGCTTAAAACTTTCTTTTAAAGTTCCAAATTTGGCAATATAACCCCTTAAACTCAATTACTTTAAGTTTTCAAACATTTTTAAGATTATTAACTTTATAGATTGTTATAAGTATTATTATTATTGTAAATTTTATCATTATTGTTACCATTTCTATTATTGTTAACATTATTATTATTATAGCTATTTATTATTATTAATACTATTATTATTATTATTATTATTATTACTATTATCATTAGTTGTTATTATTGTTATTATAATTATTGTTATTAATTTTATTAATATTATTGATATTATTATTATTATTAGTAATATTATTATTTATTATTAAGTTCGACTTAGTAAATAAACTATAATCCTTCAAATTAAAGAATTAAAGACAAACTAATAAATAGGCATAAATAGTCCTTAACAAAGTTAACTTTTAATTTAGCAAAAATACAAGATGTTACAATAAATTAACTAATTGGACCTTAGTGGCTCTTGTCATCTGTTAATGTGTTGTTTTTAGCCTATAACAAGTAACATTAGTATCACAAAACTCATCCTGGGGAATCATTAGTACCACAAAACTCTTCCTGCAAAAATGAGAAGGATGGAAATGAAGATAGTAACACTTGTTACATTAATTCCTATGTTAACATCAATCTGAACGGGTTTGAAAAGCAAATTAATGAGCTGATTAGAGAAGATGGGGAGAATGATAGATGCCAATGAACTGCATCTCAATTAACTTAAGAGGAGCGAGTGACTCGAGTAAAGCTCAATGGGTCAAACGATCAAAGGCGAAACATGGATTTCATTTTATTACACTTCTAGAAACTCAGTTAACAGATTCCTAAAAATTAAAGGCCACACTTTTTTAAGGATAGGGAGAGGGAGAGCAAGATACGAAATAGAGGTTGTTAATTCTGTTGGCAAGTCTAACAGTTTGGTATCCATCTGGGATCCATCCACTGATTAAATAGAATGCCATAATAGCCAGATGCTTTCTTATTATTTGTGGTATGCTTCCCAGAACCCATGTATCGATTTCCTTCATAAATGTTTATGCTCCACATGGTATTCATGATAAGAGGGACCTTTGATGGAGATTTCACGATACATCTTTGGTACACCTTTATTTTTACTACTTGGGGATTTCAATGTTGTTAGATATCTTTCGAATAGGACGAATTCAGAATTTTATGCAAATTCAGTGGGCGATTTTAATGACTTCATTGCTCGAGCAGTATTGTTTGAATACATAATGGGGAGCATAGTTTGACTTGTATATCAGGTTAAGGTGGCGGGCTAAGTAAAATAGACTGGGTACTTATGTGCGATGAGTTTCTTAATAGATGGTCGGATGCTAAACTAACAGCCCTCCCTAGGTTGGCAATCAAATTGAAATGGTTAAAGTCGAGTAAAAGACATGGCTTGAAGGGGCAAGACAAAAAGAAAATGCAACATTATCTAGCTTGACGACTCAATTACAATACATACTTTGGTTGATATCCACTAATGGAAATGAGACTCTAAGGTTCTTGATAAGTTAAAAAAGATTCAAAGCAGAAAGAAGGTTGTCATAATTCAAAACTCAAGATTTTTCCATGGGATTGTTAACTCAAATATCTCCAGTAACAAAATACATGGTATGATGATAAAGGGAGGTTTGTGACGAATCCGATGAAAACTAAACAACATACGATAGAATTCTTAACAAAAAAAATTAATATGTCTTCTGATAAGCCTAAATTCTCAATACCTTGGATCCATACCCTTTCTGTTGATCAAGCGTGTTGACTAATCTCTACATTCACACTAAATGAAGTGAAAATCGACTGTCTGAGAGTGTGAATTAACCAAGGCCCAAGCCTGGATGGGCTCAATTTCAGCTTCATTTGTTGATACAAGAGTATGCTTGAAGATGACTTCTTTAGCCTCATGACAAAATTCCATGAGACAACTACGATAAGTTACGGTTGCACTGTCGCCAAATTCAAATGACCTACTTACTCCAAATGATTACAGGACAATTAGTTTAATTGGGGTACTTAATAAGGTATTATCAAAAGTTTTGCTGAATCGGCTGAAAATGGTCAATGGTAATATGATCTCTGAATAGCAAAGCGCTTATGTTGCTAAAATATCGATTTTGAAGGGCTGCTAATTGTAAATGAGGCTGTCGCATGGCTAAAAAAATCTAAAGGCCAAGGTACGGTCCTAAAACTAGATATTGCCAAAGCTTTTGACTCGTTAGATTGGAATTTTTGGATCGTAATTTATTGCAAATGAACTTCCCACTCTTATGGTGATCGTGAATTCAAGCAATATTGAGATCTAGTTGTGCTTCTGTGTTAATTAATGGTAGTCCTACGGTGGAATTTGATTGTTGAAAGGGATTAAATCAAGGTGACCCGATGTCACCTTTCTTATTCATCATTGCTATGGAAGCTTGTTCTTGCATATTAAAGAAGGCGGTTACTTTAAGCCTATTCTAAGGGCTCCAAATGCCCAATAATGGGCGGATAATATCGCAATTTCTTTTTGTGGATGATGTCATTATGATCAGGAGATGGAACTATATGAATGTGCATAACATTGTTTGGCTTTTAACAGGGTGGGTTCTTTATGATTTCAGGACTCAAAGTTAACCTTCTTAAATAATTGGGATGATGAAATAGCACGCATCTAATAAAAAACTGAATCTAATAAAAACTGTAAAGCTTGAAGTTTCCCATTTTCTTATTTTGGTCTCAAGGTTGGGGCAAACACGAATCTAATAAAAAACTGGTCCCCAGCGATTGATGTCTTTAAAGCTTGACTATCAAACTGGAAGGCCAAAACACTATCAATAGGTGGAAGAATCACATTAGTAAAATCTGTATTGGAATCTTTGCTAACATATTTTTTTCTCTCTTTATTGTGCGCCTGTGCAGGTCATTAACACCCTGGAGAAAATTAGAAGAAACTTTGATAGGGTGGAGATGAAACAAAACATAAAATACAATAGGTTTCTTGGCAACAAGTTACTTTACCAAAGGACAAAGGGGGATTGGGAATTACTCCATTGAAGAATTATAATATGGCAATGCTTTCCAAATGGTGGCGGCGGTTCAAGAATGAAAAACATAACCTTTGGTGGAATGTTATTCGGTCCATACATAGCTCCTCAAGAAGTTAGAACCTGATTCTAGTTAGATTTCTAACCCAGGAGTTTGGAAGAACATCTTCAGGATCGAAGAAGATTTTAAAGGGATTGACATTTATCTGAATCGACTATTAATTGGTGTTCTAGTGAGTGGGGATGAAATAAGGTTCTGAATAGATAGATGGATTGCGGATGCCCCTTTGAAAGACTTATATCCCTCTTTATTTGTCTTAGAACATTCTAAAAATGTCCTAGTTAATGAATGATTTAATATGCATAACCACAGTTTAGTATGGCTTTGAAGATGGAAAAAATAGGTAATCTCAATTCAAAAAAAGGATGACTTGACACATTAAATGGCGAGACTGTTATCGGTTACACCAAATGGGTCAAAAGATACTTGGAAATGGGGGGATGTGGTTGTACAAGAATTATCCACTAGGTATGTTAAAGATCTAATTCAAAGTAAAAACATTATGGGTGGTGTGAATAATTTCCTTGAATGAATGGGTTCCCAAAATGGTAAATATCCTCAATTAGCAAGCAGATCTCAATTGTTTACCTACATGTGACTCTCTTGCTCGTAGAAATATTCCCCTTCACTCCACATTATGCAAATTATGTGGGGAAATTAAGGAATCGACGGCTCACTTGTCTATTTCATGTGCTTAACAACACAAGTGTGGTCAAAGGTGGGTTCGTGGTGTAACATCCAACCGATGTATTCTTTTTCTTTTCGAGACATGATGGATATCCCTTATATTCTAAAGGGAGACCGTGACTTCAAAAAAGTTGTTCATGCTATCTTCATGACGACAACTGGGTGCCTCTGGAAGCACGAGAATAAGGTATTACTTGAACTGGCGCATCCATCAGCAAACAAAGTCATAATGGAGCTAGTTGCGGAGTCCTCACTATGGTTAAGAGCACGATGTAGGAAAGGAATGTACTTACATTGTGTAACTTTACTTTTGACCCAAGTTAATGTGATCTATGTTTCTTGTTGTGCTTTATTGTCTATACTTTGTTTCTCTTGATATTATTTTCTTGTTGTACTTCGGGGTTCTTGGATCCTTGTTAGCTATGCTATTTGCTATCAAAGGAAAAAAAGTAACATTAGCTATCAAGTTATTTAAGAGTTAATGACATTTGTTAGAAGATAGGTTCATTAATTAGGCCTTAATAAGTCTTTTCATGTGTTATTGTTTTGTTTTAACCTATAATCAACACTAGGTTATAAAACGCTATTTATGTGTTAATTACATATGTTAGATGATAAGTCCACTAATTGGGCATTATGGGTCTTTTATTATGTTAGTGTGTTGTTTTAGCCTATAACTAAGTAACATTAAATTTTCCTACTATATTAAAATAGTAACTAAGGGGAAAACATGACATCATCACATTCTTTCTCACCAAAATATTTTCGGTTCACTCGCCTATTAAATAATTACATTAATTACAAAGAATATTATTTAATTATTTTAGATTAAAAATAGTATTTTAATAAATTAATAATGACATCTTATTATTAATGTTATTCGTAGAGAGACAAAATTTTATATCATAGGAAATTTTTTCAAAACATCATATTTTATTTAAGAAATACAAAATATTTTTAAATTGGTGTGTTTCAAAGTACAACTTTTATAAACTAAAAATAACTAAAAGTCAGAGTTATAATAAGAAATTTTTTTAAAAGATGACATTTTTTGAAAATGATTAATTTTAAAACAAAATGTTTAATTTTTCAGGGAAAAACAAAAAGTGTTTAAGAAGTTACTATCATTGTTTTATTAAGTATAGTTATTACTCATATGTAATTTAATCATATTTTATCTTTAGAATATTATTTTATATTTATTAAACTTGAATATTATTTAATATTTTATTTATTCAACCCGTGTAATACACGGGTTTACTAAAACTATGTGTAACAAATAATTTGATACTAATGGCATATGATGGATGACAAGTCCATCAATTAGGCCTTAATAGGTCTTGTCATGTGTTGCATTGTTTAACCTATAACAAGTAAAAATATGTTTTAACAAGTTATTCAGATGTTAACAACATATGTTAGATAATAAGCTCATATGGTGTGTTTTAGTTATTTAAAATTTCTAATTTTACATATTAATTCACATAGATTCGTGTTATATTATATTTCTAGATCTTATAGATAAATAACATTAAATTTCTAGATTAACACATTAAGACGAAATTAAAATAGATAAATGTATGCACATAGGAAAATCATCCACACATCAGGATCCGTCTATTTAAATAGGTCTTATACCTAATCCAAGAGGTGGGGAAACGAGTGACCTATCAGGTATTTTCACTAATAAATCTTGTAAAGTTTGAGAGAAAATCCTATTTAAATTTTTATTTAAACCGCACCTCTATATTATCTATGAACTTTCAATAACTTTTTAGGAGAGAGCGTTTTAGAAGAGAGTTTTTTCTTCCAGATAAATTAAACGGTTTGTCAGTAACCTGTCAATAATTTCCGACATATTACTCACAGAATTTTTAAGTTTGTTTTATTTTTCGGATTTTCTGTGGTTTTATTGCTCATACATCAATATCTACCAACAAATTAAGACAGTTAGTGATATTCAGTCACTAATACTTAATCTTCTAGTAGTGCATGGATTTAAAAAGTTAAATCCATACTATATTTTACATAAAATATATACACAAAAAAGTTGTCACTCAAACCAGCAAAAATCGGATTAGTCGACCGATTAATCGGCGAGTAATCTTTAATCGGAAGCTCCCGCTTTGGTTTTTGCAAATCGGCAACAATAATCGCTAATCGGTCAAATAGATCTGAAATCGGGATAAATCGGCCCTAGTCGGCCAATAATCGGCTCCTAATCGGTGTTTTTTCCAGATTTCGGCGACTTTCCGGCGAAGTCTAAAAAATCCGGCAAACAACTTCAAATTTCCGGGAATATATATATATATATATATATATATATATATATATATATAACATTTTTATAAGAATTAAATATAAAAATGTGTGTGTGTATATAGGGGTGAGCATGGGTCGGTTTGGTTCGGTTTTAGCCTAAAACCGAAACCAAAAACCGATATGTCGGTTTCTAGGTTTTTGAAACCGTTCGGTTTCGGTTTTTTCGGTTTTCGGTTTTCGGTTTTCGGTTTCCGGTTTCGGTTTAGTTTCGGTTTTTTTCGGTTTTATCATTTGCGCTTCAAGTTATTAAAGAAAAAATGATCCAAAGTAATGAACTTAAACTAAAAACTTTAGTCTTACATTATTTTGTTAGTATTTAAATATAATCTACATATTCTTATAAATTACTTCACATTAAAATAGTTGCAATTCATAAAATACAATAACAAAAAATTCTAATAAAAATTTTTAATCTACTAATTCAAACAAAGAAATTTAAGGATTATTCTTCAAACCTAAATATATATAAAAATATATAGATAACATAAGTTAAATAAGTAGCTAATAAGGGCTAGTTATGTTTTATAAGTGTATGATACACCTCCAAATTTACAAGTTTGGTTTGTATGGTTTCGGTTCGGTTTTTGTTACAGGCAAAACCAAAACAAAACCGAAAAAATCGGTTTTTAAAAAATCATCAAACCAAACCATTGGTTTCTTATTGATTTCGGTTTATTTCGCTTTGGTTTCATCGGTTATTTCGGTTACGGTTCGGTTATTATGGTTTCTTGCACACCCCTTAATGTATATATATATATTTGAAAATTATATATAAAAACTCCAAAGCGATTAATCTCGATTACTCCAGATTAATCGCTAGTCGATACCCCCCCGACTGGCGCTTAACGATTTTTACAACACTGATTCAAATACATACTCTATTTTATACAACTTACATATATAGATATATCAATTATTAAACATAGCTTTACTTGCAGAATTTGCATATAAGCTAAAGTCAAAGAACAAAAAAAAGGGTCGTACCAACACCATGCACGCTCATGCGCCTTTCCCATGAAAAGCCACTCTTCACTTTCTTTGCACCCCACCCCTCCATAAACACACACACACCCCACATCATCAAACATTCATATTTGCCAAAGTCAACATTTGACTTTAATCCATTTTGTCTCGATTAATCTCATTGTATCAAATATTAACACGACAATCTGATGCTAACGGGTTAATTAGGACTTATTTTTGTTAATAACAAGTCCAACGAGTGAAAAAGAAGAACTTTTTTTTATTTTCGAAGAGATGTTTTACGTTGAACAAGCTCAGAGTCAACTAAATCGTATTGAAATGTTTATAAGCTTATAACTTCTTTTAACTACGAAATCTTTCTTTATTTTAAGAACTAAATTGTATTAAAATGTTTATAGGCTTATAATACATTAGTTTTTATGAAAGTTAAAATGTTACCCCAACTTGCCATTTGTCATATCTATTAATAAATATGTTAAATATACTTGATAGAAATCGAAAGATTATAAAATTTAAAATCTAAAGATTATAATATCAAACGCCAGTTCAATAAAATGATATCAACTATCCAGAAGGATAAACCGAACAATCACATATTCACGTACGACATCCCAACCAACAACCATCATATCTAATATCGAATATAATTTAACGTATTAGGTTAGTACCCATGTACAACAAGGTTGCTGAAAACAAGAACACATCGGTAGAAAGTTTGTGAAACAATTTAATTATCATAAATAATGTAAGAAATTACTGGGCACAGGTAATAATAGAAATACAATAACATTGAGACAAATAAAATCCTTATATACAACATTTGTTGTCTCATTAATAACTTTATCGTTTTTTATCTAATATTAGTAATTTAACTGTGTCTCTACCATTTACTATTGATAATCCAACATACAACTATCCCTGAGTAGAAACTATTAATCGTGAAGGGTATATTGGTAAAATTTTAGTTTAAACTTCATAATTTCATGCAGTGATGACTAAAAAAATGGTTTTCATAATTGTCCAAACATCTTTAAATTACACTTTGCCCCCCTAGGTTTTTACTTATGTTATGAAGTCACTATTTCCCTAGAATGTTATAACCCTCTAACATCACCCTCCCCCTCATTCTCTCTTTTCTCCCTCAAAATTCAAAGATTCATCTCTCTCATCAAAAAGGAGGGGGAGTTTCTCATGGACATACATACAGAGTCTGTTTGGCATTCTGTCCACCTCCACGTGTATGTGTTGATAGCGGTGATAGATTGCTAGTTGGGAGGTGGTCAGCCTGCTAAATTAGCTCTGTAAGTTTTTTCATGAGAGGCGTAATGACATACGACACATGAAGTTTGATATCAAGGCGAATGATCTTTCGTATTAGTTGTTTTTGCTTGAGTTTCTTCGAATATAAGTTCATCATATACAAGTTAGAATGTTATCGAATACTTTTCTCTCCTTGTCGATAACTTTCATCATGTTCTTCTCAATATCTTCATCTCCATGGTTTATCCTTCATTTTCACAAAGGAAATCAAGATAAGATTCTTAGTATTCTTCAAAATCCATAACCAGAGCTTCTCTTTTTTTCCATTTTATGTTTAATTAATGTAATTCATTAAGCATTAGGTTCTCTCTTATGGTATCTATCATGTCATCAGGATATTAGCTTTTTTGTTCAGTATTTACATCTTCTTGTTTCATTTTATCACCATCTATGTTAAACAAGATTGTTGTACATAAGTTTTATAATGAACATGTTTTCACATGTGTTTTTCATCAGTATAATATACTTTTTTTAATGACAGAGATTTCATTAAAACATAAAAGGCGTGTCTAGCAAGTAGTTAGAACATAGAGTACACCGAACGATCGGCTATCCATCCATTAACAACTTAATAAGACCATTTTTAATATCTTTAAATGTTTTGCAAATGTGTATTGAGTTTGTTGTGAACTTATTGTTTCTTGCTCGTTAAATACACCGTGTAACATGTATATTCTTAAAAGATGAAATATTTAGCAGCATGAATTTTACATTTTTTATTAATATTTATTAACTTAAAGCCATGATATATGGAATTCGAATGTTGATTTTATGCTAGTCAACTCATAAATAATTATTCTTTTTGTATGGAAAATGTTATAAGGGGTGTAAAAATGAAGTGAAATTGAGCTTTTTGACTTTTAAAATTTGATTTTAAAAGTGGAAAGTGTTAAAACTTTTTGTCAGTCGAAAATGATTTTAAACAAGAGATGGTGACATAACATGTTCCTTTCAACACTTCATCATGATGCATAGCGATTGTGTGCTTTCAGCGATGGAATTCCCACTTAAAGCATTGGATTCTTACAACCATTATAAATCCCATCCATCTACTTTCTCACTATTTCACTATATATATATATAGTTTTGAAAAATTAAAAACATTTATATTAAAGACTAATAATTAAACTTTAAGAAGTTTGAATATTTGCATGTCTTAAATGGTTAGATGTGGACACTATTGCTGGTCTTAATTGTGTGATAAAGTTTCGCAGTTACGGTCAGATTTTGGTGTCAATAATGTAATTATTATTAGTTGGGGGGGGGGGGGGTGGGGGGGGTTAACTATATATTAGAAACTGCTTTTATGATTGTGTCGTTTTCTAAACAACGTGTCGATAGATTCTACAATTATAATAACCCATCGTCATGCTTTTATGATTGTGTCATTTTCTAAACGACGTGTCGGTCAATTCTACAATTATAATAACTCATCGTCATTCTGTAAACGATGGTTATCTCGTCCAGTTAAATTCAAGTGTTATTTAGGGTTAATCTCATATTCTTTTTGTTCTTAATCTTTGTATTCTTGTTTGTTAATTGGAATTATGATTTCCTGGAATTTTGGGCAAAAGTGGTATCAGAGCCATGTGAAGGTTCATTTTGATATTAAGATCATTATGTTCAATCATCGATCAAGGACCAAATACTCTTTGTTCAGAACCAAAATGAAAAAAAAAAAACAAAATTGATTCAGCAATTTGCAGACTGAAAACCAAATTCTTCAAAATCGATTGTGGGCCTAACAAATAGACCGATTGGTTAGAAGAAATCGAGGCCAGAGGATTTCATTTGATCCAGTCTTGCTTTGCATTCTCGATAAGTCATAGAGATGTCGGGTTGATAGAAATGAGTAAAAAGAAGAAGTAGCTACGGGGTTTTACGAACAAAGAGTTCATAATATTTAATCATAAGGGTAACATTTTTATGAACAGAGGGTTCACAAACATATGTTGTTTCACTTCCTAAACAAGTTCAAGTTGGTCATCTAGCACCCAATTACCTAAACGAGTTCAAGTTGTCATGTTTAAAAGTGAGTAATTAAGAATAAGCAATTCAAGAAAAATCGATGATAAATACGAGCAAGAAGAAAGAGCATGAAACAAGACACACAAGTTTAAGAATTAAAGAATCAAACTTGGATCAACAATTAGAAGAGTGATTGTTGGCTTAATTGTGTGACCAAGTTTGATACAAAATTACAGGTGAGATTTTTAATTAGTTTCAACAATTTAATTGTTATTATAAGTAAGGGGACAAACGTGTATCAATTGTAAATTAGAAACTGATTTTAGGATCGTGTCATTTCCTAAACGTCGAATTAGTCGATTCTAGGGTTATAAGAACCCATCAACATTCTGTAAACGGTGGTATTCCATAAATTCAAGTGTCGTTTAGGGTTAGTCAATCCCATATTCTTATTGTTTTCTTGGTCAGTGATTTAGTAGAAATCTTAAGATGGAGGTAAAAGGTTTTCTTAAAATTTTTTTTCTCAAAAGCGCATGTTTTAAAGCTAAACTCGTGTTAATCAGTCAACATAAACAATGATATATGCAATGTAAAGAGTTTAAGGGAAGGAAAGATAAAAATGGATTTGTAAAGGTTCTAGTGAATCTTAAGTAATCCACTCAACTCCTCTCCCTTATCTTCGATCAAAAGTTTGCTCCACTAGAATATCTCTTGAACAGAAGATGTTACCACTACATCAATTCCTCACTATACGAAGAAAGTGATCATCTTGTTTTCATTTATAAAGAAAGTGATCACCTTATACATCTCACCAAAAAAACGATCAACTTGATCTCACTAGTCTTCTAGAGGTAGTCAACAGTTGTATCCTTACGAATCTCAAGTAATAATATTGATAACTCACCACTCTAATAAAAACACAAGTTAAAGAATAAGATGTATGCAAGTTGAATCACAACATTTTTTTCTTTTTACTCTTTGATCTTGATCTTTTCTCTTCAATGTAATGTTTTATATGATGGAAACAGAGAAAGATATGTTTAAAGAATATTAGATAATGTGTTGTGCAAAGGGGTTTTGAAAAAGGGTGTGAAAGAGTTCTTTTATAGCCACAACAAATTACAAAAAACTAAATATAAAATCTGTCAAAATGACGCACCTTATGACTATTTCTTATTGTTTTTGTTTCTTCTGTTGTGAGCATAATATTTAATCACATTCACACATTTAAACTCTTTTGTATATAACATTTTTGTACCTAGAGTCTCTTGAAAGACTATGAAATCTTGTATGCATTGAGAAGGGTCTTTATTACAAAAAATGATGGAAAGTTTACGTTTCGATTTCAAAGAAAACAAACATATTTTTAACTTTTGGTTTGATCCAATTTTTTGTGTCTTCCATGCAAGATTTCTTTAGTAGACATAATCAAGTTGTTAGTTTGCATCTACCAATCATATGAAAAATCAAAATCCTGCTAGTGTTGAACTATTTTGTTGAAAACCAAAAATATAAATTAATTTGAATTGTCTAGTTATTTTTTTTAATCAAAAATAAGTTTGGGAACAACATTTTTGCATTAGTTGAAAATTCATTTTATGATATTAGTTATTTGATAGTCCATTGTTATCCCAATACACGATATAAATTCATAATTTTATAAAATATGATTTTATTATGGATTACATATAATAATGAAAAATACAAATTTATATTTATTGTTTATAAATCTATGTATATTTCTTTGTATAATATAACAACTTGTTTAAAATTAAAAACCGGTTATCTAAAAATCACACTAACCCTATATCAATTAATGTTTTTTCTTCTTAGTTTTTTTTAATTGAATCCAATTTGGCTATAAAAGCATGTCTAATTTAAAACATTATGATTAAACAATTTAATTGATAATAAAAAATAATGTTAAAACTCAATAGATAAAAACTAAAATAAATTATTAATATACTTTCTTAGAATAAAGGAGCTAACTAAAATAATTGAGTAATTTAGGCGGAAATATTTTTATAAGAATAAACAAGAGAGTGTCATGTTATATCTCTAGTTACTCCTATATTATATCTATATTTATAATAAAAATCTATTATAATAAAAAAAGATTTTAAGATGACACTTGATATAATTCTAGATAATTTAATTTTAATTTTTTCTCTTTTCTCTCATATTAAATAACTGCATTAAATACTAATAATATTATTTAATTCCCTTTTGAGATTAAAACTAGTTTTTTAATAAATTAAAAAATGAGATGTTTTTATAAATGTAACTACTAAAGAAACAAAACTTTAAAAATAAGAAAATTTTAAATCATTAAATATTTTTAAAATTATGAAATATTTAAAATGGTTTTTTTTAAATTGATTTTTTATAAAACAAAATAATCAAATTCGAAGTTATAATAAGGAAAATTTTCATATTGACATTTTCTAAGACAGTTAGTATTGGAACAAAATGTTTAATTTAAAAAAAACAATAAAGGTTAAAAACTAAAAGTTTAAAACAATGATATCATTGTTTTATTAGTTATATACGTAATTTTAATCATATACTATCTCAAAATATTAATTTTATAATTAATAAATTTTCATTATTCAACCCGTGTAATACACGGGTTACTAACTAAGTAATATTATATATTCTCTATGGTCAAATTTAGGGGCAGTTTGATTTTGGTTGACCCGCTGACTGGTGTTTGATGTGGCTGTGTTGTGTTCTGACCGGGTCCGTGGGTTCTGACCCAGACCCTAAATTAAACCATGCTGACCAAGAAAAGGGGCGCTGCCCCTCCCTTCGCCAACCCCCACCGCGCGACCCCCTCGGCCAACCCCCACCGCGCGACCCCCTCGGCCAACCCCCACCGCGCGACCCCCTTGGCGAGGTCTTCCACCCACCGGCGACCCCCATCTCTCCGGCGCCCTCCCTTCGTCGCGCTCCTCCCTCCGGTGCCCTCCCTCCGCCATAGAAGTTCTGATCAGGCCTGGTTGTTAGATGGTGGTGGCTGGTGGCGTACGATGGTGTTGGTGGGTGGTGTACGACGGCGGCAGCTGCTGCTGGTGGTGGTTGTGGTGGTGAGTTTGGTGGTGGTTGTGGTGGTGAGTTTGGTGATGTTGGAGTGGTGAGTTTGGGGATTTGAAGAAAGTTCAAGAATAGAATTGGGGATTTGACAATGCGATTTTGGGATTTTATCAATCAGTTCAGTCAGTCAGATACTATCAAACAATCAAGTTTCAGTCAGATACAGACTCAGTCAGAACTTCTAACTGGGTCAGCTTTTGACTAGTCAGATATTACTGAATCAGCTGCATCAAATAACCCTTAGTTATCATGTATTAAAATGATTCAAATGAACCTACATACATCTGTGTGCCCATGTCTATGCGATTAGTTAATTACTCCTATCGTGTCATTCAAAAAAAACTCTTGTAAAAAAGATAGTCCTAGTCAGCTCTTGAAGTCTCAAATAAAAACATTTGTCGCTCCAACATGAATTAAATCGCTTTTGTTTACAAAGTCTAGTGAGTTAAGCAAGTTGTATGTTACTTGTCTAAGGAAATGCACATACTCATTTAATAAGTGTTATTACTTAATTCTACAACAACTTTATAGATTTCTGTTCTAATAAATTGATAATCTAATTATAAATATTTATAAACAAATATATTCACAAAAAAGATTGATCCTTTTATGTTTATGACGCTATATACGTCGGGAGACATTGGTACGATGTACATGCTCTAACAATCTATCAAACATGTGAGGCATAACATCATAGTGGTGATTCAAAGTATAGTAAGCATTGTGCCGTTGTCTTTATAGTATATTAGTTCAACCTACGTCTAACATTGGACATTCATCCGTCACTATCCTCAATGGTTAAATCAATACAAAAAATCACTCTTTTTTCTTCTTGGTATCTATTCGAGTATATGATGTTTCTCGACTCAAAACTTTCCAATTTAATCTAAGTAACAAGTAAAAAAATGCTACTTATCACATTAATTCACTCAAATGTCACTTTTACTTTGGTTCAAAATATCAAAAGCCTATGAATTTATTTGATGTGGCAAGTGAAGAAAATTCCCTATCGATACTTATAACTGGCTACATGTAACTCATGTTTAAAAAGTAATAATTTATTTTATTGATAAAAAGTTACGATTGTTGTTTCAAACACCAGAGATCGTCTCCCGAATAATCATGAACATAAATCAACGTCAATATTCAAGGAGTTTTATTCATCCATGAATAACAAGAACAATCACAAAATGAAAATTAAAATGAACATACTAAATGCTGAACATATTAACTTTGGTTATATACTACACCCCAAAGTCACCAACTAACTCTGCTAACTAAATGTTAACAAATAAATAAATGACATCTATAGTACTTCTACCTCGTCTAACACATCATGAGCCCACTACAATTTGACTAACTTGTTTATTATTGCCTTCACCTCGGTAAAAATAGTGACCAAATATACTTTAGTACAACTCTTCCTAGTACTGCTTCTATAGAAACGTGATACTTGTTTCAAGTTTACCTTTAACAACCTTCAACTTAAAGCCAAATCAATGCTTCAACCAGCACCAAAGGAATTCACATAGAAATCAAACTTAGGTCCTGATAGAGATTTTGTGAACATACCAGCGGATCTTTCTCAAGTGCCCACCTCTTCAACTTTGACTTCCTTAGAAATAATCAAATCCGCTTAGTTCTTTTATGAACATTTGTTCTTTGACGTCTCCCATCATTTATCAAGCATCTGGCTATTTAGCTTTCATTTGATGTTCCTTATGGTCCCTTAAATCTTAGTTTAAGTCCAGATTCAAGATATCAGCACGTAATTCTTTTAAATTATAGCTTTGCTACCAATTTGGTACACCCCAAAAGTCTCAGGGTGTGACGTGTGGATTTACATAATTTATTATGTAAAATAGATGATTTAATTAACAAATGGCTCCATGCCATCTCATACCTTCCAAACTCTTTTAGCATTGTTACACTTTAAAGTCACCTGCATATTAAAAGTGACATACACTAGCTGATTATGGGGTTTGAAAATCAAATTAGACATAAAGTTTTTGTTAGGTTAATCTTAATTTAATTTGTTAGTTTATTTTGATGGGTTGAAATTTAGGAGTGAGGTAGGTTATTATTTTAGTAGTTTGATTTGATTTGCTTAATTGATTGAGTCTGTTTTGGTTTGATAGAGTTTCCTAATAAGTGATTAGGGTTTACTTGTTTTCTTGGTGAAGTTTTTAGTATAAATAGAAGGGTCTAGGGTTCATTGTAAGGTGTGAGTTTTGGTTTAATAATAATACAAGAAAAGAGTCGTGGAGTTCCACAAAGGTCACTGGTGTTTCTGTGTTTTTGTGGTTGTTTTTGTGTTTTTGTGGTTGTTTTATTAAGTTCTGGGCCAACAATTGGTATCAGAGCTTGGTGAAGCTCATACCAAGGATCAAGAATAGCAGTAGCAGCAAATCAACACCAAAGAATAACAGTAGCAGCAAGTTTGACATCAAAGAAAAACAGCAGCAGCAGATCTGACATCACCAATACTCACCCAATCGTGGCCTGTGTGGGACGATTGTTAAGAAGGAAGAAGTTTCAAACCTGTGTGGATTGCAAGCAGAGGAGTTAGAGAACACCTGTGTGGTTCAAAGGAAACCTGTGTGGAGCAAGAGAACCTGTGCGGTGCAGCAAGAGAAAGAAACCTGTGTGGTGCAGCAAGAGAAAGAAACCTGTGTGGTGCAGCAAGACAACATCCTGTGTGGATCACGACACCTGTGTGGTAACAACTGAAGAAGATCGAGACTACCTGTGTGGTACAAGAAAAAAAACAAAGAACCTGTGTGGTAGAGGCTTAAAGGCAGCGAAGAAATTGATAAGCCTGTGGGACTGATCTGGTTAAAAGAGACGAAAAAAAGGAGCAGCAACCTGTTTGATCCACATAGCCAAAGAAGAATGGTTGAAGGAGCGATCACTGTTAGAGAGCAGCAGCAAAACATGTCATTGCAGTGCCCAAAATTGACAGAAACAAACTATTCGAGTTGGTCCGTTATGGCAGAAGCAATCCTGCAAGCCTATGGTCTATGGGAAGCTGTTGACCCGGCTACGGAAGGGCCTGTCGAGGCCAAGAAGAATCTGATGGCAAGAGCATTTGTGTTTCAAACCCTCCCTGAGGATGTACTATTACAAGTGGCAAGATACAAGGATGCAAAGGAAGTGTGGAAGGCACTCAAAGTCCGATATTTAGGAGCCGAAAGAGTGCAAAAGGCAAGATTACAAACTCTTAGATCCGAGCTTGAGATGTTAAAAATGAAAGAAGGTGAGTCCATTGATGAGTTTTCCGGAAAACTTGGTGTAATTGTTACAAAGTTTAAAAGTCTTGGGTCAAGTTTAGAAGATGAATTGGTAGTGAGAAAACTCCTAAACTCAGTTTCAAGGAAGTATTTACCAATTGTGGCATCAATAGAGCAATATTCAGATTTAGAAAAAATGTCACTTGAAGAAGCTATTGGAAAATTAAAGGCTTATGAAGAAAGAATTAAAGATCTTGATAAAAAGGAAGAAGATCAAGGGAAGTTGTTGCTGTCTAGAGGAGAAGAAAAAGAAAGACAAAAGCAAGGTGAGCTCGGTTATGATGGATATGGGCGAGGACGTGGGCTTGGCAATCGTGATCGTTGCAGGGGTCGTGGAAGAGGGAATGGTAGAGAAGAGAATGGGCGCGGAAGAGGTTTTGGGCGCGGGAATTTTAGAGACAAAAGTGAATTGAAGTGCTACGAGTGTGGGAAGTATGGACACTTCGCATATGAGTGTCCTGATTGGTATGGAAAAGAGGAGGCCAACTTGGCTCTCGCTCAAGAGGATGATGAACCAGCATTGCTTTAAAAAAGGTTGAGATCCGTATCAAGATTAAGGGGGAAAATGTTAGGTTAATCTTGATTTAATTTGTTAGTTTATTTTTGGTGGGTTGAAATTTAGGAGTAAGGTAGGTTATTATTTAGTAGTTTGATTTGATTTGCTTAATTAATTGAGTCTGTTTTGGTTTAATAGAGTTTCCTAATAAGTGATTAGGGTTTACTTGTTTTCTTGGTGAAGTTTTTAGTATAAATAGAAGGGTCTAGGGTTCATTGTAAGGTGTGAGTTTTGGTTTAATAATAATACAAGAAAAGAGTCGTGGAGTTCCACAAAGGTCACTGGTGTTTCTGTGTTTTTGTGGTTGTTTTTGTGTTTTTGTGGTTGTTTTATTAAGTTCTGGGCCAACATTTTTTCACTTTAAACATACACGTTTATATCATAACATAACATTTATATACAACAGGGTATACCACTTTCATAAAATATTTTTTTGTTTATCATCATTAGTTAAACATATTTGTGTTTTCATTCAAATAGTCTATTGAGATTTGAAGATGATAAAGCTACCTAAAACATTTTGATTAAACTTCAAGATTCAGCTTTCATTTTCAAGTCCAACCTATTAATGAAGTTTTCTGCTGAAAAGTTCAACTACTGATTTTGTATATCAGCAGACACAATAATTTTGTTGATCAGCAGTCTGTGTCTGCTGAACGACAGCTTTCTAAAAACAATAAGATATTTCTGAAGAAAATATTATTACACTTTTAACTCATGTGCATACCAAAATTCATCTACACTAGGTGAATTGTGGGGTTTGTAAATCAAATTAGACAAAGTTTTTCACTTTAAACATAGACATTTATATCATAACGTAACATTTATATACAACTGGTTATACCACTTTCGTAACACATTTTTTTGTTTATCATCAATAGTTAAACATATTAGTGTTTTCATGCAAATAGTTTGTTGAGATTTGAAGAGATTGAAGCTGCCTAAAACATTTGATTGAAATTTCAGTATTCGACTTTCACTTTCAAGTCCAATCTACCGATGAAGTTTTCTGCTGAAAATTTCAACTGTTGATTTTGTATATCAGCGGACACAATAATTCCGTTGACCAACGGTCTCTGCCTGCTAAATGACAGCTTTTCGAAGACAATAAGATATTTGTTGAAGACTAGAGGTGCAGTCATGAGCCTGTAACTACTGAAGATCTACATTTCTAATTTTAAGTCTGTTTTATACAAAGCTTTGTATCCAATGGTATTACATATTCATGGTTTGCCATAATGTGTAAGATCAATGGTTGTAGCATATCATTGATCCTAAACCTAGAATAGACAATCAAAATTGATTCTAGTGTTTAACTTTTATAGTATAAATAGTTCACACATGTATAGTTTTGAGATTAGATGCTTTGCCCACTTGTTTTGTTGTTACACTCTTGTAATCGTTGCAATATAATCAAATGAAGAATATTTGAAAGAATATCAATTGTATTATTTACATTCAAGTATTTCTATTGTGTGTTTGATATTAGTAGTTAATAAAGATTCCACATCTATCAATTGTTGATTTACACAAAGTCCTTGTTTCATCCGATCCCAACATAGCATCGCTACCATTTCCCATAATCGATATCCCAGTTATATAACCATTGGTCTGACATAAAGACATCTAGCCCATCACTCCCTTGCAAATGCCGTTAATCATTCTCACATAAGAGTCACCATTCTCATAAAAAGACCATCGTTCACATACAAAGGTCGTTATTCGTTTCCATTAATTAATGATTTCATTTCTCTTTTCTTACATTTAAACAATATTTCACTCTTTTAGAAAACATTCATTCATTCACCCATTTAGGAATTTTTCATTCATTTAGAAAACATTTATTTGTTGCGAAAACAATATTAATAAAAGAAAATCTTTTAAATGAAAGAAGTAAAAAAAAAAAAAAACCAAAGCTTTGTTCCAATTTATCCTAGGAAAAAAGGCAAAGGGACAACCCATGTCGAGAGTCCACTCACGCACTGTAAATCTTTAACTCTGTTGTTCAAAATCATCGTAATTGATCCTTTGAATCATCAACAACAGTTGTGAGAATCGATAGTTTGATGGCGAACAGTGGTGGAGGAGAAGATAAAGCTAAAGAAATGGCTGCAGAGCTGACCAAAACCCTAAAAGAAGGAGAAAGACTCCTCGCCCCGACCCGAAGACCCGACGGAACCCTCCGCAAACCCATCCGTATTAGGGCTGGTTACGTTCCCCAAGATGAAGTCGCCATTTACAAATCCAAAGGCGCTCTAGTATGTAATATGTATATGGATTATCACATTCGTACGCCTTTATTTCAATTGATTTGAGTATGTTTATGAATTGGTGTGTTGTTGTGTGTGGTTTGTGATGATGGTGGACAGATGAAGCAGGAGATGGAGGCGTTGGAAACTGTGCCTCCGGGTTATGATCCTGAAGTGGATGTTGTTAGTAAACCTAAAAGCAAATCGGCTAAGAGGAATGAAAGGAAGAAGGAGAAACGCTTGCAGGTTTGTTATCATTTAGCCCTCTTATGGTTTTATGTATTAGAATTATTGTCTGTTTGTTGTTAAGACTGAAAGGCCTGTGAGGAAGTTGTTAAGAGAAACAAGCTAATGTGAAGGATATATTTAGGGTTTTTTGGATTTGTGTGAAAGGAAGTTCAAGAGTGCTCAAAGAGGATCCATGTTATAGATTTTTGTTTGTTGATTGAAGTTCTCTTCGGAAAAATCCTAGCTTTAAGATTGTGGAATGGTAGGATGTTATATTTGTGATGAAATCTGTATATATTACTGGATTCAAGAGAAAGATGTTTGATTTGGATCTGAATGTAGTCATTAATAGGATTGAAAAGTTCTTCCAAGTTTGATAATGGCGTCTTAGGTTTACGCGAGTGAAACCAAAAGAGTTCATTTTTGCTAAGTGCCATTACATAACATTTTTCTTGTCAATTGTTGAATACCCGCTGTGTTACTTATGTAATGCTGATGGGTATCTTTAAGGTGATGATTTATCTATTGTTAGAAAACCCAATGAACATTCCTTCAAATTCATAAGTAACAAGGTAAATAATTATTCAGGTCTCTAAAGACTAGTTATCTTCATTGTTTTATCAGAACATTTTTTGTTAAATCTATATGTCAGGTGTTAATTTTTATTTTTTCTGTTTGTATGCCTTTCTTTACAAATATCTATTTATGGAAAGGAAACAACTTAGTTTAGTCAACAAATCGTAGAAGACAAGGATTAGCAGTGACTACTATAGTGTACTATTAGCTGGAGGAGATATCATGTGGTGAGTTCTAATATAATTAATCTTTGAGAGACCTCTGACAAAATGTTTGTGTTGTGAATAAGTATAGAGAAGAAATCAAATCTTTCCAGTTCATCAAGCAAGATCATAGAATTTCAGGAACAGAAGTTAACATGTCTTGAAAATATTTAACATTTTTGTTTTGGGGAAAGAAAATTCTATTAGAAATTAGTTTTTCGGCCGCCTAGGACTGATTTTGTTCCCTTATTTTGGATTACTCGGGACCCCACCGCGCGATCTAATACTTACTTGATTTTTAACTTGTGGTTTGTTCCCTTATTTTGAAATTTTGATTAATAGTCATCTTTATTAAAATATGGGAATGTAGGGAGTAACTTCCTTTCAATTGTATTATTCCCATAGTCTTCTGCACAAGCAATTGCTTTTATGGCTACATTGAATTTCTTCTGTTATATAACATTGCACATCACAGTAACACGAATATATACTTAGAGTAGCTATATTATTTATGCTTCAAAGATCACTTTGAAAAATACTTATCACCAGCAGGAGTTTATATCATGCATCAAGCAGAACTTGGTTAATATTGCTTGTGTTCTTCGCCCAAAATTGTCGTAGATTATCTTTTGTTTTATCATATTCGCTCCCTTGACCCTTGTTAGTGTGAATTTCTTATTCATGTTTCCTGTCATGCACATGTTTTCTTTATCTGAAGATTGTATTAGTGTAATGGTCTTGAATGCTTATTTCTGGACGCAATGAGGAGAAAGTTGACCATTCAGATTAAATTAATTTGTTTATACTTTTATTTGAGTTGATTTGTTTTTTAACTCCAAGTATATGTATTTTACTTGTTGAAGCAGGCTTCTCTTGACAAGGGAAAAAGTGAGGTTTCATCTAACGATGATATAGATCGAGCATCAGAACCTATTGAATTAGTAGTGTCTCAGATGAACGATATTACTATTACAGGAAACTCTTCGGTTGCTAGCCCTCCCTTAAATTCAGCATCGGGAGATCATGTTCCTGATATTGATAAAAAAATTCGAGCACTTAAAAAGAAGGTAAATTTCTTAAGCTTGTTGCTTGCTACAGAATGTCAGAATTATGCATGTGAGACTTGTCTTTTTTAGGTTTGTCCTTCAACTATGTATATACGATATCCTAATCCTAACAGGCTAAGCTGATGGGCTAACCCTAATGACGACAAATTCTATGATGACTAGTAATACAAAAATAATATTGTTGTAGTAATAACTGAAAGCTTTTGCTTTAAAGAAAGACTTTGGGTGACTTTCAAGTTTCAATCCATTGGGCCCATTCCTCTTTTTAGCTTGTTTTTTTTATTCGACTTGCTTGAGATGATACACAACCCAACTCACCCATTTTTAAGTTAATGGTTTAAAATTGCCACTTCCAATTGACAAGATTGCCCAAATGTGTTTCAAATCACTTGGACTTGTCACAGGAATTTACAGCCATGTCTGAGGATATGTCCATTATCTAAATTACCCTTTGAATCTTGAGTCTCAAGTCAACGGTGTCACTTTTTTGGTGTGATGAAAATGGAAAATACTACATTCTTACACTACTACTTTCAAACTAAGGAAGTGTTGCAATCTTCATGCACCATCCCTGAAAAGAAAGTGTTCTGATTATCATGGGTAGTAGGAAGTAACATATGTCAAGTTGCAGCCTTCATGGGTTCACAAGTCCCTATGCTTTCTCTCTTCCTTGTGTGTTTCTATTGGGACTAAATATGATAATTAGGCCCTTAGTTCATTGTGGACTCTAAAATATGCAAGTCATGCCATAAAATTATTAATTAAAAATTTAAATCTTATGAATTTACCGAATTGCAGCTTTCATAAGCTCTTAATACTTTCTTTGCCTTTTCATGCATTTATGTTGGGAGAGAAAATGAGATAATTATGCTGTTGAGTCCCATATACATGGCCTAATATCAAATATGATGATTTGTAAAGATGGCAACACGGGTGTGTTGGATTGAGTTGACCACCAACGCTTTCATGTCCATTCTACACAATATTTTCCGTCAAATATAATAACAGAAACTGTATTATTACAATAATAATATTTGTATATATATGAATAGAATGATTTAGGAGTTTATTTGCAATTTTGTACGATTTACAACCTTCTTGACCCATCAAGTAAACGGGTCAAAAGTGTCACCTTTGAATTGATTTGACATGAAATTTGGTTGCAGATCCGGTTGACAGAGGGTCAACAACAAAAAACAGGAAATGATCTGAAACCAGAGCAATTGGAAAAAGTAGCAAAATTAGACGATTGGCGACAAGAATTGAAGCTATTGGAGGAAAAAAAGGCTTCTCTGGAAGCTGTTGTATAACACACAGCTTATTGTTTTTTCTTTCTGGTTTGTTTTCTTAAGATTTTAGATTTGCATTCGAGAACTAAAATCAGGCTAATATGTCGAAATTCGGAATTGCTTTCATGTGAAAAAGACCTAAATGTTGAATTCATTTATGGTTTCTTTCACCTCCATCTATTTCTTAGTTTGTATGGTTTCTGAACCTTAGAGTTAAACCATTGCTCCCTAGATTGTACTTGGGTGATTGCAAAATGAGAGGTTGGATAACAAGTTAAAACTGAGTTTTTGAGTTCAAGGGCGGAAAGTTCAACGAGCTGAGCTAGAATCAACTCGCGTAGAGCTTTTAACAATATGATCCAGAAAGAGAGTTGGCTTGGCTTGTAAAATACAATCTGGCGCGTATTGAACTTGAGTCAGCTTGTGGCGTAGTGTGTTAGCTTGTTTACTTGTTTTATTTACAGCTTTGATGTTGTGTGTTTTTTATGCAACTCTCAAATTATTATGTTAAAAGCAATATAAAACTACAGAACGGAGCATATCCGGTGTTTGATTTAGCATTCGCTGGGCGCTTTGTGATTTGATGTGTGTGGTGTAATGTTACACTTTCATGTAGAGGTTGTTTCTCATGGTTTGAACTCATAACTTTTAAACTTATAAAGGAGCAACCTTAACAGTTGTTTCATTGTCACCCTCAAACTGTTGATTTTCAAAAAAAAATCAAGAAAGTAAAAGATTTTCTAACTAGATATTAGTTTGGGTTGGAAATTATACAAGTCAAGTAGCTTGAACCACACCAGATCAAACTCAAGTACAAGCCAGTTTTTCTTAGCTAATTAAGAACGAGATATGAGTTGTGAGTTACTTAGACCATACGGTATGGTCCTGCGTGATGACCGTTATGACCCCTCGGCCTAATGGACAGGTTGTCAAGCGAATAAACGGATCGGAATTGTGAATGGAGTGATTGAGAATGGAAAGTTTCTAAGGATTTGATGGATATTGGACCATAGCGGACAGCTATGGGTCATATAGGTTGGCCATTATGGTCCGCCAAAAGAAGAAATTCCAAGTTGGATGAAGTGATTTCATTACGAACCGCCATGATAGACGGTAATAGTCTGCGAAGGTGGTCACGAACTGCCATGGGGAAAGCATAACGATCTGTAAGGAATATTTCTTGGTAAGATGTGATTATCTCATTTGGAAGATGCAAATATTCCCAAGGTAGGTCGGTAACGAACCGCCAAGACCGGCGTAGCGGTCCGCCAAGAACCCCAGATCAGTAAGATCGAATAAAAACCCAAAACTCTAGATTTCATCATTTTACCTCCATCAACTCTCGTTCCTACTCTCACTCTCTCTCTTTCTAACTGACCTATACTCTCATTCTAAGTTTTATGACGATTTGGAGGCTTGATGAAGGGATCGGAGGTCGTATTTGTTTTCATGGATGTTGTTTTACTTAATCTCATGCTCGGGATCTCTCGAATTCTACAGTAATCATTTGAATATGGATTATGTGAATGAACTAGAAAGTGACGTTCTGAAACCTCATTTATGTGTTAGATCGCTTGGTGGTGGATCTATAGTTGTTTGAAAGCATTTGATTGCTCTAGATCTGTTGTGGTAAGGTTCTAAACCTTTACATTGTGCATTATTGTGGATATTGGGGTAAAACAGGGTTTTTGAACGAACCAAAGCGATGTCTAATGTTTAAGATGCATATAATTTATACGATAAGAGAAATAACCGCATTTTGGTAAATGGATTTGTCACGGGACTAGATCCAGTTTGAATATAGAATGGGTAATGAGATGTTGTTTCATAAGCGTGAGGTTGTCACAGGAACATTACGTTAGGGATTTCGTGTGGTGGCAAGTTGAGTCCATCTGGTCATTGTGTTAAACGTGTGCGTAAACCCTAGCTCTTCGACATGTGTTCGTTTTGATTTGTGATGGGAGATGAAAACCGGAGGTCGTGGAGACCCTAGCCTTAGGTCATTGTCATGACTAGGGTCGATCAGGTTCATTTACTCAAGTGGGGAATCCTTTACATTCGAAGTTACGATAACTTGATGTGTGCGTCTGTGTAATATAGGACCATAATACGCTCATTGTTACTCGCCGACCAGTGTGTGTGGACACTCTCGGAAGCTCATCGTTGTGAGTCTAAGGGGTTGTTTGATCACGCAAACTCAGTAAGATCTGACTGAGTCAGAAGCTGACCCAGTAAGATGTTCTGACTGGGTATGCGCCTGACTGAAACTTGGTTGTTTGATTCGGTATCTGACTGACTCAAAAACCGTCTCTGCAAATCACCGCCACCACCACCAGCATCACCGCCACCACCTCCAGCATCACCGCCACCACCTCCAGCATCACCGCCACCACCTCCAGCATCACCGCCACCACCTCCAGCATCACCGCGGTCTTGGTCAGACGAAAAGGACCCGGTCAGCATGTTTAAAATTCAGGTCCGGGTCAAACCAAAAGGACCCAGTCATCTCTGATTTCAAACGTATCAAAAGGGCTGACCGGCTGACCGAGTCAGCCGGGTCAGACCAAACAAACAGCCCCTAAATGTCCTATTTTCTTAATTTCTTTTGGGGTTGTATAAAAGCTGGCTAAATGTTTTGATGAAATACTTTAATGTGAATGTGGTTGCAATTTAAATTGTCTCTTGTGGATTAGCATACCATAGCTTAGATGCGTCCGGCGTTGGTCACTATTAGTCATAGGCAAATCATTAAAGAAAGTGAAAGGTGGGCGCGTGAAGCGACACCGGGCATGATGGCAGGTCGTCACATAGAGTGACGCTTGTCTCACATCGAGGCATATATGCACTCAATTGGAGCCATCTAGGTAGGAGGGCCACACTCACATGTTTGGTGTGAGGATAGACGTTGGACTGAGTCACCGAGCACCAGGAGTTGCAATCCTTCGGGATAAGTCAAAGTGCAAGGTCCGTAGGGGTTGTTGTTACTCGAATGTTGTGAAGCCTTGGGATGCGGTCGGTTGACGCGTCTTTAACCTATCCAGCCTCATGTTTGTAAAATCTAGAGTGGTATATATGTTGACGGACTCTTCCCTACATGTGAGGGTGTTAGTGAAACTTGATTTGATAAACAATTAACTTGTACACATGGTTATATTGTCTAACTGTTTTAGAGCCATTGATTATGACTCACCAGCAACGTTGTTGTTGACGTGTTTTAGCTCGTCATGCAGGAACAGGAGGTGCCCAGAAGCATTAGCTAGATCATGAAGACTTAGCGATTAGAGTTGAATAAGATCTTCATGTAGAAGATTGTGACTGGATTAAGTCTGTCTGGGACAGTGCTTTGATTTGTATTTTGTAATTTGAATGCAATGGATGTGTGGATTGTGTATGAACTGTTAAGTTTTAATTCAATCTAGCTTTTGTGGTCTTAAATGTTAAGACTTTCGTTGTATTATGTTATTAGATTGATAAAATAGGTCGTGCCTGTGGATTGGAATGTGACAACCGTGAAATAGTGTGCCTCTATTGTATGGTCCACGAGCGTGGGGGTTTGGCATGAAGAGGACCATGGTTGTGGTTGTAGTTCTTGATGCAACTTATTATTATAGGAAAAACAGTATTTTATCTAATAGAATAGCTTAAAGGTCATGTATCCTAAAAAAACATGTTTACCATTTACCAACTTTCTTTTGTAAGATATAACAAAAAAAACATTGATTAAAGTATCAATTGATAAAGTGAAAATATAGTAACAATTATCTAGTTAGAGGAATTTGAAAATCATATGTATAATGTCTAGGGACTTAGCTTGTTTTATACATCTTTATTTGTCTTACTTGAATTTTGTCTTGACTTTGTCTTTTATCATCTCTACACTTCTGTTGTCATAGTTTGTTCTTATACTTCTGCTTGTCATGACTTAGTTTTGCCTTCGTTTGTTTCTACAATTTTGCCTACACATTGGTCCCATGTCCTTATTTTCCCTAATTTAAAAATCAATTTTAAAAGAAAAAAGATAATAAGACAAAAGAAATAAATAATAAAAAATGATTATAAAGATAAAGATAAGGAATGAGATGTGATGGCTTATTTAAAAATATTTAAATTCTTAAGATAAATGTGTTTTCTTAGTTAAATTATAAAAATAAGGATAAAAACTATAATGTAAATGCTCTAAGCTTTGTTGTAAGTTATCTCATTGTATACTATTCGGATTACTATTTATCAATGAAAAAAAATCAAAAGTTTTTAAGAATGAGTCAGAAGTCTCAATAATAGTAGTCTCTTTATCTTATAAGACAAAAAAAATGTCTTGCTTGAGCTCTACCATCTCCAAACCCTAACAATAACTAGACTATAAATGGAATTTGTTTGTTTATATATTTCTAGTATTATGCCCCACCGCGGTCGCGGTAGGGGCATAAAACAATGTAAAGCAACATTAATGTATACCGTGCTAGCTATTACCAAGACTAAAGAAGCCCACAAAACAAAAGAAATAATAATAAAAAGAAAACGTAGGCGTAACATTAAACCATGGACGCCCGTTGCGGCGTGTTAACGCGCAAAATTAAATCGAAACATAAAACACGAAGCGATCGATAAACAGAAAAAATAAGGTAAAAACATTGAACCACATACGCATGTTGCAGCATGTTAACTCGAACATTTTAGATTGAAATGTAAAAACGAAAAATTTGTAATAGATGAAAAGTATATGAGATCAAAATTGAAAGTAAAAAAAATGTTAGTGTTAAATATAAAAGATAACAACTATTAGTGTTAAAGATTAAAAGAAAAAATAACAAAGAAATACAAAAATACCACTTATTAAGCACGAAGTACAACTAATGATGCATAACAAAGTTGAAAATCAGTATTAGATATAATATATAATTTTCATTATTAGATACAAATAATTTTCCTTACCTATAACCTTGTCTTTTTTTGTCTAAGATCATCCCCCATGGTGTATGTATCCACACCTCATCTTTAAACAATAGGGTAAAATTTAAAATTTTTCTCTAAAGTTGCATTGGAATCGAACGTTAGCGAATAGTATCTGAACCGTTCAACGAGAAGTTTGTTCGTTTAATAATTAACAAAAACAAACAAGAAACTCCGTTCTTAAGTTAAAAGAACGAACATAAACAAATGTCGTGTTCGTTCATTAATGTTCGTGAACTTTCGGGTAATGTGTTCGTTTGTTTCGTTTATATTCGTCCATTTAAAGGTTTTTATATTTTATCTTTTCATTTTATTGAATTAAATTTCAAAAATACGAAACTCTAGTTATACTATTCGTTTCCTCCAACATTCCCTATTTGACCATTTCAGTTTTAGTTTCAATTAAGGTTTGATAAACTTCTTACTTTTTTGTACTAGTTGTGTTTATGATAATTTCTATTTCGCTTAAAGCTTGGCAAACTTCTAACACATATATGTATGATCAATTGTATTCATGTATGTTAATAAACGTTTGTTTATATTCATTTATCTTCATAAACATGTTGCACGACCGGTTAAGTGCTTAACAATTACAACACAACAACACAAAGAGGAGATTAACCAAACTTGATCAAACAGTAAACTCGATTAACCACAATAATGATACAAAGAACACAAGTAATAAAGAGACAGAACAAGAGATTTGGGTTTCAAGGATGTCGTATATTGCTTTCTCAAGTTCTATTACAAGTGTTGCAAAGCATAAAAGAAAGATACTAGAACAAGGAATACTTATATTACAACCTACAGCCGGCTATACTTTGAAAGCCAGCTGGATACAATTGACTAGACACAAACAAAATCAATTGTAGAATCAAAAGGCATATCTGGCTTTTGACCTTGTGACTATGACATGTCATAGCTCATATCCTTATCTATTACAAAAAGGATAAAGTTCATAAAGTAGAAAGTTACAGACTCAAGACCTCAATGTATAGTTACCAAAAGCATGGACCTTTTCACCAACTCATATAAGTTGGTGACTTTACAGAGATGCAGCGGAAAGGTGTCCAGCTTTATGGAACAGTACATCAGATAAAGCATGTTACTAAAAGTCTTCGGAAGAAATCTGTCTTCATAGGATGAAGCTTCGAAAGACTTTGTCTCTGAGGCTTCGGAAGACTTCATATTTGGCTTCGGAAGATATTGGTCTTGGCTTCGGAAGATTTTACACTTAGAATATTTCTAGTGCATGGTGTAAAACTTCCGAAGCAATTCTACTTCAGTTCTTTAGTGCATTGCTTGCAGAGAGACTTTGGATGTTTTGGTTTGCATCAGATTTAAAGGAATCCTTACAAACTCCCCCTAGGCTGATGCTATCAAAACATTTAGAAGATCTTCAAATGTTAGTAGTCTTCAGCACAATCATGACCATACCCTTTTTCATTAGATGGTCAGGATCATTCAGACTTTCATAGTATCTTCTCATCTCAAAGAGATCATGCAGAGGTAAGTTGATTATGTCTTGCCATGTATAGACATTCTCAACACCTTGATCTCTGATTACATGCCATCTTTCTGGATTGGTAGAGAAGGTCCAAGATAGGATGGGTGTCTCAGCTGCAAGAGGAGCCACTTGTATTGGAGTTGATTGGGCTGCCTCTTCATGCACTTCCTCAGGTTGATCTAACTCAGCCTGAGGTGTAGAGGTAGATGATTTAGGCTTCTTCTTCTTAGACTTGGGTTTAGAAGCCATCCTCTTCTTCCTCTTAGATGACTTTAACTGAGAAGACTGGTCTGCAGCACCTTGTTGATCATCCTTGTCTTTCTCAGTTGGGTGTTCCTCCTTCACAGGTTCAGAAGGAGAGGGAGTTTGACCCTGCTGTGGATCAAAAGATGAAGCTTGTTGAGGCTTAGCAGGAGGTCCGGGTTGTGTTGTCTCAGGTTGTTCAACCTTAACCTCCACTTCAGGTGGTACTTGACTTGGAAGAGAGTGTAAGTCAATCAGCTCTCCACTCTTGATCTTCTGCTTGATTACCCTTATATGCTCATCCAATGTGGATAGAGACATAGGGCCAAGTCCCCTTCCAGAGAATCCATACAGCTTCAAGAAGCTCATCATCCTTTGTCTGTCAGCAGACTTCTTCATACTAATTTGGATGATGGCTCTTGACTTTGCAGCTTCTTCCCTTAGCTTCTTCTTAGTTGTCTTTCTCTCCTTGACTAACTCAAGCTCAAGTTGTTTTAAGTACTCAAACTCAACAAAGTCATAGGACAAGGGAAGAAGTGCATCTGCCTGATAGAAGCCTGTGGCACTCAGGTAGTTGATCATTTTGATCCTATCTTCTTTTTTGTCTACCTGAGGTTCTTGTTGAACCACATCTTCTTGTACAGGGCTTTCTTGAACTGGAGAGAGAGTAGTAGCATGCTTGTAGAGTCTTTTCTGTCTCTTCTCCTCTTTGAATTGGAGAAGTAACCTTGCATCCTCTTTTTCTTTCATCTCTCTTGACACTTCCATGTCAGCCAGTTCATTTAGTTGTTCTAAGGGGAGAGAAATGATTTCATCAATGTCATAGTTCCTAGTCTGCAGGTAAGTAATCCTGACTGCCCTCAACTCATCATCTTGAGTATTTGGTCTGGGGCAAGCCCTGATTGCAGCTTGCATAAAACCTGAAGACCCAGAGGAATTTTCTCCCCTTAGCTTCCTCTTCCGCTCTCTCTCTTCCTCCTCAATTTGCTCAGGAGTCAAAATCATTTTCCCTTTGACACCCACAGACCTTTGTGACTCAGGGTGGATAAAGGTTTGGCCTTCATTGCTTGGTGTAGCATCCATGCTCTGGCCAAAGAGAGGCTGAGAAACACCTTCACCAGCAGGTGTCTTAGAGGGAATGTGAATCTCTACAGCAATTGATGATGATGAGACAGGGGTCTCAGGTTTTGCCACTGGGCCTTCAGTCAAGGTTTCCCCTATTAAACTAATATTAGGGTCCACCTCAACATCCAGTTGACCGATGGCATTACCTGATTGCCTAAGTCTCCTTCTTAAGCTAAACTCTGCAGTGATCCTGTCTTGGATTCTTTGAGCCAATCTGTCAGTTTGTCTTGAGTTGCTTGGATTGACAAGTGGCATATTGACTAGATCTAAACCTTCATAGAAGTTCAAATTTTGAAAGTCAAATACTTCTTGTTGCCCTTGAACTCTGTGAAGAATAAGAGCTCTTCTATCAGCATCATACCTCCACCTTATGATATAATTTGAAGTTCCTTGAGGTG
The DNA here is from genome assembly GCA_025215565.1 of Flaveria ramosissima. Taxonomy (NCBI): domain Eukaryota; kingdom Viridiplantae; phylum Streptophyta; class Magnoliopsida; order Asterales; family Asteraceae; genus Flaveria; species Flaveria ramosissima. The sequence continues at coordinate 17,217,092 of CM046036.1, read as the reverse complement.
GGAATGACACAGCCCTTGGTATACCTTCCTCAAAGAGACTCCTGATAATAGAGTCTATAGATTCCACATTTATGTGAACTTGAGGAAGTTGCTGAGAATGCACAATTGCAAGTGAGGATGGTGAGTCCTCTATGTCCATTCTCTGTGAAGAACTCCCAGGTTCTGTGGCTGCAATGACTTTCTCCCCCTTTTTGGTAGCATCACCCACTTGCATAGGTGAGCTGGAGGATAAATCAATTACATCCACAGGTTTTTGTGTTCCTGGTTGAGCTCTTCTTAAAGGTCTCTCAGCTAGTTTTTCCTTAAGATATGAAATCTGAAGTTGTTGATCATTGACCCTGTTGTGTAAGGTAGTCACCTGAGATTCAAGGTGACTGACCTTTGAGACTAGGTAAGTGCATGTTTTAGACAATTTGTGCACCATTAGTCTCAGATTCCCCTCTTCTTCATCAGAAGAATCATTGGGGGATGAGATGATTGGACCAAAGTCCTCTCTCTCACCACCAGCTTGAGGTTCTTGGCTGCTGGTTTTCCTTTGCTCACTAGCAATCTCAGTTGAGATGTCAGTGGGCTGAGTTGCCATGGTTGAGGTCTTAATGATGTAATCACTTGCAGAAGTGAGAGCCTCTTCCATATGGACATCCTGAACAGGTTCAGAAGTGTCCACCTCAGTTATAGGTGACTGATGTGGGCTAGACTGAGGAGACTCAGGAGTACTCATCTCTCTTTGAGTAGGGGAAGAGAAGAGAGACTCATGGTATTCACTGAATCCTAAGTCTTCATCAGTATAGAAGGATAAGTTGGGAATGGGTTGATTTAGATCTAAAGGCTGGGGATGGTAGCTGTCCCCTGAAGGTTGTTCACTTGAGTAGTGAAGGCTTAAGTCTGTTGGGCTTGTGAGCTCATCAGGGTGAGTATGAGGAACCTCAGCCCTGATAGTTGAAGAGATGGGAGTGGTTTGCTTGTCAGGGGAAGTGGGAGCTCTAGTGTCCACTTCCTCCTGTAAAGGTGAGTATATGGGGACCTGCACAGACTCAATAGCTTGAGCAGGGGTTCGTTTGGATTTTCTTTGGTAGGTGAAGGTTACTTGAGGAGTTTTTAGTGGTAAAGAGATAGAAGGTGTGGGTTCAACACTAGCTTGTGTTGCTAGGTTGTCACCTTGAGCAATGAGCTCTAACATTTTGGGGACAAGGGCTGTTTCTACCCCTGAGAAGCCTATAGTTGGCTTCTTCATGATTTTAAAGATGTCAGGCTTCATCTGTCCCAATTTAAGAATATTATCTGTTACCCTCAACTGTGAGCCCAGTTCACAGTTGAGAATGTGTTGAATATATCTAGGAAACATGTAATACTCTAAGGAGTCCAAGTTTGCAAGTAAATTGGTATAGACAAATTGAGAGTACCTGAACTTGACCTCTTGAACCATTCCATGCACTATGAAGGAGAGATCCTCAGAAATCTGGTCCCACCCTCCATGCTTGTTTGATAAGCTGTGGATAACCACATGGAGTAGGTATTTCCACTGGGATAAGACCTTCCCTTTCCTGAAGGTCTTTACAGAGAAATCTCCCTCATAGCCCATCTGCTCAAAGGAATGATTGACAGCTTCCTTTGGGAAGGACAACTCACCTTCTTCATCATCCAGCTGCAAATGAGTGTTGATAATGGCCGGAGTGATGAAGATTGTCCTCCCTTGCACTGTGGCAGACAATGCCTTCTCCCCATCCATGATGACCTCTTGGCAGGTCTTCTAAAATTCAAGCAGATGATCCTCATACAGAGTAGGATCAATGGTTAGGGAGGTGAAGTAATTTGATAGAGTTAAGAATTGCAAATCTCTGAGAAACTTTCATCTTTCTCAGAGCTTAACAGAGCAACCTGGTTGTGTTGCCTGTGAAGTTGCATGGAGAAATATGGGTTGTTTCTGCGGTTAAGGTTGGCCATTTGAGAAGCTTAAGGTTGAAGAAAGGTAAAAAAGCAAAGGCGGTTTTTTGGAATTAGGTTTGAGGAATAGTAGAATTGAAGAAGATAGTGAGGAAGAAGGGGAACCGTTGGGTATTTATGTGAAAAGAGATTTGAACCAAAGTTAATGAAAGAGGATAAACTTTGAAATCCGAAAGTCGGTCCCACCTCTGAAAAAGTAGTTTACTTTTGCTCAAAAAGTAGTTTTCTTGGAATTCGAAAAGCTTCCGAAGGTAAATTATCTTCGGAAGTTTAATGAAAAAGCTTCCGAAGCTAAAATGACTTCGGAAGATTTTCCTGAGAGTCTTGAAAATTTTGCTTCGGAAGAGAAATAAACACTTGAATGCTTTGTATATATAAAACAACAAAGCTTTCGAGAGTTAATTTTGCTTCGGAAGGAAAAAGTCCTTAAAAACAAATAAGTGTCTGAGACAAGGATTTAAGCTTCGGAAGATAAATTAAGACTTCTTCCGAAGGTAAAATTTCTTAGACAGTTATTTTGAAGACATGATTCTCTTCCGAAGATATCTTTCGAAGGATCAAAAAATTTTCAAGAATCTAAGGAAAGTCTTCAAAAAAGATTTGATATCCAAAGAAAACATGAGCTTATGAAAGTGATGAACTAGACAACTTAGGACACACATATTTTAAGAAATAATTAGAATTAGTTTTAAGAAAAAATTTACTCAAAGTTAATCATCCCAATAGCTGATATTAGATATTTAAATCTCTGTTTATCAAAAGCTTTTGTAAACAGATCAGCATATTGTTCATCTGTATGAACTTTGACTAGTTTAATTAATCCCTTTTCATAGTTATCTCTTATAAAATGATACTTGATATTGATGTGTTTGGTCCTTGAGTGCTGCATAGGGTTCTCAATGATAGAGATAGCACTATTGTTGTCTATGTGGATAGGAGTCTCCTTGAAGTTAAATCCATAGTCTAACATCTGATTTTGAATCCAAAGCACTTGAGCACAGCAACTTGCAGCAGCTATGTATTCAGCCTCAGCAGTTGATGCAGACACACAGGATTGTTTGTTGTATTGCCATGAGACAACCCTTCCACCAAGGAATTGACATCCCCCAGATGTAGACTTTGCAGTCATGTTGCAACCACCATAATCACTATCTGTATAAACATACAGATTGAAGTCAGGATTCTTTGGATAACATAAACCAAGTGTTGAAGCACCTTTGAGGTATCTTAAAATCCTTTTGACAGTGATGAGGTGAGACATCTTAGGGTTGGCTTGATATCTTGCACAAATACATGTAGCAAACATGATATCAGGCCTGCTAGCTGTAAGATACATAAGAGACCCAATCATAGCCCTGTATAAATGTTCATCTACACACTCCCCCGCAAGATCAGGTCCAAGGGAGTGGTTTCTGGCTATGGGTGTCATCGCAATCTTACAATCAGTCATGTTGAACCTCTTGAGTATGTCCTGAACATACTTTGTCTGACTTATGAAGATGCCATCTTCAACTTGCTTCACTTGAATTCCCAGAAAGAAATTGAGTTCTCCTATTGCACTCATTTCAAATCTGTCTTTCATCAGCTTCTTAAAGTCTTTGCAGAGCTTTGGATTAGTTGAACCAAAGATGATGTCATCTACATATACTTTAACTAGCAATAAGTCATTTCCCTGTCCTTTGATGAAGAGAGTTCCATTGTAACACCCCTGCCCCTCGTAATCACCAATATTGTTCGCTTTGCTCACTAAGAGCTCACGGATTTGTTTTTGGTTACCCAGGTGAAAACTTCCCAGGGGGTCACCCATCCTGGTACTACTCCCACTTGAGCACGCTTAACTGTGGAGTTTTTTAGGATCCACAGCCAACTAAGCCCAAAACGCGTCGGTGATTTAAGAGGCAGATCATTACTTATGAGCCAGGAATCTCTCCTGTCCACGGACAATGTGGGAGGTACGCCTCTAGGTGTTGCAATCACCCCCCATAAGGGACTCATCGCACTCGATGAGGTTTTGCCCCAACGTATATGTGGGAGGTTGCCATTAGGTGTTACAATCACCCCCCCTTAGGGACTCATCGTCCTCGATGAGTTTCTGCCCCACATCCCGAATGGCACAGGAGTGGCTCTGATACCAATCTGTCACACCCCAACCTTGACGGCGGAAACGTCGAGGAGTGAGAGTTAAGATCGTTCACAGCCACATAACGCTATTAATGATTTAAGTTATTGATTTAATAGAAATTAGGTATAATATGAGAGAAGAAATAATTAATTTAATTATTTAAAGCTTGATAACGAGAATTAATTAAATACTTATTTAAATGACTTTAAAGTTATTTAAAATCATTTTATAAAGTTTTGAACTTCATTAAGGTTTTATAATACAAAACCTTGAAAATAAGGATAAGCAAATTACATTGTTTTATAAATTTTCAAGGATTTAAATAAAAATTAAAGAATAAATTTACTAACTAATTATGGTATAACATGTTTTAGTAATTAGATGAATAATTAGTTATTTGGCACCTAAATTTATAATATCTAACATAATCTAAATTTGAACCATATTATATTTTAGCATTTAAATTTCATAAAAGAATTTATAATGTTTTATAACCTTTGTTTTTCTAAAACAAATAATTTAATTTTAATATCATAAGTTTTTAATACATTTAAAATTTAGTTTAATAATTTCTAAAGTATTTTAGTTATAAAAATAACTTTCACTTTGATGTAACATCATATTAGGATAATTTTTAAAATTAAAAAAATACAAGATTGGCTTTAAAAAAATTAATGCAGGAGGCCGGGTTCGAACCCGTGACCTCCAGCATACAAGGTTGAGGTGGTAACCGGTTGGGCTAAAGCCCAGAGCTTGTTTTAGATTACGATTAAATAAATAAAACTCATCTTTCACATAAACCCCCAAATCCAAGAACCCTAGAATCGATTTGATTCCAATTGAACACCAAATTGATATTGTTAAACTAATCAAACATGGGGCTTTGATTCCCCATGTGAATACGAGTATAAAGATGTATACAATTACCCGAATTGTCGTGTTAATGAACTAGAATGAAAGAAGAACACGCCGCGACTGAGATTGAGTTGGTTCGAGGTTTGAACGTTGATGATAATGCAATTAACTTTGGGGTTAGCTTCGTGTGGTGTTCTTGATACAAAGCCCTTTGTCAATTTCGAAGTTTGAAGCCCGGATATTAGTGTTCGACTGAGAGCACAATCGCGGTTTAACGGGAATTTTTTGTGTAACTTCAGTGTGTTATTGATGCAATTGAAACTAGTATACGATTGAGGATGGTTAATTGATTATTTGGATCCGTTTAATCGAATTATTGTCAAAGTTTAATGGTCCAACGGTTCGATGAGTTAAAGACTACGGTTTCTCCTTCGATTAAAGTCATAACCGACGAGTAAAGATGGTTAATTGATGCATTCAAGTTCGAAGTGAGTAAAGGAAGCGATTCAAAGCGGTTTGGACGTTCAAAAACGATCGAATTTTGCGATTCGGAGTTGGCCGGAGCTTACCGGAGGTTGGCCGGAATATTTGGCCGGATCTGCGTGGAGAGAGAAAGAGGGTAGAGAGTTCTTTCGGAGATTACACCTTTGGTCCCTGTGGTTTTCAAAGTTGTCATTAGGGTTTTAAAGTTTTGTTTTAGTTTTAAATTAAATTACAAAATAAACCTTGAAATTTTAAATGTTATCATTTTATGTATAACTTATTAAATTCAAGTTTTAAGATAATAAAAACTTGTATTATTTTCAAAGATGAACACTCATTATAATTATTTTATTATTCTTGTTGTTATGACTATTATTGTTATTATTATCACTAATATTATTACTATTAGTGTCATTATTATAATTGTTATTATTATTGTTGTGATAATAATCATTTTTAAGAATAAAATCACTTTAAGTGTTTAAACAACATCACAACCCTTTTAATGCCATTGTTATTAATTATCAACCATAATAGGTCCTCAAGGTTTCAAAATGACATAAAAGATCCTTTTAAAAACTTAACGAAGTTAACCTTTTAAGTTAACAAAATACGAGATGTTACATATGGCACCACACGGGGATCGACCACTGCTCCACTTCAGCAGCACCTACGAAAATTGCAAGATGGTCATCTGGATCGCCCGTGCCATTGTACTTTCCTACATTGGATGGCATCTTGAGTTTTGGAGGGAAAGTAAACTCTGCTATCCTTGGTATGAACTTGGATCTGGCTCTCGCCGTGGATGGGCGGTATGGCTTGCTAAAGTCGTCATCGACTCCCGCTTTCTTTTCGATTGCGGTGGTGCCTTGACTTTTCTTTGCTTTTGGATTATCTTCGGCATTCTCTACCTTGTCTCTTCGACCGCACTCTCCTTCTTCATGGTTTCTTTCCTCTGGGGTTTCTTCGTATTCGAGACGTGTTCGGATGTCCCTGAGACGTCGCTCCCTTTCTTCTTGCTCCAGCATGGAGAGGATTTGTTCTCGATTTTTGTTGATGAATTCTGGGGTGATGACGCTACCACAGTTGTTACCATCCCCTGTGGTGGCTGCTAACGGGGAGGCGGAGGTATGTGGATTTTCGGCGTCATTAGTATCCCTACGGTGAGGGGTTCCCTGGCCTGAATCCATGACAATTGTTTGAGTAACGTCTGGGTCCCACGGATGGCGCCAAATGTTGCTACACGAATATTAATCAAGGGATTAAGACTCGGGAGCAGTGCGTAAATGAGGTTGCTGTTGTGGATTAGGCAGGGGCTTTGATTACTGGGAAAGCGGAATGCAGCTGGAAGGTGGGATGCGACTGGGCTTGGGCTTCTCTGAGCTGGGCTTCAGATGGACTTGGCTTCGGCTGGATAGAGTACCAGGGACCTGGCTGAGACTTGACGTGAGCTTCAGCTGACTGGAATAACTGCGAGACAACAATAACACCGTGAGCCTCGCCTCGGACAGAAAGGGATTTCTCCCCGAGACCACACTCCGGCGTGAGAATAAGTATTTGTATCGAGAGAGCTTTGAGAGGATTAATAAGTAAATGACTTGTAACTAATGTTGTGTGAATGTATGTGTGTATGGATCTCAATCTGGTTCTTCTTATGGAATTTCAGAAGTATTTATAGTGTTGATACATGGGGATTGAACATAGCATGGCCTTATTTTTGGAAACCTGTGGTCAATGATCTGGGACTGAAATTCCCTTGTTTAGAGTTTCATACCCTTCTGGTGTAAAGGGTTTCTGACTAACATTAATGAGGTTTGTCTTGATAGTTGACCTGGGGATATGGTGGCTGTTTTGAACTTCTGCCAATGTTTTGGCTTTACTCGTTTTGTCATTTTATGGTTCTTTCTTATTCCTTTTGTAACCTAACGAATGGACTTTGTTAGTATGATTCCATGGATCCTTCCTTAGGTGTTAAATTATGGAGACTTGAGATGTGTTCTTGTGTCTCGGTGTCGAGTACCCAACCGCGGCTTGGGTTCGCTCTCGGCCGCGGCTTGGGCTTATTTCTTGGGCGCATCTTGTCTCAACCTGCCGTTTTTAGAAGAACCGCGGTTGTAGCTTGGGTGATCCGCTGCTGGGGTCTGCGATCGAAGATAGGATACCGCGGTTGGGGCTTGCGGCCCTGGTATGATACTGCGGCTGGGGCTTGCGGCCTTAGCAAACCGCGGCTGGGCTTGCGGCCCATGCATACCTCGGCTGGGCTTGCGGCCCAGGCATACCGCGGCTGGGGCTTGCGGCCCTAGCAAACCGCGGCTGGGCTTGCGGCCCAGGCATACCTCGGCTGGGCTTGCGGCCCAGGCATACCGCGGCTGGGCTTGCGGCCCTAGTACGATACCGCGGCTGGGGCTCGCGGCCCTGGCGTGCTGCGGCTGGGCTCGCGGCCATATCATCATCCCGATCATTTGTTGGCTCGTTCAGGGTGATACCCCTTCACCCCCTAATGTTTTGCTTTGTTTTATCTCCTTGTTATAAACAAGCAAAGTTATTACACGTGAACCACTCTCGTCTCTTTCTTGTTATTTTATTTTTCACTTATAACTTTTAAAATATTATATTTTATAAAATTCCAAATATTTTGTTGCAACGTGTTTATTTTAATACGTTTCTGTCTAAATTTCGTTCAAAATCGAGTTTTCGTGATAATGTGCATGTACTTAAAGAACGAACAAACAAATCGTCAAAGTTGTTTCAAGCTTTCGTTATTTATAGTTTTTCTTCCTTTCACAAATTTTAAAAATATGACGTTTTACAAAATTCAAGATTTAACGTTTCTACATGTTTTTTTTTCAATGTAGGTTTTATTTTATATTTTGTATTACTCTAATACTTTATAATACAGACTGTGACCACTTGTTTTTATATTAACTTTCAAATTCCTTAGTGCTTTCGAACATACCCTTCTAAAGTGCTTTTGCTTTTAAGTTGTTTTACGGAATTTGTTGCGACAACGTGTTTATTTTTTATCAACTTGTCTACGTTAATTTTATAAAAAGGTTTTTAAGTTTCAAGCACTCTGTAAAACGTGAGTTTAAATTTTCTAGTATTATATAATCATCAAAAGTTAGAAATAACCTGAAGTGACTAAGGATTTTGGCCTTATGATAGACGTTATTGTAGATTTAAGAATAATTTTAGAGTGTGAGATATAATTAGCAAATCTTCAAATATTTAAATGAAAACACTAGTTTGTATTTACACCATTTAGAGTTCATAAATATATTTTCTTCTTGTGTCTAAGCAAATAAAAATAATTTATAACAACAATATGATTTATAAATCTAAAAGTTTTAGACAGGCTTCTATTCACTACTCTATTATTAATTATAAAGACAAATAAATAGTGATTTGAATTTGTTATTGCCTTTTGTACAACCGTTGTAAAGCATGTGGTACGGATGACGTTACATGCTGTTGAATGCATGGTTTTTGAATTAATTTGAGAACCAATCATACAAATACACCCTTTGGTGTGCTACTCACATACTTCATTTAACCCTAATATTTAACAAAGGTTAACTTTTAAACCATAAAAAAAGAAATTTTAAAGATTAGAGAGTCATATCCATAACTTTTAGATCAAATCCATAAGTTTAATAACCACAAAGACCATCCGTAAGTTGTAATTTACTCTATTTTTTATTAATAAAAAAATTTTTAACTGATTGTTTTATAGTCGTCCAAAACTTCAAAAATCAAAAATCTAGAAAAGGAGAGGGGTGTCTCACGTGGTGCCATCATCCATACGAGGTTTGGACTTTGGAACCCATGGTACCGCATTTCGTTGGAGGTGTTCCCGTACAGGATCAGACTTCCACCTCAGTTCCATACGCTGCAAAAGAATATATTAGTTATATTTTTAAGCATTGTTTTTAATAGTTGCAAAGTATATCTTGTTGCATATTATGTATATATTGTATGCATTTTAGTTTATTTTATACCTTTGTTTGGGTGGAATGGAATTTACTTTGGTTTGTTTCAGTTGATTTTGTAGGATTGATATGTTCATGAGAGGGACAAAAGACTTGAAGAATCCGGAAAATGGTTGTTAAAGAAATGTTGAAACTTGAAAGTATCCATATAACAGAAAATTTACACGGCCGTGCAAAAGTTCATTCACAAATTTTATGAGGCAGCGCAAGCTCGTAGAAAAAATTTCCTAAAATTCAAGAATTTTGCTTGGGATGATTATCACTAGATTTTCCTTAATAAATTAGAAGAAACTGAAAAGCCTAAAAAGGGGATTTGGAAATCAAATGATTATTATAAATAGAAGAGAAGGGGATGATCAAAGAGGCAACTTGAAAACTATTTTATTTTAGCAGCCAAAATCGAAGGAGCAAGAGAGCAACAACTTTTGATTTTCTTTTTCTTTTGGAATTCTTTAGATTGTGAAGATAATTAATTATTCGTGTTTTGATTCGTAAGTTCTATTTATTTTGGTTTTGATTGATTTAGACATCATTTCCAAGTAGAACAATTTTAATTTCAACATTAAGGTTTAATATCTTTGATTTGGTTTGAATTGATATGAATCGCTTTGAGATCTTTTATTTTAATTGTTTGTTTGTTTGATTCTTGTTCTTAAATCCGAATCTACTATGCTATATTAGATTGTTAATGTTAATAACACTGACCATTTTATTAATTTAACTAATAAAGTTCTTCAAGTTTTAAAATCTTAATCAAGTTGTGATTTTTGATATAAGAAACAATTGACGGTTTAAATTTGTTCATGAATTCACTCCCGTTATAAAATTATACAATCTACTTAAACATACCGAACGGCGTGTGTTTAATTATAATTGATACTCCTATCATTGCAACCCGCACGCTAAGATACGGATGACGTGAGCTTAGAGTAACGATTTGACTCTAATCAACAAACTGCACTTGATTAGACATTAAATAGGGTGGATGTTCGAACGATGTAATGTCCAGTATATATACAAATTATTAATTAAAAAGGGTCATTTCACTGTAATCATTAATGATCGTAAACCGAATCAAATTAAGAAATTACCTTAGTTTTGAAATTAGTTTTCATATTTGAATTTACCTCACAATTTAATTAATGCTTATAGTAATTCTTTTTCACAATTAAAACAATAAAAAAAATGTCAAACTTTGTTTTTCCAGCACAACCTTAACACGACCGCGTGAAATTTTCTTTAGAGTTTTGACACGTCTGTGCTAGCTTGCTAGAATTTTTCTACTTTTTACAATTTACTTCTAGTTTTAATTTTTAATTAATACTTCCAATTTTTTAATCCATAACCAACTTTAGTAACTATGCTAAAACGTTTTTAGTATTAAAAATAATTAACTCATATCCCTGAGTACACGAACTCTACTTCCACTCATACTACTTTTGTGTGTGTATGGTAGGTTTACATTTTTATTATTTATTTGTTGGATTCAACAAACAACAACAGTGTGTTAACACAAGCATAATTTATATCGAATTTGAATAAACAATAAAGCTAGATTACATTTAACATAATTTAATCAAGAACTTTATAAGCTGTTCATGTACGAAATGAAATTGATTATAATCTAGACAATATTCCATACATTAATTAATTAAATATCACAGGTTTAAACAATTGCAAAAAATGAACTAAATTCTAGAAAACAATAAAGTTAAAGCATCAAATTCTTGAAATAAAAAAACAAAAGAAAAGCACATTTTTTTCCTTTTGTAACATTGGCATATTCTCTAGTACGACTAATTGTCTATCTAGGAATTTTCTTTCTTTAAATACACAAAATAAAGAAAACATGTTTACAAATTATTTTTTATATCAATCTTAGTTTAGCACGTAGAACTCAAGATCACATGAAAATGCTTGAATATGCTCTCCACAAAATCAATATAAGTTTCATTGATTCACAAAGGCCAGTTTAGACACAAATATTACTAACACCAAGTTCCAACCACACCCGCACCCGCCACTTCATTTCGTGTTCAGTTTCAGGACTCACGAGGGCGAACCTCACGCGAATATTTATCAAAATCAGACAGCCGAAGCAGATCAACTTACCAGTTTTTGTAGCCTCTTCTCGGCCATTTTAGCAACCTTGTTCTGCGGTTCAAGTACAAGAGCATGCTTAAAATCTGCGAGCGTTAGAAGAGATGTTACAGAACTTGTAATCAAACATTAACCATGTCCAAAGCCAAGCACTGCTATGGAATATATAAAATTGATTGTGTTGTACAAAATTAAGTGGAGAAAACAATAGATGATGAAAAAAATACGGTCAAATCAAAATAATTGAATACCATCATGACCAGCAAAAATATTAATTCCTTTATACATGATGATTACGATAATATTAACAATTTGTGACTGGAGAATAAAATTCATTTGGCGAGTTTACACCGTAGGAAACCAGTCAGCTTTTTCTCATTCCTCTCCAACTTATACTTGTGGACATGAAGAAAAACACTAAAACATGGCATATTCTTTTCCATTATTGACATATGTAGGGCATATTTGTCACATTTCGCAGTTTTCTCTTCGTTATCATGAAAACTTCCAAAATAAGATACATACCTTGAAGAGCATCCTTGTAATACAGAACTGATTCTCTAGCGGTTCCTCGTCTCAAGTATGCCTTTACGTTCTGCACAAAGAAAAAAATGATTATCATGCAGCATGCATCCTTTTAATAAGGGAGGTTCTTTGTACCAATTGATTCATACACAAAAAACATATATATTTGGAGATTTTTACCCTTGAGCGTCATTTTTACCATTTATTGTGTAAGGCTAAAATAGACCTAAAACATAAATCCTGGCACAAGGTTTGGCCTAGTTCAAGAATAGGGTACAAATCAGCACCAAAAGTGCAGAGCTAGATGGCACAAAAAGCAGGTCACCAGGTCAGATAATAGGTCGAAAGGGGTAGTTTGTGTTAGTCGAAAGGGGTAGTTTGGGTTGGCCGAACACTTGTTTGTAAACAGATTTAGATTGCTAATGCGTTAAAAGGTCTTGCGTTAATATACACTTTGCGCAAATTTCAACCCAGCAAACACATTTGACCCATTAAGAATAGTACATAACCTAAAATGAACCATTCACAACTAAATGGGTCAAAAGTGTCACATCTAACACAGCCTAATCAAGATCAAACAAAAATCAAGGTACACGCGTCCCAATAGTACAGTGATGGTGAAATGGACATATATTGCATGATTCCTGACCTTCTTATCAAGTGAGATTGCCTTAGTGCAGTCCTCCTCAGCTTGTTGAAAGCTGAAAAATAATCCCATCATCATGACAGTGGAGCAAGATTTATATTAATCTGATATAACAGAACATTATTTCAAACTCCAGGGTAGTCTAAAAAGCATACCATCCTAATTCTAAGTAGGCAGCTGCTCTGTTGCAGTAGAAAGTAGCATTTGATTCATCTAACTTAATAGCTTCAGTATAATAGGTTAAAGCTTTATTCCATTGTCTTCCCTTGTATGCAGCGTTTCCCTGTAACAATACACACCAGAAATTAAAAACTAAATAACGCATGACAAACTAAAAAGTTGATTTTCAGAGTACTTTAAAAAATGTGAACCATACATGAAGGAGAATTCAGATTAGCAAGAGTTAAACTGAGAGGGTTTGTTTGGTTGGATGAAATGGAACGGACAAGGTAATGGAATAAACACAATAAATAGATTGAATCGTTAAATTCCATTATTACGTTTGGTTGGAATGAAGGAATGTTATGAGTTTTAATATGAAAATTGATATTACATATATGTAAGAGATGTACTATTTATATAAATAGGTCAGAGTGTTAATTTTAACTCTACTATATACATTATTCAATATAAGTTATCGAACTTCTTATGTACATATAAAATTAAATACAATAATAGCTCACTAAAACCTCAAATACGACAATAGAAAATGATATTTTTTCGCAAATTTTTCAAAGCAAAAAACTAATCTAGTAATAATGCTGGTTTTTAGAAAAGTGGCAGACACTTGATGATGTGGAAGTAGGGGCTAGGGTTGAAAACGCGTCGAGCTTGAGATCAGCTCGACTACCTTAGGTTAGCTCAACTTGAAAAGCTCGAATATTTACATAAATATTAAAGAAAATTGCATATATGGCCCCTGTGCAATCTGATCAAACCACAGGGACCAATTATGCAGTTTTCTATAAATATTAGTTTCAATAACCAAACTTGTTTCTAATGTATGTAAAAATTACATTAGATAACATATCTTATTTCCTATATATATAAAAAGTAAAACAACTTGATGTCAAACCAAAGACCCTTTGTAAGCCAGTAATAACATCAAACTATCAAAGTAGATTTTAAATTTATATATACACATACATATTACATAAGGATCAAAAAGCTCAGTAAAAGCTCAAGTTAATCCCTTATAAGCTCATGCTCGTATTTTATGCTCAAGCAAAGTTCAAGTTGCTTGATCAAAGCTCCACATGTCTGCAGCCCTGTGTGACACAGCCAGTGTAATGATATACGTAAGCATGCTACATGCAATGATATCAGTAGCAGCAAAATTATTTGTATTCTAGCTGTAATATTGCCTTATCCCAACACATAGTTCAATCACCATTACATAGCTATATGTTATATACAAGAAAAATTTTAGGTCCAAAAAGTAAGCACGTGTAAACAAATCCATGCAAAGAATCAGATCATGAACAGGTATGGAGTAAAAGAGTGAAACCTTCTCTTTCAACAATTCAGAAGCATCCACGTTGCCATTTAAGTCTAAAGATGGGGGCAAACTAGTAACAGCACTGACTTGCCCTTGTAATGACTGGTACATGTCCAAGACAGTATCTAGAAGAAATTTATCAGATCCATGACTTGCAATAAAAGAAACACCAATCAGAGAACCTTCGTGCTTTCCAAGAGGAACAGTAACCTAGAGATGATTTGCACGATGTTTTATAAAGTGTGATTATCCAATAAAATCAAAGATCATTGAAGTTGGTCTCATATAAAAACTTACCTGACTGCATCCAGACATAGTAGTGATGCTTAATAAAGGAAAAGTCCTATCATGAACTTCCGTTAATAAAGCTTTCTTTGACTTAAGTTTTAATGAAGTATCAGCAACTGTAGGAACAACTAGAATTCCATCATCCTGGAAACATAAAATATGTTGATTTTGTTATGCATCATGTACATGCTTGTAAACCTAATTGTATAAAATAAAGCATAAAATTTGATGTAAGTAACACAAAATACTTTAATTTAAATTAAACAATTAGAGAGCTTGCAAGCACACAAGTACATTTTAGGTGATTTTCAACCCAGCCGTTTCCTTTATAACTATTTCTTTTTTCTATTTTACATGTTTAACTTGTTACAGTAATATACAACCTGAATACCCGTTTCAGTTCTAGTAATGAGAATACAAGCACTTTGCATATAGATTACATTAAATGCAGTTATCAAACGCATTAAAACAGACCCATATTTGAGTAAAGTAAAATCCTGACATTAAGATAAGTCTACCATCAGGAGGAAGATAGCAGAGATCAGTAGTTCAGGATGTTTTAAGCCTACTGATGCATACATTCACAGCATTAACTTAAACAAAATTTAAATTTAGTAAGATACATTAACCATCACCTAATTAATGAGCAACCTCATAAATGAGTGATTAAGTAGCTTCCTTAGAAACAAGAAAAGATAGGACAACTACAAACAAGTATCTTGAATTTATTATCATCACTGTGTAGGATAAGAGAAGAGGTTGAAAAGAAATCAAGTATTAATTTAAAGCACTAATTTCTCTTTCAATCAGTTAAGTAAAGTACCTTTAGAAGATCACGTAAAGTTGTTCTCATTTCAGTCCTGACCTTGTAGTAAGCTTTAATATTTTCATGGTTAGCTGTAATTGCAGCATGAATAGGATCAGACACATCAGATCCTAGCTTAGGCTTGACCGTATTAATCCATTCTTCATGATTGGTTTTGAATTCATATCTGAGAAAATATTAGTGAGGTGTCATCAATCGTCGCAGTGACAAATGCACCAAAATCACATGTATAAGTACAAATAATAGAAGAATAGCAGGCATATATTGCAAGAGTGAGTGAATGAGAGAGTGTCTGATTACTCTGATATCCTATCTCATGAACCTGAACAATAATTGAAGGAAAAAAAAAAAAGATTATACCTCTGTAATAATAACATTGCTGAAGAGAGCGCTTTCATAGTATATGTTCCCTTTTGCAGGTTTGATGTTTGCTCACAGAAATATTTTAGGCTTGGAACATTTGAGAAAATATACTGACCAATATTCATATGCTTTGGTGCTTGGTCTGCAGAAAATAAAGCAAAACAAACGATATTCAGTTAGGTTCAATAATGGCATCCTTCTTTTTGTAAATCCTCATAGCAGAAGTAAATGGCAACATAATAGTATAATCTGAGATTCAAACATCTTGGAAGGAACTTACAACCGGATAACTTTTCAGTTACTTTACTGACAATATATACAGTCTTCTGTTGAGGAACTTTAGATAGCTGAAATAAATCATCTGCAACAATTATTCGCCTTGTCCTTCTAGGTTCCACTGAGTTTAATTGAAGAAGAACATGTCCAACACGATGCAATATTGAAGGATCACGAGCAAATATTCCTAAAATTTTGTAATCAACAAAGATACATTGTGAGCATAGTCTATCAGCTAAAATGGTCAATGAATATCAAAACAGGTTTGTCAATTTACACAAACTAAGAGGTTTAATACTTCAAATAAGTTGGCTTTTATGCAGATCATTTCATTGCGAAACAAACTGAAGACCTCTACTAACATCTAGTTTGACGCTAAATGAAATAATACAAAACATACCGAGACTACATACCAACAGTGTCTAAACTCTGTGAATTTGGCAGAACACCAATGGTGGATACAACTCCATGTGAAGGCCGGAATCCAAGAACACCACAAAATGAGGCTGGCATTCTCACTCCTCCAATTGTATCAATACCTGGCCACGTGTCAAATGCAGTTTACCACAGGAATAATATCTCACGTTTCTCAACATCAACTGTCATTTAATTTATGACATAGGTGCTTGTAACATTAATAATTTGAGTTTCAGTTCCTTTTTTCTTGGATTTCTGCAAGCGTTTGCTTGTGCCATTAGTAAAATTTTCATCTACAAAGAAAAGAACAATACCGATAGCAAAGTCAACAAGCCCTGCCGCAACAGCAACAGCTGAACCACTAGAAGGTCCACCAGGAATATAAGATGACATTGTTGGGTTTGTAGGGGTCCCATAATGTGAATTTTCTCCAGTTATCCTGAAATGTTCAGCACTCACTTTCAAGATCCATGTAGAACTTAATCATTCAAAATTCAAGAGAATAACAGAAAATCACATAAAACAAAACATATAGGAATCACAAAGTTTCTTTTATATATTAAGTAGAGTTTTTAAATTGTCTTTAACTTAAATCACCAAAAATACTTGAATGGTTCAGCCAGTCTTGGGCAACATACATTAGACATCAGGCACAACAAAAAATGCAACTAACACCAAAGTAAATTTGTGTAATTCTTGAAACAATCTTTGTGTGACATTTTTTCTTTAAGACAAATTAGAAGTTAAATTATGTAAAAGTCTTAATATAACAAAGATAAAAAAAAAAAAGATAAGGCATACCCGAAAGATAACTCATCCATGACAGTCTTGCCAACACAAGTAGCCCCATTTTTTAACAAAGTAGTAACAACAACAGCAGTCTTCCCCGCTTCCTCGTGAGTTCTTTTCCAATCTGGGTTCCCAAATCCAGTAACATACTCTTTCACATCAAACCTACAACATAACAGCACTATTTACAACAAATGCTCCTTTATTTATAAGTTAAATTAACAAAACTCATATGAATTATGTTGCCAAATTAAACAGTAAAAGCTCAGTTGTTCTACTTGTATGATTGCTTGACATGGATAAAAGTATAATAATTCTTTATGCCTCCACCCCATAAAAGGGCTGTGCATAAAAAATGCATAGTTTACTTCTTTTTTAAAATATTTCTATCCAGGATTACTTATTAGTCCAGTTAACAACCAATAAACAGCCAAAATTGTCTATTTTGTTGGAGGCAACACACTCTATGAAATTAATAGGTCTTGTATACATTACACATGTTACCAAAAAAAATGTTCATTAGACTACATGACACATTGTCAGCATCCAGGCAAATAACAAACACATAGCCATTTCTGTCTAAAAAAAAACTTTCATTAACAATGTATCATCATCGTCATCATAGAACCTTTTATTCTAGTGGTTTATAGAGCTAGCAAACTCAAGCTTTTTTCATAGTAGTTGCTGCAAAGTGGTGACCCAGGAACCCCATCACGTCTGCTAGTCACTCGAACAGCGTGAGTGTCAGTAATCTAAAGTTGACTTGTTGAGACAGCGGAACCACTTTTAAACTATAAACCACCACACAAACTCTAAATCCTCCATAAACTTAAAAAATCACATCATCAGCCAGTGATCCATTTGATTGAACTAACAATTCACAAACACATAGATATCAATAACCTACAGAAGCTCAAAAAAACTCACACATCGTTCATCGCAAACGTTAGTCCAAACAGAGGCTGTTTTGCAGCGGGAGGAGGCGGCTGAGGAAACGGAAGCAACTCAAACCGCTCTATAAACGCACCATAATCTTCTCTTACCGTATTTCTACCTTTCAATCGACGCCTCCGAGCCTCTGCGGTGATGATCAGTACGCCGGCGATGCTGACGCCGATGACGATCCATACTTTGGGGTTTGAGACGCTGATTTTCATTTTGGATTTCAACAGCATGAACTGTTGATCGATTAAAAGGTGATATGTGATAAAAAACTGTTTTGAAGTGGTGTCGCCGGTGCCGGAGATTCAACGGATTTTAACGTCGGTAGGGTTTATGGGGAAAGGGGAGGGTTTTAGAACGAGTGAAAGGAGTGTGACGTTATTGTTTCGTGCGCTTCACGCAGACCGGAGGAAATCAGGAAAGGACAAGATGACTCTACGCTATTGTGCGCATCGTGCCACCAAATAATATTGTATTGTAAGAGGATTCACGATTCAATCCCGTACCCATTTTTATAACTACGTTATCTTTATTAAACTCGTGTATTACACGAGTTGAATAAAAAAATATTAAATAGAATAAAATTTTATTAATTATAAATCAATATTCTAAATAAAATATGATTAAAATCTTTCTTATAATAAATAAAAACAAAATTTTATTTCAAAACAAACGTTTTAATAAATGTCAAAAAAGTATTTTAATTTAAAAAATTAAATAATATTATTAGTAATTAATGTGATTATTAAATAGGAGAGATAAGCGGGAAAAATTGGTGAGGAGGAATATAGTGTTGACATGTGTCCATCATAGATACCATTTTATTAGAGTAGGGAGATTATAAACATTTATTTTTCTTTTTTTTAGTTAAATAATATTTTTTTTTATATTTTTATTATTATTTTTCATCTCACAACCACTTTTAAAATATTAAAAAATTTATATGGTTGTACCGTGATTCTCCAAATTCTCCAAATATAGGGGATCACGGTACAACCCACATAAATTTTATTTCTTCTTCACTCACAACCATCTTCTATAATATAGGGTACTCACTCACATAAAAATAAGACACGGGTTGTAAATGCTCTAATAACTAATAATACTAGAGTGGGTGTCTATTACGATAAGAGTATTCACAGTGAAATCCCTAAAAAGATGTTACTTATGTGAGTGTGTATCTTATATTATATGAAATGGTTTTAAATGGTCGTGAGTGAAATAGAGAAAATGTTAATGTTCATTGGTATATTTGAGGAATCACTGTTCAATTTTAATATAATTTTTTTAATATTTTTGAAAGTGATTGTGAGTGAATGAGAGAGAAAAAGTAATGATAAAAGTATAAAGAATATTATTTAATTGGAAATGAGAATGGAAAAGATAATGATTTTTAATGTAATTTTATGGATAAAGATTGAGAATCCATTGTGAATGCTCTAATAGTTATTCATATTAATTTTAACACTTTAGATATGTGTTATTTATATTTTGTATAGTGTTTGAAACTATCTCTAATCCTAGAGTGGGTGTCTATTACGATAAGAGTATTCACTGTGAAATCCCTAATTACTTATGTGAGTGTGTATCTTATATTATATGAAATGGTTTTAAATGGTCGTGAGTGAAATAGAGAAAATGTTAATGTTCATTGGTATATTTGAGGAATCACTGTTCAATTTTAATATAAATTTTTTAATATTTTTGAAAGTGATTGTGAGTGAATGAGAGAGAAAAAGTAATGATAAAAGTATAAAGAATATTATTTAATTGGAAATGAGAATGGAAAAGATAATGATTTTTAATGTAATTTTATGGATAAAGATTGAGAATCCATTGTGAATGCTCTAATAGTTATTCATATTAATTTTAACACTTTAGATATGTGTTATTTATATTTTGTATAGTGTTTGAAACTATCTCTAATACTAAAGTAAGACTTTTTAATATTAGGATAACAACTATTCATATTGATTGTGATGCTTTAAGCATGATTTACTGAGGAACACCGTCAAGAATAAACTCACATAGAAAATTTTTTTGAGTCAGGTTTAAATCTTAGACCTTAAAGATCTTAAGCTTAAATCATCACTACGGTGGGAAAACCCACAAGCCGACCTAATCTAATTGCCAAGTCGGTTTCACTGCAACAAGGTTCCAACTCGACTCAAACCTACTCCTAACCCTATACGTTTCAACCTTATTTAACCCCAAATTGACCATATTTTAATCCAATTTAACCTCTATCATTTCCTTCATAAAACTGCTTTTAACCCAACTGGTTATAAAAAATACGATTTTACATTTTGTTGACCCGACCTAAATCGATTTAAACCTCAATTAGTATGGGAATAAATCGGTTTGTACACCTTTAGGAGGTGATTTGTAAAAAGAACATGTATATAAAAAAGATCACTTACCATCACACCAAAGTCTTAAAACAATCCTAAAAAAGAATATATATTTATCTCTAAAAGAAAATAAAATGACACTATTTATTATCGTTCTAAAATCATATAGAAATAATGGTAATTTTATCAGTTTTATTAATATTTTTCGTTTATCACTCTAGACTCCACTCTCCATACCAAAATTGACCAACTTCTAAGTAGAACATTAACTATTTTTGTCGGTCATCTGCAACTGTAAATACAACAAAGTCCAGGGGCTCTATTGTAGTTCTTGCAAAACTGACAGACCAAATGAGAAAATGTCTCCAACGGTCACAAAACCCCCCATCACCCTCTTCTTCACTTATTTCTCTAACGTTCGTTTCATGTGTCTCTTTCACTTCACTCACAAATCACACAGAAATCATCAATCTCTCTCGTCTCTCATCTCTCTTTCTCTAACATCAACGATACCCATCAATGGATGTTGCTGTGATCGATTGGAAAGATTCAAAGTTCGAAAAAGACGTACTTTATGAAGATATCAACGCCCCTCAATGGATCGATTTCTCCAATGGCGATCCTCCTGTCGACGATGAAGCTTGGTTCTGCAGACCAGGTGTGTTCTTGTTCTTAAGTTCGCTGATTGTTTGTTGGTTTTGATTGTGCGTGATCTAATGTTTACGTTCTAATGGGGTTTTGATGTGTGTTTTTGGGTTTTTGCAGAGTGTAATCATCCGAAGACGGTGGAGGATTTCTATAGACTGAAGACACCTGATTCTTCTAAGGTTTTGATTCTTGAATTGTTTGATTTGATTGTTATGTTACATTGTTACTGATTTTGTCAATTGATTTTGATAGAGAATGTTTACGAACCCTAGATAAGTTATGTTTGATTGTTGGATATATTTGATCAAATCGTAACAGATCTTCGATTTTAATCTGAAATTGTTATGAAATTTGTGTTCTTTTGTGTTCCTATTCAGCATCAAAGATCTGCTAGTTGTGTTTCAGAGATCCCTCCATTGGGTGATCGAAATAGAAGGTAAAAAACTATGATTTCTGATTGGATTCATTATAAACCCTAATTGATCTGAAATTAATGATGTAATTTCATTCACCAGAGATGCAGCTTTGAAGAAAAGAGGTTACCCACTAAAGAAAGATTCAAAAGCTTCAAAACAGGTGGAGGATAGTGAGAATCAGAACCCTAATTTTTCAACACCTCCACCAACCCACAAATCAAAATCAATCAAAGAGATGATCAAATCAAGCTCAGAGAAGAACTATGGGGAGAATCTTTCATCACCAATGGAAGAACCCGCGAGGCCGAGGCTGCTGAAAAGCACATTGTCAGCACACAATTTGTTTGCAGGAAGAGATATCTTGAATCAGGTGACTGAGTTTTGCAACGAGTTAAAGCGATTGGCAACTCGGTCGAACGGGTATGGGGAGAAAGAGACCGTGAAGAAGGGTCAGGATGTGGCGGTCTTGATGGAGAGTAAAAGTGAGAGGAAGCCATTGCTTGAGGTAAAGAAAGAGAAATCTGAAGAAGTTGAGAAGCAAAGTAATGTTAAGGAGAATCTTGCTGTGAAACAGTAAGTTCTAATTGCAGTTTTGAATTATATTTTTCTAGATTTGCAATATATGAAGTCAAAATAGTCATTTTTATGTAAGATTAATGGATTTGCACATGATTAATCATGTAAGAGAGGGGTGGGGGAGGTTAAAATTCTAATTTGCATGATATGAAATCAAAATAGTCACTTTATTATGTAAGATTAAGAAATTAAGCATATGATTAATCAAGTTTAAATTGTCACTTACAGTAAAACTCATTTTAGACAGTTTATCTGTAAATTTTCTTAATAATCAAATCTGCCAAACACTCATGTAGTTTTTGAGATTTGGGTGTATGCAATCAAGTTTTTGATGGACAGACATATCAATGTGAACTTGTGTATGCAGCTTTATGTATATATGTGTGCTTGTGTATATATACATTTGTTTTCTGTTGAGTAAGTTCATGGAGCTGATTCATCCATGTAATTATATGTATAAATATTTGCCTATGCAGAACAACAAAGGGGGAGTTAGAAAACAGTCCTATTTCACTAAATTTGAAAACCATAAGAGGCAAAGATGAAGAAAGAGTGTTGCAGATTCGAACGAATCCTCCATCGCCTCAGTGCTTTTCAGCTAATCGTGGTACTGCAAAAGCAACCCCGTCTAAGGCTTTCCGTCTTAGACCTCAGGTATGTTCATTAAGTGACTGATATTGTTTTTATAATAAATTTGAATATTTTACGCGCTGAAGTTTATTAGTGTGAAATTGAAAAGTTAACATGCTGCAGTGATTCATTTTGTCTAATGAGGTGTATGGTGATGAATGTAGGAGAGAGGGATGCTTCAAGAGATAGAAGAAATGAGCTGCAAGGAGGTGAAGAAGGAAGTCAAAGTCAAAGTCAACAATACTGCAATACAGAATGAATCAAAAGGGTTGGATGTCTTCTGGTTTTTCAAGCCCTGCACACTTTCTAGCTAAATGATATTTAGAGAGATAAATCATTTGTTAAATCTTTATCTATGTTATAAATTTGTTGATTCTTTTTTATACTCTCAAAAACCCAAGTGGGTCAATAAAATGTCAATTTTACAAAGTTTTTTTTAAGTGTGTGGTCTCTAAATTGTAGTGAATTTAGTGAAATAGTAAAATTTAACCATGGTTCATGAGTATGCATTGCTTCTTGTGTTTGTATTCCTAAATGTGGCATATGTGTATAATCTTACTATTGTTCAAGTTTGGCGTTTGAAATGATACATGTTTTTTTAGCAACCCACTCTTTAACTGGATACATATCACTTTTATGGTTTCAATAAGAAACAGATGCTAATAATAAATAAATCTTAAATTTTATTGATTCACAACCGTTATAAAAATAAAGAGGTTACAAAGCTAGTAAATAGTTCCCGCAGACTATTACAAATTATAAAGTTTACAAATCTAATGATTAGTTCTTAGTAGTGATTTATCTCTAATCTTTGTGTTGTTCAAGTGTTGCGTTTGAAGTCATATGTTCATTTTTGTAACAAACCACCCTAGAACTAGATGACGTGTCACATTTACGTAGTTAAAGAGAAGCAAGTCCCAATAATAAATAAACCGGGTGATCGAACTTAATAATTATTCGTTCTCCGTTAAAATTATAACATTCTCAATCTAAATATATAAATATAAAATAGCACTTGTAGTTATTGCCTAATGTCATGATTACTATTTTAAGTTTTCAAGATACATTAGTGCATAGGACAACAACTTTATTCTTCTCAAGACACCTACTAACTTTTTCAAGTTTTCAAGGAAACGTTTTTGTAAAATGTGAATATTTTTTTTAAATATATTATTTTATGCAACGTTTGTAATATGAATATCTTTGTAAAGTTGCATCTTCTTAATAAGGCAACACATCACCACTACAACCCACCACACCACGGCAGCTGCCGTCAACCACCGCCGGCCACTAGACCACCGTTGAACCCTCTCTCTAGTGTACAGCCTCCCCCCACCATGTTAATTCACGCCGAAACCACACCAAAACCCTACAACCGCGATTGCCCGTTCCCTACCGCTGCAAATTCCGACCACCACTCCATACCACCGCCATTTCCGACGACAACGGCCTCCGACAACCACTACATTCGGACATCATACGCCTAATGTCTTTATCCACCATTAGTCCACCATCATATCACAACACCACGACATCAGCCACGCAACATGCAACCGGATCAGACCTGGAAAGCCGACAACCAGACCACCGGGGGAAAATAGAGCACCGCCGCGGCCGCTGATCTACAAACAACCAAATCGGACTTTTATCCCTAATCCCCTCTCACCACTGAGACTCAGGGGAGAAACCTGCAAAAGGCAACGGGGTAAGGCGGAGATCCCAAGAACCGCCACCGGCTGCCGGAAAAAGAAGAAGAGAGAGACCCGTGGAAAGGTGGTGCATGGAAAGGAGGCGCAGTGAGGAGTTGTACTTTATGCCTGACAAGTTGTATTCATAGCTACAGTAACTCTCCTCACATAGGAGAGTTGCTGTTTAATAAAATATAAATTAAATGCAATTCAAGTAATTTTTAATATAAGGGTAATAACTAAAATTAAAATCATAACTATTTACTGTGTGTTCTTAGTTATTTTGAAATATTTCTAAAATGAAAAAATCTTTTAAGAAAGCTATAATAAACTAGAAATAGAAGCCAATGTGGGGCTAGCCTACTTGGGGGTGTGTTTGTTTTTTGGAAAAACCTCTTCCCCACCTCTTCATCTGCGCGCTCGCAGACGCGGGAAGAGGTTTTTACTTTGCAGACTGTTTGTTTTCTGGAAGACGTTTCATTAAAAAACGTCTTCCCCACCTCTGCACGGAGAAGAGGTGGAACAATGTCTTCACAACCTCTTCTCCTTTACCCCCAACCTTTTCAAACATTCATTCCTTCATTTGTGTTCAACCCTCCCCACCACTCCTCTCCTCCCAGCCACCGCCGGCCGCACCCCCTGTCTCCGGTCGTCGCCAGCCCTCCTCCGTCGCAGCCCTCCCCCTCCGCCGCCCCCACCGGTGCTCCTCCGTCGCTGCCCTCCCCCTCCTGCGTCGCAGCCGCTCCCACTGGCGCTGCCCCCCCCCTCTCCGCGGCCCTCCTCCGGCGCAGCCTTCCCCTCAGGCAGCCTTCCCACCGGCGCTACCCCCCCCCCACCCCACCGCCGCCGCCCTCCAGGCCACCGCTGCAGATGTTATCATCGTCTGATATCTTTGAGATTTTGTGAGGTGGATGGATATATTGTGGGTGTTTCTTCGTTCATTGACACAACAAAGAACACGAACCCCCAACGCTCCTTATTTGTAGGAAGAAGATGAAGACAAGAAGAAGGGTGTGCTTGGTTCCAGACGAAGAAGAAGGGTGTGCTTGGAATTTTAGGGAACTATGTTTTGTTACTTTTGAAGATATATTTATTAAGCAAGATCAATGCTTTTTTGTTGGTATGTAGAAAGTGATGTGTTAATATGTGTTAATTGCAAAATCAGGGAACTATGCTTATCATTATATCACTATGCATTTAAGTAAGATCAGTTTTCAGTCATTGTACTTTTGTGCCTTTTATTTGTTAAAAGATGATCTTTGCCCTGTTAAAGATGATATTGTAACGTGAATAGCAGTGTTCTCTCTATTAACATTCTAGTTTTTAATCATTTTAATGTTACCTATTTTCATCATCTTTTTTTCAACGTTTTTAATGGATTTGTGGTTTGACAATTCTATATGATGTTTGCCCTGTTAAAAAATAGGTTTAGTTTAATTACAGAATATTTCAGAATTCTGCAGATGTTAAAAAAACAAACAGTCTTTTTTTTATAGACTGCAGACGTTTGGTCCACCTCTTCTGCTGCAGATGTCTGCAGATGTGGTCTGCAGACTGCAGACGTTTTCCTGCAGAAAAAACAAACAGCACCTTGGTAGAGCCTTTGTCTTTTAGAGGGGAGGTCTTGCGTTCAAATCCAGACATGATGTAACTTGATGTAATTTAAGAGTATGAGTAGGATAGATTTGCCGTAAAAAAAACTAGAAATAGAAGCATTCTAGCAATGAACTAGAATGTCATTTACAAGACACCATATTTTGACAAATAAAAGCGTACTAATTCTGGCAGTTAATACAATTAACTGAATCCCATCATTGAAGTTTATTTTAGGGTAAAAATATAATTCTTTATATTTATTTTCATAATATTTCTGGAGCAAAAAGAAATAATAAACAATTGTAATAATTATGATCTAGCGTTATTAAACATTTAAATATAAGTAAGCTTTAACATAAAGTGAAGCATTCAAATCAAATTTATCTATCTGTGACGTGAGAATATTAATTTAAATTTTCATAATACATCTGATAATAGTTTTAAATATTTATTAAATTTGATCAAATTTTAAGTTGTTGATCATATTACATTTGCTCAAATTTTCAAGTTGTTGATCATCATTTGATTGAATCTAAATATCTTAAAGTTAGAGAATGTAATTAATGTAGTAGATTAAGGTGTAATATAAATTAAAGTACGTTGTAAATAGAAAAACTCCTTGTGTATGTTACATGTTTATTTTAAGCAATGAGCACGTTTTACAAAACTCTAATCTCTCACATCATCACATGCCCCACCTACTCTTTCGCCACCTGCATGCATCTCTAGCTTCATTGTTGTTCTTCAGGAGCTACACTTGATCATCTTCTTATTCTTTTTTGAGTTTTGATCCAAATCGTTGATGGCGTCGTCGGCAATCGGTACGACGAGTTTCGGCGATTTAGAATACACATCAGTGGGAGAAAGTTTGTTGCAGCAATTGTGGAACACGATTGACGAATCACAACAATGGCAAGAGGGCGTTTTCTACGTTTTATGCGCTGCGTATGCGCTCGTTGCACTAATCGCTCTGGTATGTTTGAGATTTTGGATCTCGTGGTAAGATAATTAACGTTGAGATTTGTTTAACCTAATGTGTATTAGAGTGTGTTTTGAGTTTTGTTGTTGGAGAGAGATGTGTGATGCTTATGTGTTTGTTTTGATTACATTATGAAGCAAGGATTGTAACATAACTTGTAATGTGAAAAAGAAAGCATATTTTGGAAGTCATATGGAGGTAGAATTAGAGGTGTTTAGTAACTTCTGAATGATTAAGTGCTGAACCTATAACAGGTTTGAACCATTAAGAGCTAGTATATCGTTTAACTATTCAAATGCAAATGTTTAAACAATTCAGATAAGAGGTCTTAACCATTCAGTATTAGACCTCTTAATCATTCAGCATTAGTATAATGCTTAACCATTCAGAGTCAAATGTATTCAGACATTAGCTCACGAAACAAACAGTTTGAACCATTATATGCTGAACCATTCAGACATTTAAACCATTAAGATCCTGATTAAGATACTGCCAAACAGCCCCTTAGTTGTTTAGTTCCGTTTTTATTGTTGTGAACATGATTTATTATATTATAGAAGTTAGAATGCATGTAAGTTTAGTGGTTGTTTATGATTGGATTGGTTGCTTCTCAAATTGATGTTTATGATTGTATATTCAGGTGCAACTTATTCGTATACAATTGAGAGTACCTGAATATGGATGGACAACACAAAAAGTTTTTCACTTGATGAATTTTGTGGTCAATGGATGTAAGGTTGCTATTCTTTTTCATCATTTGAACACATTATTGAATATAGGCCTGTTTTTTTATCCCTCATATGCCTTTCCCACAGTAAGGGCTGTTGAGTTCGGTTTTTACTGGAGTGTTTTTCATTACAAGCCAAAAGTAAGTTACTCTGTTTAAATTTCATCTATTTCACTTGATGTTATGCTGATAAGTAGGGCTGCAAACGAACTGAACGTTCAGCGAACAGTTCGTGAACCGTTCAGCGGGAAGTTCGTTTATGTTAGTTCATTTAGTAAATGAACGAACACGAACAAGAAAATTCCGTTCGTTTAGTTAAACGAAGGAACATGAACACAAGCCGCGTTCGTTCATTTATGTTCGTGAACGTTTGATAATGTGTTCGTTTATGTTCTTTAGTGTTCGTTCATGAACGTTCGATAAAGTGTTCGTTTATGTTCGTTAAGGTGTTCGTTTATATTCTTAATTATTGTGTCAGTTCCTTTTATGACTATTATTTCAAGTATTTTTTGATATTTATGTTAACTACTTATTTATTTTTGATTAATTTTGTGTAATCTTTGTAATAAAAAATGTAAATTTTATTCTAAAATAAATCTATAATAATTTGTATTCGTTTGTGTTTATGAACTTTTTCGTGTTCGTTCGGTTCGTTTGTAGCCCTACTGATAAGACATGTATTAAAAGTATCTTCTAGAATAATATTTTATTCTTTAGTTTACTAATGCTAAAATTATTATTAGTTGTGCTTAATTTATAGTTCATTACAAATTTTCTTCACATTGTGGTGATATGACTTATAAAAGTAAATGAGAGATGGAATTATCATTTGCAGGTATTGGATATGATACTTTTGGATCTTCCTGGTCTTTTATTTTTCTCAACCTACACACTACTTGTATTATTCTGGGCTGAGATATACCATCAGGTACTCAACATAAAGAGATTTTTCTCAACCTACACACTACTTTTGACACACTTTAATAAAATTGTGAATAATCACAATATACATTTCTGAATATCAGGCAAGAAGCCTTCCTGCTGATAGACTCAGACCTGCATATGTTATCGTCAATGCAGTTGTATACTTCCTTCAGGTAGTCTGAAAATGTATTTTTTTAAATTTGTATCATGGTGTTGGATAGAACTACAGAAGTTCTGCTGGGAAGATGGTTTGGGGGGTGGGTTGGGTGAAGGATCAAAACGTCATTTTTTTGAGTTGTGTGGGGACTTGAGGTGACAGTTCAGGTTGACTCACATACATTAATTTGTCCACTTATTTGAAAAGAACATTTAATACTGAAATAGTCACTTTTAGTTAAGAATTTTGTTGTAATAACAATCTTAATCTTTGGATAAGAACGATTTAGAAAGTTGTATGCATTAGAAAAAGAACTTGGGCACGTCTGACACGTTCCAGTCTTGGCTAAACTTTTCAGTTTTGCCTTTTTTTTTTATAAGACGACAATTTTATTCGACACATTCATAAGTAAACATGTCAAAATTACCACCTCTAATACTGATAGGCTACAGTTCTACTTCTCATCTATGTTTTAATTGCTTTTGAGTTTCAGGTGTGCATCTGGATATATATGAGATTTAGTAATGGTCCTCTTGCCATCAAGATTGCTGAAATCTTTTTTTCAGGTAAGAACATGGTACAACATTGGCCATAGATGTGTTTGATGTATTAGATTCAATGCTTCATTTATTGGTTTTCTACCGCTACATTTGACGTAACTGTCATTACTTAAAAGTTAAACTTAAACAAATAGCTTTATGGTGTATGTAGTTATCTCACTTTGTGCTGCTCTTGGATTCATTATATATGGTGGGAGGTACCCGCTTATCTAGTGCAAACATAATTTTCGTACATCTGATGTTCAATACCATACATACACACACTCGCACATTCCACAAAAAAGATTAACTTACCTTTTTTTATTTTTTTCTTAAAGCATGTTTGTCATGCTTCGGCGCTTTCCAATTGAATCCAGAGGTCGCCAGAAAAAGCTTCACGAGGTTTTCATTTGTATTACCTATGACAGGAAGCATGTTTTGTCTTTGGATGATCAAGAATCTAACTTCTTAAAACCTCCGTGTGCTCTCTTTCTTTGGCAGGTGGGATTTGTGACGGGAATTTGTTGCACATGTTTCTTAATAAGATGCGTGATGGTAAGCTTTAATTATCAAAAGCATGAATCTTCTGGCATTTATAATGAATTCCATTTATTTTTCCATAGCCAAATTTATTTTGTGCAACAGGTTGCTATCTCTGCATTTAACAAAGAAGCAGAAATTCATGTTCGGAATCACCCAATCCTTGATCTCACTTACTACATGGTAATTCTATGTCACATTTTGCATGATGATGCTTTTTTTTTAATTATGAGAGTAAACAGTTTTACTTGTTTGGCACTAATGAAAAATGTCTTTGGTAATACAAGGGCTAGACATAAAAAGGTAACCAACTCATTATACGCACCAAAGGTAGAGGCAACAATTTAAGTCTCCTTATGTTGTTTTCTCATTTACGCAGATTGTAGAGGTTGTCCCGTCTGCTCTTGTGCTTTTCATTCTCAGAAAACTACCACCTAAACGGGTGTCAGATCATTATCATCCAATCAATTAATCCAATAATTGTAGCGCCAGTTGTTAGATCGGTGTGCATAAAACCCTTTTTTGCACGCGCATGCTTTTCATTGGTTATGGTGCAAATGTCTTTGCATGTACCTTTACTCATGAGAATAATATCCCAATCATCATCATATGTATGTCTTGCTAACAACATGACCAATAGAGAGGAATTTGTTTAGGCATTTATTGAATCATTAGAAGCGGATGTGTTTCCTTTTAAATTGATCTCTTAAAGAGCTTTTGAGCTGAAAGATGTGCTTTTTGAATGTAAATTAAGCAAACGTTTCATTTTTATTGTTTTTTTACTGTAATATATGTTATGGGTCGTATGGATTGTTTGCAGAAGTGATAAAATGGACAGGTTAGGCACTATGGATAACATATCAAAATGTTGTTATGGTTTTAGATTAAAACATTTACTTTAAACTATGGGTCGGGCATTATGGATGACATGTCGTATTAAACATCGCAATGTAATACACCTGAGTCAAGTGAACAAACAATTCAATAGGATAAAGTTAACATACTTGAAAGTGATTACATGATTTTAGAAACTATCCAAGTCATACAAAATCTAAACGTACAACACAAACCATTGCTTGTGCATCTCGTCTTAAACAACCACATCCCTCATATTCAAATAGTACAAGAACTGAAACCTTTGTTCACCAGATTTCTGTTTCACATCTAGTAAGATTTGGTCTCATATTAAAAGTTAAGTGCTTTTCCCTTGTGTGGATACTTTTTAAATGGAAACATAATGAGTCAATCCACCTATACATCTTCCTTTTACTTCTATTTCTATACCTGAGTTACTTCATGTATCCCTTGACGTAAAACAAATGGTGGATTTGTTTTTGAATTTTTTTTAATCCTTTTCACAGCTTGATAGATAATTTGATAAGCCAATGTTTTTTTCCATGTTTTAAAAGTACGGTTAACCAACATGTCAACTAGTTGATTATAATAAATTGGATTGGATTGTAGTTTTCTCTTTTGCAATACCTTGATGTGACATGAATTCATTTTCTTTTTATAAAGGGTTAAAATCACGGTTGTTTTCATAATTTTATCTTAAATGCTTTCTAGAGACTTGTAGAAGGGTAAAGTGTAATGATTTTCATAATTTTATCTTAAAATGCTTTCTTGAGGCAGTTAACTTTCACCTATAATCCATCACTCATATCATAATTACGAGGAAAGTATT